>JARVGV010000630.1:26192292-26204240 GCA_031762435.1 Hypsolebias longignatus | reverse complement strand
TTGAACAATATTCTAGAAACAATACAAACTTTTTTTAAGTGGTCACAAGGTAGTGCTTTGAAATATAAATGAAGTTTAGATAATTGTTGTTAAAACTAAAGAAATCTGTAAAATCGGTTTCTCATGCAAGCACTGGCCGATTTCCGATTTCCCAAAATTAAGGAAATCGGGGCCGATTTATCGGTGCACCCCTATTTCCAGCAGTAGAAAACATTTACTCTGAGGGTGTGGATGATGCTTGTTGCACACACAGATACCTGGTTGCCAGTTTGATGGCAGACTTCTGCATCTCTGTGTCTCTTCCTGAACAAACGGTGAACAGGTGAAATGGTTAAGAAGCTGACCGGATGGATGAGCACATTTTTACAAGCTTTATCTTTTACTATCAATCTTTAGTTAACTTCTGAGCTTAGCTAGTTACATAATCATAAAATAAAGCTACACACCAATATCTTAAAGTTAGCGTTACATGGATCCTAGTTTAACTCACTGCGATGCACGTATTAAGCTGCAGTTAACAAACGTAAACTCATTAGCTGAAATCACAGACACAGCTCCGTCCTCGGAGTTCTTTGATGAAGAGGAGTCCGGTCGTGGAAATGTTGAATCAGGCCGTTCAACGCGCACAGGCTGACTTTAACACTGAGAGGAGGAGGGGAGAGAAGCTGCGGTATCCCACGCAAAAAAACACGGAGCAACTTTCCGCTCGTAAATTGAAGCCATTCGATGCCACACGGGCTGTGCACGTGAACCCTGTCTGTGGGCAAAACCAACAGCATAGACATACAAGCTGTAGGGCAGCTCTATGTGGCTCTGGGTGTAAACACATAGTCTGCTTATCATATGTCTGTGTTTTACCGGCCTGCGTGCCAAAACCACGTGACATGATACATCCAATACCGAAATTTGACACCAAAAGAAGAGTTATGGTTCAATCCACACACCGGCCGAACTGCGTCAGTCGGTGCCATAAAAGAACCTCGGTATGGTATACAGCCCTAACAGTACACACACAACGGAGGTAAAGTTAGCAGGCTAGCCTTTAGCCTGTAAAAATAGAGAGTTATGTTTTGTTTAAGCTTAAAGAAGAAGATACGATGCTGGAAAAACTCAGCAGGATCTTCAAGGTAATTAAGTTTTGTTGACATACATTTTAGTTTTACATTTAAGGTTTGCATTTTAGTAATACTGGTGTGGCTTTAGTAATACCTAGCCTGCTAACTGTAACACTGTTGTGTGTGCACTGTACGTTGTTCTGTTTTATGTAGTTAATAAAGTAAAAAATACACACACAAATGCACACTAAAAAAACACCACTTCCAGTTTGGCTTAATGTAATTCCATTTTTTCAAGTGTTTTTTTCAAATGTGATTTCGGCCACTTCCACTTTGGCCATTTCCACTTTGGCCACTTCCACTTTGGCTTAATGTAATTCTGTTTATTTAAATGTTGTTCATTTACACATCAGGGCCACCGTAGTAAAGGGATTAAACAATGGTAACTGAGAGTATCATTCAGAAGATTGTAGTTTATCATCTGGGAGTAAAATGAGAAACAAACCCAAAGAGACAAGAAGAAACAAAGAGGGAGTGATGAAATGTCTGAAACTAAAACTTACCTTAGAAGGGACCCGAGCCGTCAACAGATAGACTCGATGTGATGCCAAAGCCTGCCAAGAAAAAGACAGATGTTCAAAGTGTGGAAGGAGTCCTCTACAATGACAAGCCCAAGTAGCATATCAGGTTTGTTAAGAATCTTTTTCAGTAATAACTTGTTTTAGTCAAAACAAAACAAAGCAAAAAAAAAAATCATCAATAAAACAAGCAAAAAGTCAATTGCACCCCAATTTAAAAAAAATTAGGACCTTCTGTAAAATGCTGTGTATTCCTTTATACTATTCTGCACTGATAGCATCTTTCCAGATGTGTAGATGACCTATGCCATAGGGACTAATGCACCTCCATACCATCAGAGAAGCAGAATTTTAAACTGAGCACTGATAAGTCAGGGAAGTGGGGAGTCAGCCTCTCCACCGTCACAGACATCTACACCTCCAGATGCAGCAAGAGGGCCACCTGCATCACGAAGGACCCCACTCACCCAGCACACACACTTTTTGCCCCGCTCCCCTCATTAAGGAGGTTAAGGAGCATTAAGTGTAGAACCACTGTTATAATGCATGTAATGTCTAAAATGCACAGTTAATATTTGCATCATTTATCAGATGATGGGAATCTTGACAAGTTTGTGTTAGAATTATAAACCACACTGTATCAAAACAGGGTCAGGTCAGAGGAAAAGCATAGAAAATGATGTCTGAAAATAAAAATAAAATAAAGTAAGATTCTTCTTTCTCTCTTTGAGTCCAAACAGGAACAGCTAATTCCCTCCTGCTGTTGCATACCAACAGCATTTTTTCCACTAACAGAGCAACGGAGAGCGCTGGCCTCTCGAGAGGCTTTTTCACTCAGTGGGATAATAATATACATTATCTTAGACCACGTGTTGAACTGCTGCTTTGGCAGGAAGTGAGTGCACATTATGACTTCTCACTCAGACAAAGCCGGTCCGTTTCAAGCTGACAAAATTAGCAACTTGTCTTCATGCTAAGAGGGAGGTGTTTGACTTCAATGGCTTGAGTTGGATTGTCCTCAGTACATTCGTTAAAATAAAATTAGTAAGGGACTGAAGGGATGAATGAATAAAATACTGAAATCCTCTCTGGGTGACAGGATGTATTATTGTCCTGCCAGACTCAGAACTGTGAGCAGACAGTATAACCTTCAGAACAACTGGTTTAGTTTAAAATGTCCCAAAAAAAAATCCCAGTTCAGGTGTTCTGCAGACATGAGAAAGCAGGCCAACGTGTCCACGTAGGCAAACCGTAAAACAGAAAAATTTAAATCTGGACAAAAAACACAGACGTAAATAATAAAGTTCCATAAGCAGGATGCTTCAAATGATCTTTTACAATAAAAATATTTGGTATAAATATTAAGTTTTTAAATTGTACTGATTGTCATTGGGCCTAGTATTTTCTCATGATATTTGATATGAAAACTTAGAGAACCATCAAACTAACAGCCTGACGGATGTGGTTCAGAAAAAAAAATAATAAAATTCCACAAATAAAAACTAATTTTCTTGCACATATCACAAAACATTTCATTTGTTCCACCTAATTTAAAATAACTTATAGAGCTAAGAGCTTTTAATCTGAAGATCTGCACCTGTGGAATGTTGTACGTGCGTGAGCGCGCGCTCGCGCGTGTGTGTCCAAACACCCTGTGGCTGTGAGTGGGCTGCTTTTAGTCAAGTCATGGCAGGAGTTGCAGAGCTTTGGTATGTGAACAAAAAAAAAAAGAAAAAAAAGAAAAAGAAAGTAAAAGAAAAGTTAAAATAAATGTTTTAATGTGAGACTAATTTACAAATTGTGGCTAAAGCAACAAAAGTGAGAAAGAACCAGAATGTGCATGTTTTGAGTCTTTTCATGCAGCTGTTTTTCTTTATATTTTTACCTGATGATGAACCGGCGTTACCTGCAGGTCCATGAAACCAGACACCCTGCAGCAAACACCCACGCTCTTTAGCGAAGTGACGCCGTCTTCACAGACTTTGTGCAACAAAGTCTTAACGTTGCACACTAAATGCCAACATCAGTGCTTTAAATAACTTACAAAACAACTGCAGAAACTTCTTCATGCAAACAATGCATTTGATTTTTAAGCTGTTATGAACATTTTCATTAATTTTAACAGCATTTTAAACTCAGTACCACAGTTTGGGGGAAGTCCTTTCCTGTTTTTGGCACGACGTATAAATAATGTATCTGAACTGGACTTTACAAAGACCTGACGGTCTCCAAGCTTGAAGCTTCTCTTGCAAAATATAGATCTGAGATCTGAATGGGATTAGCCTGGATAAATAAAGGTTAATAAAAATAAATGATTAAAATATTCAAAACAAACAAGTGAGTTCTGCTTCTAAAGTACAGGAGAGCCTGAGCTCTGTATCATCTCGACCAATAAATCTATTAGTATCAGTTTGCAGCTGTACAGCTGCTGAGAAAAATAAATAAATAAATAAGGGAAGCACCCAAATCCTGACACACACACTCCGGCTAGACGGAGCTTCTGCAGCCGCAGTCATTTAAAATATTTAACAGCCTCACTGTAAGACAACCAGCACTCAGAGGTGATGTGCAGTTTTCCCACAGCATCATTCTCATGACGATTTTTTTGCACTCTTCGATAAACAGACTATAATGTAAAGTTCTGATTTAAACGGTGACAATCATTGTTACAAAACACCTTAAACTTGTTAAATTGTTTCGAGTGAGGTGTGAGCACTGTCTGCAGTGTTGCCAAGATGAGTGACAGAAATGACGTCAGACGCAAGGAAAGTAGAACAACTTGAAGTTTTAGGTCCCAGCCAGAAGTTTCTTCAAGACCATCAACAAGCTGTGGCGTGGATGGATAAAAACAAACAGATACATAAGTAATAATGATAAATAAATGCAATGCCTTGGATGTTGGTGTAGTTCCATATCGCTAAAGCAGAAACTCAAGATGTGAGAAAAACAATAGTCCAGTAGGACTAGTAAGCTTGTGTCCATTTAACTGTTTCAGTCTGGGCAGAAAGAGGATTTGAGTTGTCTAAATGTTAAAAACACTGTTGTAATACTTTGGTAAGCTCAGGTCAGAGCGCCAAGGCCCCCGCCTTCGACCACTGCCCATGGAGTCATGCACCGACTTGACTTGACTCTTGCAGGTGGTGGGCTAACAGGAAGGCTAACCCATGTAGCTCGTTTGGGCTGAGCCCGACCAGGCAGGATAGAGACCCGGTCACCAGGCACTCGCCAATAAGCCCTTCCCTCAGGTCTGGCTCCAGGGTGGGACCCCAGTAACCCATGACCAGGCAAGGGACACTGAGCTCCTTGTATTTTCTTGTCCATAAAAGTCTTTGGAATCAATCTTTATCTAGTCTGTCACCTAGAACCAGTCTGGCTTGGGAGACCCTACCTGGGGCAATTACTATTGCCACCAGTAGCAAAGATCTTAGGATCATCAGGTGCATAAACTCCTCCACCGTGATAAGATGCAGATTCAAAGAGGAGGCGATTCAGTTGTTCTCTTCAGGTTGAGGGTGAGGTTCTGCCCCAAGTGGAGGAGTTCAAGTATCTCGGGGTTTTGTTCACGGGTGAGGGAAGAATGGAATGTGAGTTTGACCGACGCATGTCTGCAGTATTGCGGCCTCTGTGCCGGTCTGTTGTGGTGAAGAGAGAGCTGAGCTGTGAAGCAGAGCTCTCTGTTTACTGGTCGGTCCACGTTCCCACCCTCAACTAAGAGTTTCCTCTGCAGGGTAGCTGGACCCTCCCTTAGAGACAGGGCGAGAAGTTCAGTTAACTGGGAGAGACTCTAAGTAGAAGCGCTGCTCCTCCGCATCGAAAAGAGCCAGTTGAGGCGGTTCGGGTATGCCCAACTGGGAGGAGACCCTGAGGAAGACCCAGGACACGCTGGACAGACTTTGTCTCTCAGTTGGACTGGGAACACCTTGGGGTCCTCCCAGAAGAGCTGGAAGAGGTGGATGTGGAAAGACATGTCTGTGCCTCCCTGCTCAAGATGCTGCCCCCACGACCCGACTTCAGACCAAGTGGAAGATGATGGATGGATGGATGGATGGATGGACTGTTGTAATGCATTTTTCCCAAATAAATTATTAGGTTTCCTACTTATAACACTAAAAGTCACCAATGTGGGGTCGTTTAAAGTGTTTAATTGAGAAAATCTGGTAAAATTTGTCTAAATCACCTTTCAGGTAATTCTTGTCATTAACGTAACTTATTAGCAAACCTGAGTTCTTATGTCTGATTTTGCAACATGTGTCTTACACTATTGAACTTAGTAACCTTCAAAAATGACTTTCAGCACAAAAGAACACTTCTACTTTTCAGAACAATATTATTTCAGAGTAATTTAAAGTACATTTTTTTAAAAAGTAAAGGAAAAGACAGTCCTGGAAGTCATATCCAGTTCTTTCCACAACTTTCCCACATTTTAACATTTAAATTTTGACCAATTTTGATTCTTCTTAACTTCATCTTCTCCCAGAGTGATGCAGCAACATCAACACAACCCAGATGTTTTTAAAACCAGTAACGCAGCTGGTCAAACAGAGCCGACCACATCTCATGAATAGATGACACTCAGCAGCAGGGTGAATACAAGGCGCTCGGGGAAAGGTGGATCAAAGAGTTTTCACCTTTACAGTACCTACAAAAGAAACCTGAGCAGCTCTCACTCACCAGCACTCTGTGCTCCACCTTGTCCCCTTTGACCTCCAGCTGGACTTTGCGCCTCAGGGTCAGTTTCACCCTCCGACCCAACGCCTCCCGCACGCTCTCTTCAACACAAAGAGAAGGAGAAATGAACACAGTGACAGCAGGAGGGAGGTCACATTACAAATAATTACACGACGAGTACACGAGTTTCACAAGGGAGGTGTCCATGCCTGCACCCCATCGATCAATGCCACAGTTTAAAGTTGTAAATATTTACTTTTTTTCTTGTATATGAAATATTTAATATTAAATCAAAGGCCTAGAATTGGTCCGATGTGTTTGAAGCCAGAGTTTTAGACCAAGATCTTATAAGAAATGATGAAGTTATAGCCATTTTAGTCAAACCTTGAAAACATTAAGCAAAATCTCATGCGTTGTATCAAACTAAATGTAGCTGTTGTGAAAGACATTCGGCTACTACCAGCTCAAATTTTAGCTCACTATTTGTAGAACTGAATGAGTTATAGTCGTTTTTGTGTTGGTTGATAAAAATGAGCAGTGGTGACCATTTCTGATTGAACTGACTCCAAAACTATATCAGTTGTAGATGAACACTGGAAGGTTAAATTCAGAAAGTTGTACTAAAATCTAAGTGGTTCATGAGCTATTTTGCTAACAGACAGAGACTGTTGTGCCTAAAAGCTATTGCTAAAGCTTGAAGCAAAAATCTCTATAAATAAGTCCAGGGGTTCCCAACACTGGTCCTTGCGGAACACTGTTCTGCATATTTTACTTATTTCCTTGCTTTGACACAGCTGATTTGACTGGATGGGTGATTAGCTGGCTAATGCAGAACTTGAGGAAGTAATTAAATCATTGAAGCAGGTGTGTTGGAGCAGGAAACAACTGAAACATGCAGGATGGTGTTCCTCAGGGACCAGGGTTGGGAACCACTTATTTTAGACTATACGTTGTGAAGCAGTCTTAACTACAGCCACACCAAACTTTAGCTCATCACGGTAAAAATGTAGCAGTTTTGTTTTATAAGACAACTGTGGCAGCCATCTTGTGTTCTAAAAGTCAATCACTTACAGGCATATCAAATGATTATTTTATAAAAGTTTTATTAAAATACATTCAGTATTTTAAGAGATATGTTACTAACAGACAGGGTTGATAGCAAAACCTTAAAACAAAGATCTTGCACAATCTGTCAGTGCTCAGATTATGTGTTGGAGATCAATCTCAGCTACGAATAGACCAAATTTTAGATCAACGTCTCTCGAAATGACAGTTATAGCCCATTTTATAACTGTGGCAGCCATTTTGAATTAAACTAACTCCAAAAGTTAATACAGTAGTTGATGCCATGCTGATGGAGCCAGTTTTGACTCCACAGTAATTTAAATGTAAATCTTTGATAATATACAAAATGGTCATAATGTTTTAACGAGCTTCTTGAAAAGTTGGAGATTTATATATAAAAATTTATAGAACCAATATCTGCATTAGCTGTAGGAGTTGTGGAAAACTTCTGTCTCTGTAGTAGTGGGAAAAAATAAAATAAAAATCCAGGAACAGATGGACAGAAAGTGGGGCTGGGGGGGGGTAGGAGTTATCAGATTCACCAGAGGAGAAGACTGAGATGGGAAAGAGAAACAGATAGAGGTGAAATGAGGGTGAGTTTGGGAGGAGTGTGACTGTGTGTGTCGTATCCGTGCATGAGAGCTCAGGACCGCCTTCATGACATCATGCCGTTCCCCTCCAGTCTGAACTCAGACTCACGATGAGGTCACGAGGAGAATCAAAACATTACGGCACGAAGCAGCGGAGAGGCTGATCAGAACCACATGGGCTTCGCTCCGCGTCCAACTCCCTCACATGAGAACTCTGATCTTCCCTAATTAGTTTAGAACCTCCGACAAGTAAAAGTAAAACAAAATTTGCCCTCGTGCTCTGCAGCCATGAAGCAACTCGGCCTCTGAAACGTCTGACAGAAGAAGAAACAAACATCCCCTAATTTCTTAAAACGTAAAGTATTTAAAACCTGGCACTAGTGTGGTTTATATAATTGCGTTGAAATCGTAAAAGGCAGTCAGATGACTCCTGCTGCCCGTCTTGAGCCAATTTCTGGTTCTGTTCAAGGCTTTTTCTTGTTAACAGAGACTTGTTATTTCCCACTGCTGCCAACGTTCTGGTGCTACATGTGACAACGTGAAGAATTTTAATCTGCTGGCTTCCTTGGACAGATAACTCTTTACTGTTGGTGTTTCATAATGTGCTGTTTGTGACTACTGCATCATAAACTGAACTCATGGTTTTATTCCAATTTGGACTTTATATTTTTCTGCATACAGCAAATTTAGTTGTGAATTATATATATATATTGTGAATAAACTGATTTGAACTATTCGTGTTGTCTAAATACGTATTGGTCCATGCTTTGAAATAGTCTGAGTCGAGGACTCAAAGGCGTTCCAACAGTTTCGTATCAGAAGTATAGTGCTCTGTCACGTAAACTCTTATTTATAATCTCTGATGTGCTGGTTCCCCATCATTAACTCAGACGAGTTGACCATCATATTCATCACCACCTCCCAAAAGCCAAAATAGGGTTGTGCATAAGGCCGGGTAGGTTGAGAAGAGAAATACATAAATTACGCATATCCTTCAAGGCTAAGATATTCGTAAGGCCAAAGCAGAACTAATTACGACCAGCAGGGGGAGACTCGTCATTGGAAAAGGAAAGTTAACCCATCAATAGTCCTCTCTGGGGCACATCATTTAAATCTACATCTGTTAAAAAACGTGACGTTCATGAATTATTAAAACTTTTGGAACAACTTTTTAAAAAGAACGATGAGAATCAAGTCACAGACAAGTGTGAGCTGTTTCTTTTTTTTTCTGTCCTCGTGTTGCCCTCAGGTACAGACACGTCACTACATACAGCCTACGTCACTGTACTCAAAATGGAACGGCTATGAAGCGAACAGACCTACAAGATCTGGCCACTTTCAAGGAGTCACTAATCGAGTCCTTAAAGTCAGTCATCTCTAACTTGCTGCTTATTTGAGGGATTGAAAAAATAATTTCACTACTCAATTTGTCTCTTCGACGAATGGTTTATTAATAAATATGTGGGACATATCATTAGTATTGGGGCTTTTTTTGCTACCAGTGTTTTAAATATTGATCATATTTAAAAGAAACCAGATCACAGCAAGGTAAACTTTAGGGCGAGGGCACTTTGTAACCAACAAATGTCCCTTTTGTTGTGCATAAATCTACAGTTCTCTGTAGAATCTACAACTGAAAAAAAAAAAAAAAAAAATGCTATGTTTTTTAAATGTGAGGTCATCTGGACGGTTTCTCTGTTGAAAAGTTTCGTCTTTCATCCACAAGACTTCATCAGTCTGAGGAGCCAAAACAAACTCAGTCTTTTAAATAGCACCTTCATGCAGTGGATCACCAGTTTGATGATGCTCAAATGGTTTCTATAGTTCGTCCTCTCCCCCGTCGACTCGTTTGAGGCAGTTGTGGCCAAAGTGGTTCAAAACATCTTGATTCATGCTCAGTAATCCAGTTCAATAAATCATTTAATCGCATGATAAATGAAAATGATCAACCTCTTTTTCATTTATCGGCTTTATCATTGAAGACACTTGATGACAAAAGGCTCAACTCCGGTGCTCTTCACTGACCCTTCCCTTTCTTTTTTTGCTTTAAAATCCATTTTAACCATCCAACATCGTGTTTTTTGATCATTAAAAGCAGCTATGCTTCAAGCTAAGCTAACAGGCCGACCTCGGGGAAAAAAACTTGCGTCTTGTCGAAGCTCCAAAATTCACGTTGAAACCCGTGTCTTTGTCTAAAAAGTTGTTTTTCCCTGCAAAAAGAAGCTGAGAACTTGTTTACTGATTTTTATTAGAAGCGTCGTGTGAAAAATGCTATGCTAAAGAGCTCAAACCACACCGAGCGTCCGCCATTTTGAGAACCAAAAACATAAAAAAAGGAAAAAAGAGACAGCCCATGTCACATCAAGGGGTCTCCCTCCCATTTTTCTTAGAGACGCTGCTCACTCCCTCACTAGTCATTCTTTGGTTTAAAGTCTTATACTGCCATCTGGTGGTCAAAAATGGTACTACATACAAAACAATTAACCACAATTTATTCTTAAATTTGACAATAAATACTAATTGTTGTCAAATTTCAAGCAATAATATCATTTATCACAATAATTTCTGAGACAATTGTCGAGCAAAATTTGTTATCGTGACAGGCCTAGCCATGACTACCTCTAACGTGTCGGCAGGGGAGAAGGCGGGCTAAGGAAACCATCTGAGCACCATCAAACTGGTTGACCCACTATGAGAAGATGGTATTTATAAGACCGAGCTTGTTGCAGCTCCTCGGACTGAAGAAGTCTTTTGGATAAAATATGAAATGGTTAAAAAATAAATAAATAAAAAAAAATTAGGATTTTTCTACTTGGATTATTGAGCATGAATCTGGGTGTCTTTGTGCTCAACTGTCTTCATCAAGGACACTTTTTTTCTTTCTACCTTTACATTTTCCTGTAATATTCTCAGATTTCATTCATTCAGCAACTGCGATGATAAAAGTGCCGACACCATGAGCCTTTTCCTTCAGTTTTGAATTTCTGATGATGAAGCGCATCAGGTCACTGAACCAAAACAACAAAAAGCCTCATTGATCACTCAGTCCAGAGATGTACAGTGATACTGGACAGCAAAACAGTGAGCACGGGGTTGAGTCAGCGTCACCATGCACAACCGGGTTTAGTTTGATTGCTAAAGACAACTTCATGAATGAAATAGGGGCGTATACTGTGCTACTTGAATATTTAAGACTAATTGCAACTAGTCTTATTTTTATCCCTTCATAAAATCAAGGGCAACTTGTTTTTTTCCTTCATTCAGCAATAAACTGGATCAACATGGCAGATACCAACACTTCAGTCCAAAATTAGGAGTCTAAAGGTCAACGTAAGTCAAACTCAAGGCAAACTTGGCATGAGCACACTGTTTAACGTTCAAGTCAACAGTTTAACCTAGTTGCTACAGGGAAATTGCACTGATTTACTGTTCTTGTTGAGACTCAGTCATCCAGGCAGTCTGTGTTGATAATATCTCACAATCCAAAGGAATTTCACAGGACACACCCCTCTTCCAAAGCCCTGACTCCCATTCTCAGATAAGGAAGTTGCAGAAACCTGAAGGTAGGCAGAAAGTAAGAAACCCCCCCTCAGGGCATGGAAATCTATTTCTCACTGAAATGCAGAAACAGTGAGGAAACTTTTGACTCTTCCTCTGTCGTTGATTCAATCACTGGTGAATCAGTTGTAAATAATAAAAATAAAAAAAAACTTAAAGCTTGTGTTTGTTGAGCAATAAAACTTTAACAAGTTCTTCATGCTTATAGCCTAAGAATCTTTTTTTTAAGTTACAAGTGACTTTTGTATTTACTTCTTTAACATTTTACACATTTAACTTATATAATAATATAATATAATCACATGGTGCTGACTTAAATCTGTCTAACTTTGGTGTTGCTTTAATTTGAAAAGCTCCACATGCAGTGACTCTATAAAACATTTAGGATAAGTTCACAAACTGACCGTAAAGTTCGTTGGGGATGTCGGATTTTT
>JARVGV010000630.1:26108760-26123210 GCA_031762435.1 Hypsolebias longignatus | reverse complement strand
TTATATATATATATGTCTATACAGTATATATGTATATATATATATATATATACAGTATATGTTTTTTTTTGCAAAACTGGTTAATTTGAAACTGTACATGTAATTTACAAGTGCATTGTTTTATAATAAGAGAAACTGAAAATTTCTGTAAATGAAAATCTAAACAAACGACAACAGTTTATTTTTTATAATATTCAATAGAATTGCTTGTATGTCTTTTGTCTGAATTGTTCAAGGCTGCACATTTTGATCATCCTCAGTGGAATGTAGTAGATGCATCATAATCTGTCATTTGCACGCATGAACCAACCTGAAAAAAAGGTCATGAGCAGTGCCACCCAGCCTAGTATGTAGGACCAAGAGAAACGCCAGTCGCCAAAACGCTTGCCCAGGAAGTTCACCGTCACACCGGTGTAAATGGCCATTGCAAGCAGGACAAAAAGAGCTGTTGTGGAGAACAGAGAGTAGCACGTCAGAAAATTCACATCCTTAAAACTAAAGGTCAAAGAGTTTACCTATTACCAGGGCAACTGCAATATTAACATTTTCTGAACTTTGCATTATAAACTAATCATCTGATCATTATTGTGTTATTCATGTGTGGAGAGCAAAAAAAAAACAAAAAACGATGGAGTTAGTGGTTTACGGCATCTACTACTCACTTGAAACAAAGAACATGATGCCAGCAGCAAATGATCGGTTGAACCTCTCAAAGGCAGAGAAGTGAGCGAAGGAGAGGATTCCTGCGATGATGCCAGCAAAGCACGACATGGCGGACAGGATCATAAAAGCTCGAGTGGCGTTCCAGTAGGCTGAGAAGGAGAGAAAGACAAATGTACAAAGCTTTATTTTGACAGTTTATTAAAAATTAATACAGCTTCATTTGTATTTATTGCCAGAAATTATCCTTAATTATCCTTAATTAACCTGGATAAATAAAGGATAAAAAAAATTATCATTTTATTTTGTTGTGCTCTCAGGACATTATTACATGCAGTGTCCCCTCAGTGAGAACTGAACTAGGCAAAAAGGTCCTTCTCCTACTCTGCTCCCGTTTCCTGGAATATCTTGGAAAAAGATCTGAAGCTCTCGATCTTGACCTCTCTAAGTGACTTTAAACATCTGTTCAGTTCTTGGCTAAAACCAATGCAGCATGTTCCTGTTTTTAGTTTTCTACACCGCCTTATAATCTAGATGTTTTTTCATTACTTTTCCTTTTGATTGTCTTTTTGGTTGCCATTTTATTTTTAACTTGTTTAAAAAAAAAAAAAAAGATGCATCTTTTATGATTGTCTATTGTTGTCCAATGCTGTCATCACTCTGTTAAAAAATGCAGGTCTCTCTTGTAAATGAGTCCCTTGGTTGTAGTGCCTGAGAGTCAGTACTTTGAGAATTATATCCTGTAAAATATCTTTAAAACTTGAGTATACAAGGCAAAATAATAAAAAAAAAAAACCATTCCTTCTATAATGCTATTTCTTTAATAAATTATATCAATAAAATTACTACTTTGCAGTGGGACTAACACAACAACGTTCCATAATACTTGTGCTGCTGGAGGCAGATAATCCCAACGCCGTGCACCCTGAATATAAACTCCACTGCAGTGTCTGCTGTCTTTAACTGCTTGAAGCACAAATCTAAAACATTTCTGAGGTTTTAGTTTTATTTGTTTTTACAGTTGTGATGCTGTGCTGCATGCATAGATATTTTGTGTAAGATTAATTTTCTAAAGTTCTGCATCTTAAAAGAGCAGCAGCTTTTGCATTAGTGTAGCAAAGTGCTGAAGCTACGCTAACAGGCTGACAGTCTCCAAAACCCACCACTTTGTTTTGCATAGTCAAGCAGGATGTATAAGAAAAGTCATGATTGTGATACTTTCACACTCTTAAAATATTATTCATTGTCATGACAACAGTTTCATTTATTTCAGCAGGAAGTCAGTTCCTCTGCAACAATAGGGTCTGTCTTTAACTTTGAAATAAAATAATGATGGTGCACAGACAATCTTTTATTTTTATACAATCATAAACTCGACATATTTTTTTACAGACTTTTGTGTCCCATTCGAAATTCCATCGTTGCGTAATTCTGATAAAAACGTTATTTTGCATACGTCAGATTTCTCAACTTACCGATGCTGTCGGTCTGCATGTAGCACTTCCCAGACATGCAGTATCTCCACAAGCCCTGATGGGCGAAGCTGCCGGACAGACGGTACTGCATCCAGTAGTCTGTGGCCGTGGAGACCACCAGCAAGATGTTCCCCACAATGGCACAAAACAGGCCCCCTCCCATGAAGCTGTACATCATGAATGAAATTATGATGCCGGCAAAGGCTTTAGGCACTGCAAGAAAGAATGAAATGAATGTCAGTGATGTTCGTAAACTAATTAGTAAGTAATTTATTTGCTACAAGGAATGAAAACCATTTTTATTTAGTCTGAATTGGACTGAAGAAACAAGAGTCAGTCTGCTGTAGTAGAGACAGAAATGTACCTGATGTCTTAATTCAAACTGTCAAAAAGAACTGCTGTATACTGTATTTATTCTTTCTTTTTTCTTTCCACATTTAATCAGAACTTAATGTGTTTCCATGAAATAAACAACAAAGTAGCAGTGATTAGAACTGTTGCATTACAGCAAAGAAGGTCACAAGTTCCCCTCCCAGCCCTTCTGTGTTGAGTTAACATGCACGTGTGGGTTTCTCAGAGTACGCTGGCTTCCTCCCACGGACCAAAAACATGCATGTTAGGTTCACGGGTACCGTATTTTCCGTCGTACATGTCACACTGCCCTGTAAGTCGCAACAGTCCAAATATGTCTAATAAAGTGGAAAAATCCATAAATATGTCACTTCGCCGTATAAGTCGCATCTATTACACATCGCCACGGACAACCCGGAAATATGGTCCGGTGTTGTGCCAAAATTCAATTGGCTGCTAAATGGCGGCCATGTGAGCCTGCTGGGAGGACTTTAACAAGAATTTAACAAGCTTAACACTTAAAAACAACTATTAATTTGCTCAAAATTATAGCAAAGATGTGTCTCAGTCTAACTTTTTGCTTAATAAGTGCACTTTGACAGTCAAATCAGCTGCATTTCAAAACCTGATTTGTGGAAGCAGGAGCACGCAGAGGGACAATTTGCTGTGCATTTCTTCAAAATTTAACAAGATAACCACGTAAAAACAATTACTTGTTTGCTTGACATTATAGTAAAGGTATGTCTCAGTTGAACTTTTACTTAATAAATGCACTGTAATGTTAAAATCAGCTGCGTTTCCAAAGTATTTGCTGCCTCGGTGCTACGGAAGTGCACAGAGGGAGGAAATCAGGAAGGAGGAAGAATGTGCATTTCTTCAAAATTTAACACAATAACCACCTAAAACAATTACAGTACTTGTTTGCTCGACTTTATAGTAAAGGTGTGTCTCAGTTGAACTTTTACTTTATAAATGCACTTCAGTGGGCAAATTAGCTGCATTTCACCGGGGCGGCGCAGCGAAATGAAGCTGATTTGATGGTTGCTCCAGGCGAGCTGTACAAAGGTGGCAGACTATGGCAAGCCCATTGTGTCTCTAATAGCCACTTTTACCTATTATATGATAAAACGGCATGTTATAATACTTGAGTGCCATCTAGTGGCTGAAAATGGTAGTGTTCAATATTTTCAATGTCAGAATGAATGAAAACGGTCATATCTGAGCCAAAAAAAATGGTTTATAAATATGGGGAAACACATAAATAAGTCGCTTCAGTGTATAAGTTGCAGGGCATACTTTGTATAAATTATGAAAAACAAACAAAAAAAAAAAAAACACGACTTATAGGCCAAAAAATACAGTAACTTTAATTATCCTGTAATGGACTGCCCAGGGTGTACTCTGCCTCTTGCACAGGGTCTGTGCCACAACTCAGAATGAAAAAAGTTGATAAAGGAAAATGGATGGAGTGTTAAACAAACTTTGGTAAACAACTGAGTTAATGCTTTCCCCCATTTCCTCCTCTAACAGCAAGAGCAATGAGTGAGCAAGGACTCACTGCAAAACTAAGCGACCTGTAGTTTTGGGCAAATACTCTTATTAGCAACAAAATTTAAAGATTCTCTTTCCGGGGAAATGTTATCTACAGATTCATGAGGGTTTGTATAAATTCTGATTGATGTGATAAGTCTGTCAGTTGTAAAAACGACACGTGTTGCTCTTTAAAACTTATTGCAACCAGATTCACAATCCCAGTTTATAATAATTCAAGACGATGACAGTCAACCCACCATCAGCTCATCATTCTGCAAAAGGAAGTAAAGGTAAAAGAAGAAGACACCCTAAAAGTACAATGTAAATGAAGGTGAATAAAATTAGAAGTGTGAAATGAGCATCACTGTGTGGTTGGGTCAGTGTTTCTCTGATGCAAACGTGCATCCCCTTCTGAATGGTTGGGTCTGAACATATACTGTACTTGTATTCTGATACATTTATTTATGTACCCTGTATACAATATAACAAGCCTCTTAAATCTGTCAAAATGCAACATTTCGAAATATAAGTAACAATGAAATTTTACATTTAAAAATGGAATTCTAATTCCAAAAAGGCAGACCCAATGTTAAATGTGTTAAAATCTTAGACTAAAACTGCTCAAAACTCTTTCAGGGCAAATGTGTGACATTCACTTGTTGCTTGTCATGCAAATATAATATTCAGGGTTTTTTTTATTTTTTTATTTTTTTATTTCCACCAATCATATCCTGTAGTTTCAGTTATTAAGAAAAAAACAATAAAATTAAACACATTCTCTTACCTGAATTCCTCAGGATAAACAATCCTTTATAAGTGGAAGTCCTTCCTCAGGTGGAGAATGAGAGAGGGTGCAAGCCAGGAGTGAGCGAAATGTCAAAGAGGACGCTCCCGGCTGGATTCCAAAAGGTTAACCCCTCCAATTTTCTGTCGATGGAGGCAAAATACTTTAAAACAATCAGCACCGAACAAACGCACTTGAGCTGGTGGGCCAAACGCCACGTGACTCATTCACACTGAACTACATGGGAGTATTTTGGGGGGTCAGGGGACAAGAGGAGAGGCGATGGAGCTGGGGGAGGGGAGAGGATCTGGGATGCGAGGCCACTGCTCTGCAGTCCTTGTCTGTTGTTCTACCAGGCGTTCTGGAACTGTGGATGTGCAAAGGCTTGCAGTACTGCTGTGGTCAATGGAACATGCTGAAGCACACACTTTCTTTCAGTGAAGCTGCAGTGTGGTCATGGACGCACACATGCTTAGAGCAGATACATGACCAAAGAGCTGTTCGATAACTTTGTACACTGCATGCAGACTGGGGTATGCATGACACAGGATATGTAGAAAAACCCAAATACATCCTGTAAAAAATTAAAAAAATGTTGGGACATTGTGTAAAATTATAATAAAATGTAGAAAGCAGCGATCCACAAACGTCATAATCTAGTATAATATTCATATAAAAAAAGTCCATCCATCTCTGTTTCTTTGTTTTTTATTTTGTGGGGGAGCTGGTGCCCATCCATCAGTCATTGTGCGATGATACATCCTGGAAAGGTCATTCACAGTGGAACAGTCAACATGTTAAATGTTGAAACTATGAAATTGTATGAATTTCATGACTGCACGGGGTCTCAAAAAAAAAAAAAATTGGGACAGAGTCATGTGAAGCATACAGTACTTTCTTATTTTACCAGATCATTGTAAATATCTAGGAAGTGGGAAAACAAGTTGCTTGAGTTTGTGGAGACAGATGTGATCCGTCTTGTCTAATACAGGATTCTAGGTGTTCAAAGGTCCTGGGTCTTCTTTGCTGGATGATCCCCACACCATCCGAGAAGCAGGATTCTGAAACACGTGCAAACAGGATGTGGTCGACAGGTGCCAACGTGCAACGAACACATGAACGATGCAAACTCCAAAGCAAACACAAACACACAAAACATGAAGCAGAAAAAAATGTTGTGAAAGGAAATTTCTGCAATTACAAAAAAATAAAAAAATAGAAGAAAAAAACATACAAGCTACAAAACAAATGTAAAGAAGAAAATGCTGCTAATAGCCACAAAGGAAGCGACTGTAAGTAAGAAACGCTGCACTTACTCCACAAAATGGAAATGCACCAGACCACCAGGGGGACTCGACCACCAAGCAGTGGTGGGATGTAACTAAGTACAAATACTTTGTTACTGTACTTAAGTACATTTTTCATGTATCTGTATTTTACTTAAGTAGAATTAAATGTGGGTACTTTTACTTTTACTCCACTACATTTTACATGAAGTATCTGTACTTTCTACTACACTACATTTCTATAATGTGTTGAGTTACAAGTTACATTCACGTTGCAGTTTTTGATTTGTCAACGTAACTGACATCGAGAGAGTTGGTCCATTGAATCACTGCAAAGTGGACAAGTAACGTTAGACCTGCCTTCAAGAAGAACTGGACCAGTGACGTATGTTCTAGTGTATCCGTCATTGAGCTGGGAGCACCCACAGCACCACTAACACACACACACAATGGATTCCACTGTGGAGAGTCATCTAGAAGATACGCACCACCCATGCATGACCTTATTGAAAGACTGTTGAAAGACTGTTCAGTAGAGCAGGACAGATTCTCTCTCCCAAAAGAGCCAGACTGGTTTTAGAAGACAGTTAAAATAAATACATAAATAAAAAAAGCTGATCATCTGTTCAGTTTTTTTATTTTTTTATTTTTTTTTTGAAAATTAAGTTTATGTAGATCCTCTGGATGGTTTCTTCGTATTGAAATGTTTGTACTTCATCCAAAGGACTTCATCAGTCTGAAGAGCCACAATAAACTCAGCCCCATAAGCAGCACACTCACATAGTGGACCAACCAGTTTGATGGTGATAAAAATGGTTTCTGGACTCTCCCCTCTCCCCCGTCGAAGACTGGATGAAACATTTCAACACAAAGAAACCGTCCAGAGGAACTGACTTAAATTTGTTGGCTATATTTTAACCTGGATTATTGAGCATGAACTTTGATGTTTTGAATCCCTTTTGTCGTGGCTGCCTCAGATGAGTGGACAGAGGAGCAGGCAGACTCCAGAAACCATCTTATCACCATCAAACTGGTTGGCTCACTATGTGAGTGTGCTGCTTGTGGGACTGAGTTTGCTGTGGCTTCTCGGACTGATGAAGTCCTTTGGATGAAGGATGAAACGTTTCAACACAAAGAAATCGTCCAGATGATCTGACTTAACTTTGTTGGATGTTTTACCTTCACTGTTGAGCATGCATTTTGATAAGTTCATGTAGTTTAAATGATGAATCAAAGATACCAAAAATAATTTCAGTTAAATGGAAAAAATAATTATTTAAATGTAGAGAAAACCCTATGATACTCAGTGGTGGTATTATTTATTGACCAGGTAGTTTTAGTGCAATATTTTATCAAATGTTATTGTGAGGAAAGAAAAGTGAGGATTTCAAGTTAAACATGGAACAAAAAAGTAAAACTGGTTTTGGTTTAGGCCCATGAAGCCCATGGACCAGTCTGACCTGGTATTATGTCTTTTGAAGCAGAGTGTATACCAGGCAGATGGTGATACGTACTGGGTGGATACAAAAAGGCTTGGGTCCAGTTCTCAGCAGCGACATACTCATCACATCTAGGACTCTGAAGGGCTGGCAGTCTCACATCAGCCCTCAGGCAGTCTGGAGTCACTGGTGGCAGCGGATCTAAACTGGTCTGTAAGGCAGGGAATGCTGTGCTTTAGACCAGATTTATTAACAACAACTGGTTTCTATTATTTTACAAAGTAATTACAAACAATAATAATTATTGAGCATATTGTCAATTTCACATGGGAAGCTGCAACCAGACTGTCTCTGGTCTTAGCAGTTTGCTTTCATTAACACTTCTTTATAGTAATACACAAAAACTGAACAAAAAGAACTTGTATACACAATCCAACAAATGGTGAATAAGAAGACCTGCATTTACGCAAACAAGAGCAAAATAAATCTGTTTTCCTGGTTTTTAAAAATTATCTTAACTGACTTTTCTTTAAAAAAAAAAAAAAAAAGCTAGTGTGGTCCCAAGAGTCTTCAACATTTACATTTCTCTGGTTTACTTTGGACTTTTTACAGCAATCAGTCCACAAATTAAGGTATGGTAATCTGACTGTATCTTGGAAAGTGTTTTTAGGTCAAGTCTATGTTCTTTACTGTCATTCGCATCACATGTGGTACATGAGGTGGAATGAAATTGTGCACTCAAGGTCCCAGCTACGTCCAACAGCGGCAAAATGAAACAGTAAATAAGGATTTAATATATTCATTCAACCTTTATTTATACAGGTTAGTTCTCATTGAGCCTCCAGGACTCATTTACAGGAGAGACCTGTATCAGACAGACAAATAATAATAATAATATAGCTTCATCCAAAACATCCACATGTCCGCCAGATCCCAACTCAACCAGACCATCCAACGAGGCACATCCCCCAACCAATATCCACACCGTGGATCCGCCCAACCTGTCTCCAACAAATGGCCACGCACCTAGAGCTGTCATTTCTAACCCGAGCCCTAAGCCTGGCCCCGCCCAACCCAAATTCGGGGTGGGCCAGTCCATGATATTGTGCTGGATGGGCAGGCCGAATCTGTGTCGGGCTTTTGATTGGGTCAGGATCAGCCGCAATCCAATTATATGATAACATGGCCTGCCATACCATCACCAGGCGCATGCAGCCATTTCACCGCGAGCTGACTGGCCTTGAAAGAGGTAAAAAGTTCAGATAAGCTTCAGATGGGACTATACTGCCAGGAAGCGATCCATCAGCCCAAATGGACGTCTACTCAGCCGCCGCACTCAGTGGACGCACGCGGCCAATGACCCAAATAGGTGAGATCCCAGAGCAGACGTGTGTCAGAGCAGGGTGTGTGAATAAATCAGGATGCAGGCAGAAGCAGGGCTTAAATGCTCTTTTACAGCCTTGAAAGGACTAACACCCCCTCAGCTCCGATCTTCTTCCCCTTAATTCAGTCACGCATCCCTGACTGTTAATAACTCATTGAAAATGTTTTTTTTTCTGGGTTTGGACCTGTAATTACTGTTAATTTTCAGATCATGTGGGGTTCGGAAATGATGACTGTGGACTGCGGCCGGGTCGGATCAGATTTTGTGGGCCAGAATGCAATTCTACATGCACCACAGAGCTCTAAGACCACTGCAACCAAACCTCCCGTCAAGAAATAACCCCGACCCAGGTATCCGCGCCAACCATAGACCCATGTCCAATCCAACCCCCATCGCAAAAACCCCAGAGAAAACAGATGCAGGTCAGATGCATGAACATCTACAAAGAAACAAGCCACTCGAGGAGCTCAAATCAGGGTCCAGAGCTCATCACAGCACAGAAACAGCACCAGTGAAAGTTAACAATGACACCCCCAGGGCCCCCGACAATGGATCTGTGCCCACACTGGTCCTGCCAGACCCCAGCGCCACACCCGACACAGTATATAAACAAAGATACTAAATGAATGCCAAACTGTATGCCAAAGTATTTTACTCCACATATTTTACAAACTGTCTAACAATTTAATAAATATTCAGGAATCATGGGAAAACATGAGATACAGCTCTTATATTTGTGCACAGCTTTCAAGCTGACCAATTTGTCCTTGTTTTTATAGATAGTTATCACATCTGAGTCACATTTGGTCAGTGGAAAGTCCAAGAAGAGGTTTTCTGTTGTTTTAATAAAATGTTCCCACAAAAAAGTGCCTTATTGGGTATTGTTGGGTGAGTTCAAAGATTAACAATGATACTTTTACTGAATCACTAACCTCTGTGGTGGTTTTTGCTCTTACTAAAACACTTACAGGCTTTGCAATGGTGAAGGAGCTCCACAGAGGCATGAAGGTCTCATGGCTGTAGGCGCTGATGAACCCCTCATGGTGGAGGATGCAGTAACTCCGATCAGGCTGCAGCATTTGAGGACGACCAAACAGCATGTGTTCCCTCTCCGCCGTAGATACTAGTTAGGAATATTAGCAAATACCATGGTAAAAGTCATTAAAGCGAAGACCATTTTAAACAGCGTTAGTGAGAGTTTTTATGAAGAGGTGATACTGAACGAACCCAAAAGCTAAACTATTTCATGAAAACCAAAGTAAAAACACAACAACTGAGTTTGATATCAATTAAACAAGTTGCCTTATTCAAATAGTTACAATAAAACATTTTTTAGGTGGTTAAAATAAAATGTCGCTCACTCTGCTCTGCTGTTAGATTCAAACGGCTGTTGATGTTTCCAGTCTGTAAGCAGACACAGGTTCAAGATCAAGAGTTTAATTTATACACTTAACTGTTCAGATCAAGTTGAATATGTTCATTTTTTTTAAATAGCTTGCTTCTAAATGTACATAGAGCACAATGCAAGTTTTAAACCTTTAAATCCTCACACTCTGACAGCATGAGGTTTCATCACAACCACAGACTTGGATATCAGGCTCTAAAACTTCTAAAAGTCTAAGATAAAAATGATTGTTCTTTCATGTTAGATGTGAGAAATGATTCATTTCCAAGTTGCAGTATCTCAAAGCAGAACGAGAAAACAAATCCTGGGTTTTTGGAAAATACATTTTTATAACTGAGCATAAAGAGAATCCACTTCATGTCACCTTTAAAAGTTTAATGCAAGCATGTTTTAAGGTATTTTATTCATAAATTCAATCCAACAGGTCACAAAAAGTCAACAACAGTCTTTACTGATCAGAATGTATGTATATTATATATAATAATATATTTAAATAATATGGTGTTTAGACACAACTTTTCCATAGGACAACAGAGACTAAAAGACGTGTCTGTTAACAGAAGCCACAAAACATCATTAAGGTTTTAACCTGTGCTTTGGTGGAGTGAAGGAGCTCCAAAACAACTTCTTCTGAATTTGTAACTTGTCAGACAGAGCCTCATTGTAACCCCAGTAATAAACTTTCCCAGGAAGTACGTTCAAAAACTAAACTATCTTCTACCCACCCTCTCTTATTGCACATGAATAAAATCTGTCAGGGGATTTTTGGTCAAGGTTTATAGCTGTTTTATTTATTTTAATTTTTTTAACTACTATGGCTGAGAATGTTAACTGCCCATGAACCATGTGTTTGAGTTACCAGAGAGTTCTTTTCTCCATGAGAGAGGGCTGAATGAGGTTGATCCTGCATGTGCAGCTGGGTGGCTGAGGCCATTAGTGTCTGCCTGTGAGCCGAGAGCTGATAAGCTTATAAAAACAATCCTCGCACGCTGCCCGTGGCAAATTCTCATGACTGGGCTCCATGCACCTAGAACGTTGCTCCACAGCCAGAAGGTCCTGGGTTCAATCCCCAGTTGGACCTGGGAGTCTTTCTGTGTGGAGTTTGCATGTTCTTCTCACGCTTGCGTGGTTTTCCTCCAAGCACTCTGGTTTCCTCCCACCGACCAAAAACGTGCAGGGTAGGCTGCCTTCAGGCCAGGCCTCCCTTGCAAAAGAGATCTGTGCTCTCAGTGAGATTTTCCTGGTTAAATAAATAAAACTTCTGTACATCCGTGTAAGCTGTTGTGAAAGTTTGCCCTTGCAAGTAAAACCGGTTAAATATCTTCCCGTGTCCTCCAGAGTGGCTTCCTTGAAACTAGAGGATTGTTTATCCAACACTAACTGCCTCTACCTCGTTTATTACAAAATATGTTTTGGCACTATGATCACATTCAGAATCAGCTAAATGCCAATAAACACAATAAATATTATCAATTGCATGCATCTCTAGTTTGGATCTAACTGGCAACGTGTAGATGTGATAACACTGACCAGAGCTGTACAGTTGCATCCCAAGTCATCCACAGGGTCTAGGCTGACCAGCGGGCACTGCGTTGGCCTACTGTGCTCTGCTGGGGACGTTGGTGTGAAGTAAGGGTTCCTCAGGACATGATTCATGCTCCCATGTGTCCCATTGTTGTCAACGGGAGAGATCTCTAGTACATCTGTGAATGAACGAGTTAAAACTTGTAGGCAAAAACAAATATGGCTGCTTGTACCTTGCTCTTGTGTGGCATTTTAAAGTTTCCTGTTCTTGACTGCCAAACACTTGTTTTGTATCTTTTCATCTCAAGGGAAGATCTGTTCCAAACCATGTTTTGTACACTTTTTGGGCTCTAAGCGACTGTGTAACAAAAGGAAGGAAGAGTACGAGAAAATTATGAAATACTATGGGCTAAAAGAGGAAATACAGAAGTTGAAGGGAGCCGAGGCATCAGTGGAGCACTCGGTACTGTGACACCAAGACTGGAAGAGTGGCTCCAACAGATCCCAGAGATCTCTGTCCAGAAGAGTGCAGTCCCAGGGACAGTTATACTGAACAGAACCCTCCCAGGCCTCTGGTGGAGGACCTGAGCTTGAAGTTAAATGGAACTAAATTGTGAGAGCTGAGTGTTTTGTTATATATCTGTAAAATAACAGTTTTAATACATACAGTTTTCTTTCAAAATTAAATATAATACTCACCACACATGAGATTGTACAGCTCAATGTTAGAAAACGGTTCAATGGTTGTTCCTTGCTGAAATTTGGGACCGTAGCTGAGAAACATGGCCTGCAAAAATAACAGAAAATGCAAAAAGGTGGTTTCATCTGATGAGAAAGGAACAGGTGATCAGCGTGAGAAAAGCTGACACTCACATGCATGCTCTCAACATCATTGTCGTAGCCGTGGTTACCACCAGAGCAGAATGTGAGCGATCCTGGAGCTCTGTGGAAAAACGATAGGGAATAAAGTTTATTTGCTTGAGAGCTTGTATACAACCATTTCTGAGGGGATTGTAGTTTATGCTGATGTTTTTATTCATTTATTTATTTTTTAATCAGTATTCTTCCTCCTCCATGTCACTCTGTCCTCTGCATCTTCTCGCCTTACTCCAACTACCTCCATGTCGTCTCTAACTGCATCCATATATCTCCTCTATGGCCTTCCTCTTTTCTCCTCTGATATCATCCCTAAACTTATCCATCCCTGTCACTCCTAAGGAGAACCTCAGCATCTTCATTTCCACCACTTCCAGTTCTTTCTCCTGTCTTTTTGTCCATGTCTCTGTCTCCAGACCATACAACATCTGGTCTCACCACTGTCTTGTAAACTTTTCCTTTGACCTATGCTGACACCCTTTTGTCACAAATCACTCCTGAAACTTTTCTCCATCCACTCCATCCTGCCTGGACTCTCTTTTTCACCTCTCTTACCAGACTCCCCATTTTCCTGGACAGTTGATCTCAAGTAATTGAAGTCCTGCACCGTTGTGACCTCTGCTCCTTGCAGCCTCACTGTTCCACCAGCCTCCCTCTCATCTGTGCACCTGTACTGTCTTACTACAGCTGACTTTCATTCCTCTTCTTTCAAGTGCAAACCTCCACTTCTCCAAGTGCTCTTCCACCTATTCCTTGTTCTCACACATATCACAGTGTCATCTGCAAACATAGATCATGGGAATTCTTGCTTGACCTCATCTGTTAGTCACAGAGCATGAGGCCATAACTTGAAAATGGATGAGGTATTGGGCCTTTTTTCTCATGATAAATCACTGCATTTGAGTCAGTCTTAATTGGATACAGACATAAACTAAACTCTAGCAAGACACATGTGTTGCATACTGTACGTGCAGGGAGTACCGGTACCTCTCAAAGAGCCATTTCGTTTCAACCAGAACGTTGACGTCTTCAATGCGACGACTGCTGGCAAAGTGAAGGCGTTTGGGTAGGTTGGCTTTCAGGTATGGCTTGATCTTTTGGTCTGGCTTCTTGCACTTAAATCATCACAAAAATAGATACTGATATTCTATGAAACGTTCACAATTTTAAACACTAGCGGGGTTAAATTCTTACAAGTGAGATTAGTTTAATATAGGTTACATAGCTCAACAGTATTTGTTTTGAACGCAACACATATTGTAACTGAAAATAGTTTTTGTGGAATGGTGGAGTGATAAAGTCAGATCCCCACCTAAACACCGAGGTGCAAGCACCGAAAGCATCCCCTGATGTTTTAGGTTCTTGTAGAAAGATTTAATACTTACAGACATTTTGGCGACAAGTCTTTCCGAGTCCACTAGAAAACAAAAAAGATTGTTACTAAAACGTAAAAATGGCTGCGACATAAACTTGATATCAAATCAAATGAAACTAGGCATCACAACAAAACTTGTATCCTAGACTATAATATTTTAACACTGTCTATAGGTGTTAATGGTATTTTTCTAGTATTGTATGGTGTACTTGTGTGGGAGTTCAGCTCTGCCATCTCCTGCACCCACAGCCAGACTCTAATAAGCTGTACCTGTGAATCATGTACAGGTCAACCCCGGTTTACGACCCTCTCGGTTTAAGTTTTTTCGCGTTTACGACCCGCCTCCCTAGTGACGTCA
>JARVGV010000630.1:25976863-26006085 GCA_031762435.1 Hypsolebias longignatus | reverse complement strand
CACACGAGAGAGGCTGTAGGCAAAATGATGAGAGAAACATGGGATGGGTTATATTTAGTTGTTTAAGAATGAACAATTTTGCACACAGAGCAGGGAAAAATACAGCTGAGTGCATGTTGCCTCCCCTCAAATAAAACCAGATCTATTTTGGGAGCTGCTGTTGTCTCCTGAAAACTAGGTCAGACTGCCTAAGTGTCCTGATCATAGTGTTCCAATGTGCATTTCAAATCCCATTATCAACGTGTCAGTGCTCAGGCCTTCATCGGCATCACAAAAACTTGATAAGGAGGCAAAAAGAATGACTGCAGGTAGTTTGAAGTAACCACCAGGTAGCAGTCCATGACCTTTGATACTCAAGCAAAGTGATCAAGTATTGTGTTTTTCAGAATAACTGATGTGCAACTATTGGTACGCACTAGTTACAGGCAATAATCTGAAATAAAACCGTTTTTAAGACTCAGAGCCGTCAACACTTTTTAATTCTCACAGCAAAACCACTCAAATTAAAACCTTATTTCATGAAGGAATACTTAACACCTGCCACATTCTATGCCAGAGTGCTGAACTAAAATCATTTTATGATGAGAAAGTGGGGAGGGAGTTAGAACTAATAGTTAAAACCCATAAAGTGGTTCATGACGTATTTTGCTAACACGTGACTAACAGAGAAAGTTTGAAGTGACGATGTTGCTCAATGTGTAGAACTCACAGAACGTGTTGTGATGTTCACCTAGTGAAACACCAAATGTTAGCTTAATATCCTTAATGTTGGCTTTTCTTTTTTTACAACAGGGAGCAGCTGATTAACATATCAAAAGCTCAAATAATATCTCAGCCACAGCCCCAAATCTCAAATGGGTTGAAAAGGAGGTGCCATGGATGCATTCCCGTCTCCTTGCCGGCTGTGCTTGAGTGCCTGACCACTGAGGTCCTGGAACTGGCAGGAAACACAACTCATGACAGCAGAAGGACATGAACTTCCCCTGCCACTTGCAGCCGGCTGTCTACTGCGACAAGGAGCTTGGCAGGCTGTTGTGGGGAGTGGTCATCGCTCTGGGGGGAGTTCTGCCCGGCACTCAGGTGGTCCTGCAGCCCAGTGGAACCAAAAGGCCTGCCAAGTCTGGGTGGACAGCTCAGACGGCATCTGCAGCAAGTTTCTTTGGACCCGCTGTGGAACGGTCCTTTACAAGAGATCCTTCCTGCCTACAACCATCAGTATCCCTAACATCTCTTAATGAAACAAGGGTAACGAGTTACAACAGCAAAATTTAATTTCCCTTTGGGATTAATAAAGTAGTTTTGAATTTGAATTGAATAGCTGTAAAAATGACTGGGTTCTAGTCATTTGTTGTGTTTCCAAAGGTCCGCTGGCTGTGGTGGCCATATTAAATTGGATTTGACTCCAAAAGTTAATAAGTAATGCAGATATATCCAAAGATGACTTAAAAAAAAGTTAAAATAAATCCATTGAATGGTTAATGAGATATTCTGCTGACAGGCAGAGTGAGGTGATGATGATGATTCACGACCGACAAAATAAAAAAATCAGATGATCATTTAGTGCTCGGAATGTAAGTTGGTGATGACTCTCAGCTACTACCACAACAAATGTTGGCTTACTTACTGCACAATGTGCTGATTTATACACATCTGAGTTGTATAAAGTTGCTTAACTGTAGCAGCCATATTGAATGGAGTTACCTCCAGAACGTAATTAGTTGATGTCCATCCAAAGATTACTCTCTCAAAGTTTTTACCAAAATCATTGTTTCATGTAATAACTTGCTTACACAGACTAATAAACACAACTGCACACACAGGCAAAAACATCATCGCCCTTTTACCTTCAGCAGCAGGTGATAACAAATCAAACTGTAATTTGAACAAAGTGCACCACAAATCAGGCGATTCGATAAATCCTGCAAACACCGACCAGCAGAGGGCAACACTGAGCTCTACTCTTTCAGCCCCGAACAGACATCAGAGGTTCAAGTAGAGGAAGGTTTACCAGAAACAGCAAGAGAAAGAGGGCGGTGGGATGGTGGTGGTACGAGAGTCATTCAAACTTTTTGAAAGCTGAAGCAGCTGACATCCTGACAAAGGAAAGCGTCCTGCCAACACTGAATAATCCAGTTATCTCGACTTTAAAAGCTCTTCTCAGAATATGCTTATCTATATCTGTGCAAAAATACTAATCTTGCCAGAGTAAACATGTTTTCATCTTAAGGACTTCTCATATTTCAAAGTCCACATAAAAATCTGAAACAACGCAACACTTCAGACATTTGACCCCTTAGAGCTGCACTTAGAGCCAATACATCATCATTTACAAGCTTGTGCAAAAAGAAAAGAAAATATTACTTTAAATGCCCAACTTATATCTTTTTGTTTTATTTTATTGACAGCATCTCTGCATATTACAGGAGCTCCATCATTAATGACTGAGCTTTTGTCTGACAAAAGTTCCCACAACAATGGATCTCTGTAACGATGGCACAGCTGCTCTTCTTCTACTCAGTCGCTCAGCATCAGCCTCTCCTTCGCCCACGTGCACAGACACGCATACGTGAAATGTGAGCAGCAGTTAACCAGAATCCTGAGGATCCTGCATCTCACGGACGAGCCACGTTCATGAATGGCTCTGGCAGTGTTACATAATCAGTCACGTCCACGGCTCTCAGAAAAAGTTTGTGAATGAAAGTAGCAGCAGAAGCCAACGGGCTCCTTTTGCCTCATTGCATATTCTGAATCCTTTTGCATGAGAACTCCAAAAATACCCCCCACTCCATCTGATGTGCTTCCATTTTTAGCTGTGTACACAAAAAGATCAAAAGCAACTTCAGCTCTTAAAGTTAAAACATTTGGTTTCCTCTGGCAGAATGACGCAACACGGGTTCAAAGAGACTGCAGAGATTATAATGAATTAAACCCCTCCCTTAGATTCATCCACTAGCCTTTACTTTACCGTCTAATACAAGATAAAGACGGCAAAACAGATTATTCAGCTTACACATTTAAATCTTTATGATCCGTCACAATCCAAAGTAGGCGAACTTTGCATCACAGCTCATTCTTTTTATTTTATTCTGAAATGTGAACTTTGAGCACCACATGTGCGAATATTAAGCAAGTAGTTTATTCAAATTTCAAGGGTCAGTAAGTGAGCGGTGGGGACAGATGGGCTGTATCCAATCTGATTTGATAATCTTTTGAACCATAATCCACTCACAAGCTTTACTGCAGTTTACAACCAAAGACAAAAAAGGCTCATCATTCTCTGCCCGTTCTTCATTTCCTGGTGATGTTCTGCTGACAGACCAATGACGTCATGGCATGAAATTTGACAGAACATGAACTATTAAAGGTCAGATAGACAGGCAGATACATAAACTGAAAAGAAAATAACCCTAAAATGACTTTAGCTTAATGCAGATGACAAAGTTGACCAACATGCATGTTTTAAAAAAACTTAGCTGTAGATGACCTCCTGTCATTTTCTCTGAGTTTCCAGCAAAACAGTGATGTTTAAGGGTCGACTTTTAGCAAATATTTCAGCAGCACCTTAAAAACGGCAGCACAAGACGCTGACAATCTGCAGTGTAATGAGCCACTGACCAAATTATTTAAGAATCATGCCATTCCTTGCTGCTAAAATTCTTTGACAGCAAACATTTCTAGACAAATTATTAAATTTATTTTAGCCAATCACGTACCATATTTTTTGCTGTATAAGTCACACCTTTTTGCATAAATTAGCATGCCTGCAACTCACACAGCAAAGCAACTTATTTACGACTTTATTCTGACACGGAAAATATTGAACATTACCATTTTGAGCCACTAGAAAACAATCCAGTAATATGGCAAGCCAAGTGTCTCATTACTAGGTAAAAGTGGCTATTAATGAGACACTTGGCTTGCCATACAAAACCACCTTCGTCTCATTCTGGAACTCCTGGAGCAAACGTCAAATCAGCTGCATTTCGCCTCGTGGCGCAGGAGAAATGCAGCTGATTTGACCGTCAAAGTGCAATTATTAAAGAAAAGTTCCACTGAGGTACAACTTTACTATAATGCTGAGCAAACAAATAATTGTTTTTAAGTGTTAATCTTGTTAAATGCTTGTTAAAGTCCTCCCTTGCATGCTCCCGTGGCCACCATTTGGCAGCCATTTGATTTTTGGCACAATGTCGGCCCACATTTCTGGGTGGTCAGCGGTGATGCATAATAGATGCATCTTATAAGGCGAAGTGAAGTACATGTATTTATTTATTTTTTTCCACTTTATTAGACATAATTGGACTGATGTGACTTTTAAGGCAGAAAGTATGGGAAGTCTGAGATGAGTCTCTAACTTAATTGATCATAATGAACTTTATTCTGCATCACATTTCCATTTAGCTGAGCTCGTTTGGTATTAAACACCAATGAGACTTGGGACCAGACAATTAATAAAGTTTTGACTATCAGTTTTAGGATGCGGAGTGTTACATACAGTGCGATACACAAGAAGACTGAAGTAGAACTGTGCTGACGGTGCACCCAGTGACTTCTTGTATTAAAGGTTTGACGTTTTTTTTAGGAGGGTTGGATCTGAACCAGAACTGAACCAATTTAAAATGGATGCTTCTTGACGTGTCTCCTTTAATGAGCACGTTTGCACTTTGCAATACCAGAAAACCAAATTAGGGGGTTAACACATCATTTTCTGATATATTTAGCTAACCTGGATCACTATATAACCAACAGTCACACTCAGACTGTGTGTGGTTACTGCTACGTCTGTCGGCTGACAGTTTGTTCTGTATTATGATTTATAGTGAGCAAACCAAAACGCTGGATGTGTGCAGTGTCGGTGCAGCGCCTTTGTTTATCTGAGGCTCAGATTTTGTAAAGATGTCTTTGATCTAATACCACTACGTCCTTTGAAATAAGGAGGAAGGAAACTAGGAAATGTCAAACTGTGACTAAAGTTATAAACCAAATATAGAAAAAAAAATATGCTGGCGTTGATTGAGTAAATCAAATAAACAGAAGCAGCATTTAATAAAATATATATATGTATCCCAGTAACATTGGCCAAGTGAAGTTGTGCAACAGAATAAGTCTGTACTGTGGCAGACAGTTGCTAGGTTTTGGCCAAAATAGCCCAAACCTTAGAGCAACCGCAGCATTCCTCAGTTCAAGCCATTGTCTCGTAGCTTTAGCCAGTGATGACCTGGGATGAGAGGAAGACTTACAGCTCAGAGAGTCTCCACAGAGAAACTCCTCCCTTCTGTGTCTCTTTGTTTTTAATGGAGTCAGATGTGGTGAAAAGTTTTTCAGCTGAATGATTCTGAATAATGGAAAGCTGAGAGACCGGTAGATAAACGTCAATTTGACCAAATTAATGGGGAAAAAAGGTTCAACACATCCAGACGTATGAAATCAAGATGTCTCATTTTGTGTTTCTGAGTATTTCGTTTTCCTTGTGTCAAAAGGAACTTTGGGCTGTCATTAAGTTATTACTGAGTCTGTCTTAAATCACTTTCTGACACCTGTCACAAAATCCCTATTTGAAGGTGAAAGGTGGAATTTCAGCGGCTGAGTTCAGACTTCGCCAAGACTTCTCATGTTCGCCTTGCCTGTGGTGATATTAGATTGACAGGCATCGGTGCCTGCAGGGGACACAGGCGAAGAAGTGATCGAATGTCAGAGCAGTTCTGTGGCACTTTTCTAAACATGAGCTGACTTTTGAGTGAATTTAACCTGAATTTTGCCGGCATGACCAAATCCCCACAGTGCAAGTTTAATGGTTTAATCAGAGTTATAGGAAGAAGATGAAGGTATGAGTGGGTTTGAGGATAAAGGCTCACCTAAGGAATCAGTTTGGGCCTATTTAGACCCATTCTGTTAATGTGATGAAAATATTTAATTGAATCAGACAGTTCATACCAAGATTTGCATTGGATGTGTTTCATGTAGCACATTAAACAGGTAAATATGTACCTGTGCTTGAAACCCTACATTGAGTTGTTTGATAGGTAATTTTTAGGAGGGGTTACAATGAGCAATACAGAGGATGAAGAATGAGATGAAAGGGGGTATGAACATGAGATAAGTGGGATGAGAAGGGGGAGGATGAATTTTGAGGCAGATGGTTGGAATTAGAAGGTGTGAGGTTAAAACAAGAGGAGGGTAAATTAGATTAAAAAAGAATGAGGTATGAGGAGGATAGCTGCAATAAGAATGGGTGGAATTAGAAAATACATGGAAATGAGGAAGGCGAGGGGCATGATAAGGAATAGAGATTAAAACTGAGGGTGTGAGTAAGATGAAAAGGGGTAGATGAGGGGTAGGGAGGATGGGTGGTTTTAAAAAAGGTGTAGTGAACAAAACTGAGGAGTACGTGCATCATGATACACAATAAGGTGGAAGGAGGAAGAATAAAAATGAAGAATGATGAAGATTGGTGGAATGAGTAAGGATGAGTACAATGAGAATATGAAGTAGATGAGTGAAATGAGACGGTATGAATTAGAGAAGAGGAAGATTCATTGGATAACGAATAGGGATGAGGATGGTTTTCATCGAGTTGGCAAATGGCACGTAAATGAGTTGGGTGAGTGGCATGCAAAGATGTAGGGATGATAAATGAAGGTGTAAATAGAATGAGAAGGGGTAGAGATGAGGGGTATGGGGGATAGGTGGGTTAAGAAAGGAATAGTAATGAAAATGAAAGATAATGTGTGTCATGAGAAGCAACAGAGATGCGAGACATGCACATAGGTAAAGAAAATAGGTAAAGGATGAGGAGGATGTGTAGAATGAGAAATGGATGAGAAATGAAAGCATCTTGATGAGGGATGAGGTCAATGAGTGAATTGAGAAACAATAGGAGTTAGGGATGTCAAGGATTAGTTGGATGAATAGAGAAGAAGAATGAGGAGTGTGGGTGGTTGAGATAGAGTAGGTATGAGTTCAATGAGTTCAATGAGAAGGTGTAGAGATTAGGGTGATTGGTGGGTTGAGAATATAAAAGAGTTGGGAATGAGTGGGATAAAAATAGGTATGAATGAGACAAGTATGAATGAACAAATGACAGAGGGAAAGCATAATTTAGAGCACAAGACAAACCATAATCAACTGGGGGAACAAACTCCAAGGAAGCTTTGCAGGTGAAACACGTTAAACATGTTAAACAAAACCTGGGCACCAAGATTCTTTTCTCCTGACCCCACGTTGTTCAGACCTGAATGGATAAATACATTTTACTGCAACTGCACTGATTTGTAAAACTAATTTCTCTGCACGGCTGTGATTTAGGATAAACAGCATGGAGTCTTTCACAAAACATCCTCGCATTGCAAAGATGAGTTTTCTTGTTTTCCGTACTCGCGCCCGACGCCATTGCCTTGACGCGGACATCAAATTCCTTCATTGAAAATGTAATGAAAGCTGTGTGCTTTTGACTTACTGATCACATTTAACGTGACGGACACTCGGCCCTGGTGTTTGCACGAGATCCTCCATGAAAAATAGATGAGAATTAAGTTCCTATCTCTGCTGGCAAGGCCTTTTGTCTGTCTTCACTGGGCTATTTGCACACCGCTCAATACATCTCTGTGTGAGAATGCAATCTTGCAGAGAAGATCCAAGGCTTTCTGTGAGTGTGTCTGTGTGTGACTTTATATGTGTGTGTGTGTGTGCGAAGCTGCAAAGGAGCTGGCAGATTTCTTAGGAGGCATGATTTTCTTTTCTTTTCCACCCACAAAAAAAAAAAGAGACACCAAAGGTTGAATTTTGTGTGTGAGAACATCAGAATACATTCACTCCTGGCTGTGGACAAACATAAATAATTTATGAACACATATGCAGATATGACGGCACTCACACAGGAGCACGCAGTGCAGTTCAGCTACACAACAAACAAAGAGGTGCGAAATCTCCAACTCGAATCATTTGGGATTTCAGCAGCTCTCCTCAGACGAGAGAGCTAAACCGTGAGCCGAAATCCCATGCAGCCCTCGTTCTCGTTCCCAGGTTGGTGAGATAATTGGTACAGTATCCCTTATAATATGTGTTTGCATAAAAATATATTTGCCTGCTGTTGAATGCACCAGCTTTACATCCTCTCCACTCAAACCAGGATTATCCTTCCTGTGCTGAACTCGGGTTTCTTTGCATACCTACATGAGTAGTTTTTGTCATTGATCACGTGCATGAAAAACGGTGGTCCACTCAAAACGCTGCCGAGGCATCTGGTGATGGAAATTATTGGTGTTGCTAAATTTAGCTGCTGTAGAACGAGATGCAAGAGAATGCAGAAAAAAAAAAACCTCAAGGACGTCACTAATTTTTTTTTTTTTTTTTTTTTTTGTAAGTCAAAGCTTTCATAGCTTTTGATAAAACTACTGTATATATAATGTTTGTTTTCCAGTTACCCAAGTAGTTCTTTATAAAATATTAGGGCTGATTAAATCAATATTTTTGTAGTACTTCCCCCAGTTTTTATGTTTTGCGCTTTTTGAATACTGCAGCATTTTGTAACTAGAAAACTTTAAAGTCTTCAGATCAGCTCATCATCTAAAGTTTAATATGACTTAGGAGGATCTGTTTAAGGTTTAACCAGTTAGCACGTTCTAAAAAAGTTAAGTCAGGTACTCTGGATGGATTCTTCTTCTTGAAACGTTTCATCTTTTATCCAAAAGATTAAGTCTGAGGGGCTGTAATAAACTCCATCTTATAAATAGCACCTTCTCATGGTGGATCAACCAGTTTGCTGCTGACAGCCAGAACTAGCTGTTCACTTGATAAAGGACCATCAGCCTAACAATCGATCGTTAGTGCCCTAATGGCCGCTTGCTATTCACAGAGGGTTGTCTGATACTAGCAATAACAGCATTGTAAGAGGGGGACAGTTGGAACAGAGGCCTCCGTCCCTGTTTAATGATGGACGTGTAGAGGGTGAGATGGGCAGAGGTCTCCATGTCCAACTGTCCCCCTCTTACAATGCTGCTGTTGCTAGTATCACTCAGCCCTCTGTGGATAGGTGGCAGCCATCAGGGCACTAACGATTGGTCATTAGGTTGATAGTTACCGAGATGGGGTAAGCAAACCTGGGACCCCAAAGTCCCAGGTTTGATCCCGTCATTGCACATCTCGTGGTGTCTCTGAGCATGACACCCTATCCCCAATTGTTCCCTGGGCACTTTCAATAGCTGCCCACTGCTCCACCTGGGGGTGGATGTGTTAAATGCAGAAAGCCAACTTCACCATTGTATGGGGACATACAATGATGACAACACATAACACATGTTTATTATCATGTGAACAGATAGTTTTGCTTGTCACCAGCAAACTGGTTGATCCACTAGGAGAAAATGATATTTATTAGAGTGATTTTATTGCAGCCCCTCAGATTGATGACGTCTTTTTGATAAAATACAAAAGTTCATTCTCAATAATCCAGGAAAAACATCCAGCAAAGTTAAGTCAGGTCCTCTGGACAGTTTATTTGTGTAGAAACATTTTGTCTTTCATCTAAAGGACTTCATCAGTCCAAGGAGCCACAACAAACTCAGTCCCATAAGCTGCACACTCACATAGTGGGCCAATGAGCTTGATGGTGATAAGATGGTTTCTGGAGTCCACCCTCTCCCCCGTTGACTCATCTGAAGCAGCCATGTCCAAAGTGATTCAAAACATCAAAGTCCATGCTCAATAATTCAGGTAAAAAAAATCCACAAAGTTAAATCGGGTCATGCTGCCTGAAAGGAGTCGATGGAGGAGAGGGCGGACTCTAAAAACCATCTTATCACCATCAAACTCATTAGCCCACTATATGAATGTGCTGCTTATGGGACTGAGTCGGTTGTGGCTCTTTGGACTGACTAAGTCCTTTGGATGAAAGACGAAATGTTTCAACAAGAATAATCCATCCAGAGGACCTGACTTAACTATGTTAGTTTTTTCTACCTGGATTATTAGGCTTGCATCAGGACACGTAGCACATTGTTTTCATGTTGCATATTATTAAAACGTGGATTCTGTTCCAAACAGATACAAATTATTTGCCACAAATATACCATATTTCCATTCTCACTTTATTGTTTTGGGTGAACCATTCTTAAAAACCTATTTGTGCATTTAGCTCCAGAGCATCAGAGCTACACACGGCATTGATCAAAGTGTAGGTATTTAAAGAAGATGGCAGCAGTAGACTGTTCCCCTCATGATGAAGACACAAACAAAGAAACAAGTTTGTGGGTTTCACATTTATATTTTTCACCCTGGGCTTTTTTTTTTTTTTCTTTTCCTTTTTAGTCATTTCAAGTAAACTGTGTGTTATGTATCTAGATACATACTTAGTATGTGGGGCTTGGCTCTGCTGGTGTGGAAATGATAGGGTGGTTGTTGACCTGGAAATGCGGTTCTTTTGTTTTCCTTTACAATAGCCTTCTCCCATTGTTTTAACCTGCATTTTTTATTTATTAAAACTCAACAACACTGTGTGGAAGCTCAGCAAAATGTTACGCTTTAATGGCATTCACACAGCGCTGTTGACTTTACTGTAGGTCTCTACACAGGTGGAGGCCATTGTAAAGTGTTTGGGGTTTTGTGCGGCTCATTGGATCGAGTCACTCTGTGATGTTCGTCTAGATATTCCTGCTGAGAACAGGAGAGGAATAGCACTGCTCTGCTATTCCAGCGCCTTTCCCCTTGGTACCCTTTGTTCTTTTTTCTCCTAACAGTTGAAAAAAAAAAAAGTCACATTCACTCCTTTTCATTGTCTTCTCCTTGACTGATTTCAAAGCAAACAGACACAGAAAGAAAAAAAAAAAAAAATCCCTGAAATGATCAGAGACGAGGAGGGATCAGTCATCTAGGGAGTATGACACAGGGTCTGATGAGGAAACGTTCATGGTAAGAGAGTATCTGCTTGAAGACATGAATGAATACTAGAAAAGGCTAGAGTGTAGAAGTATGAGGTAAGCCGGCAGCGAAAAAGGCCAATAGCTAATCAGGATGAGAGGCACAAGTGTCGCTTTGATGCAGACGGTTAGAGGAACACAGCTAAGACCGGTCATATCCCACCGAGACCAGCACAATTCAGCCTCATCAATAGTAGGAGAGACAAGAGAAAGGAGGAGAATGGGACTTTTGGGCTTTTAATGTGACATCTGTGCAAGCTAATTTCACTGATGTGTATCCTCCACTTGGATGAGATACAATACGTCCTTTTTATTTGTTGTTTCTTTTTCTTACAGTGGCCCTAAAGTGTAAAAGGTGTAAATGAACAACATTTGAAAAACCAGAATTACATTTGAATAATAATAATAATAATAATAAATAAATAAAATAAAAAAAACAATTACATTAAGCCAAAGCAGAAGTCGCCGGAATCACATTTGAAAAAGCAATCATATTTGAAAAATAAATAAATAAAAAAAAAAACAGAATTGCATTAAACCAAACTGGAAGTGGTGTTTTGTTATTTTTATTAACAACATTAAACAGGATAACAAAACATTGTACAGTACACACACAACAGAGGTACAGTTAGCAGGCTAGCACATACAATGGAGGTACAGTTAGCAGGCTAGCCTTTAGCCTGCAGAAATGGAGAGATATGTTTTGTTCAAGCTTAAAGAAGAAGATATGGTGCTGGAAAAAAAAAAACTTGACAGGATTAGGGTTGGGGTTAGAGTTTAAACAAAACATAGCTCTTTATTGCTACAGGCTAAAGGCTAGCCTGCTAACTGTACCTTCAATGTGTGTGCACTGTACACTGTTCTGTTTTTCTGTTTTTTGTTGTTAAAAATAAAAAAAAAAAATAAAATAAAATGAAAAACACTTCCGGTTTAGCTTAATATAATTCCATTTTTTCCAAATATAATTCCGTTTTTTGTTTTGTTTGTTTGTTTTGTTTTGTTTGTTTGTTTTTGTTTTTCAAATGTGATTCCAGCCACTTCTGCTTTGGCTTAATATCATTCTGTTTTTTTTTGTTTGTTTGTTTGTTTTTTTCAAATGTTGTTCATTTACACCTTAGGGCTACGATATTTTCTAAATGTGTAAAACACTAATGGAGTGACGGCCTCTATGGCACCATAACTCTGGAAGGAGTTCAATCTGACTTAGCTCTTTAGTGATGCTGCGTTTAAGCAGAAACAGCTCACAGCTTCTAAAATAGTCATGATGCTTTAGGCGATTTGTAAAAATAAAAGCTAAACTCCAACAAAGTTGAACTCCATCCATTGTTATAAATGTCATCCATTATTGACAGTGTTATTTTTTTCTTCTCAGTATTAACCAAAAGTGATTAAAAGAATGGTGCATGGGAAGTCTTATTTAAAATTATGTTTTCAAAGTTTGCAATACGTATTCAGGTATTTAAAAAAAAATGGTTCAAAGTAATTATTACTTCAATGCAGCTGAATTTCCGTTTATTGTCTTTCTAGCAACAACACCACGGCGACTTCGTGCAAAAGTTGTTGGTCCGAACAAGCTGGATGTGGCATGGAATAAACCAAAAGAAGGAGTTGTTGATGGCTACAAGGTCATGTACACCACAAGGCCGGGTAAGATCTAGTGCTAATCCAGTAGAGTGGAGCATTAACTCTCACTTGTGTTTATTTCTTTACACTGATTAGATTGAGAACAAGGCATTCTTGGTGCATCAGCACACTGTTTGAGCCCCGTGTGTATAAGGACCTCTTTTAAACATCCACCCATCCCTTTTCCCGTTTTTTCCTTTCCGGGTTGTGGAGGTCACTGGTGCCCACGTCCGATAGTAATACATCCTGGATAGGTTGCAAATCCATCACAGGACCACACAGACATAATGAGACAAACAACCATTCATTGTCTCACTCATACTTAGGGACTGGTATTTAAAGTTACCAGTCAGCCTAACATGCATGTCTTTTGTCCTGAAAGGCAACACCTCCACCAGCTGAGCCACCGTTCAGCCTCATGTGTTCAAGAATGAGCAAACGGAGTCTCCTATCAAAATGAATTTTTCCCAATTTCAATTATTAATTTTATTTTTTACATATGGGGCGGCTGTGGCTGGGCGGTTAGAGCAGTCGTCCTCCAATGGGAGAGCTGGGGGTTCGATTCCACCAGCAGTCACATGCAGAAGCGTCCCTGGGCAAGACACTGAACCCCTCATTGCCTCTGGTGTGTGTCCCATCAGTGTATGAATGTGCTAAAGCACTAATTTGTCTGTATAGATATGGTAGAACTCCTTATGAATGGATAATGAGGGCACAGATTGTGCATTTGAGTATCATTTGGAGCACTTTGAGTATCTTGATAAGATAGGAAGGTGCTACAGAAGTACAGTCCATATACCATTTACCATATATTTGGCTAAATTTTGTTTTAGTTTTATCAACAGGAAATGGACTGTACTTACAAACTGTAGTGCCTTTCTAGTCAATCAGGCTACTGAAAGTGCCAATCTGTGCCCTCATTTACTCGTCCACACACCATCATACAGCAGTCTGCTATCTCTCCTAAACTAATCTGAATAAATCACTCTCTAGAGTAATCAGTCTTAGATCACATTTAGACATGGATGAGGAAAACATTGGAGGCAATGAGGGTTCAGTGTTTTGCCCTGGGACATTTTGATATGTGACTGTCTACTGCCAGGAATCAAACATCCTAACTCTGTCTGATTCCACAGCTGCCCAGTAAGATCCACTACAGCCATCTTGTCAAAATAAAGCATGTACCGTGTACACTTGAATCTTTTTTATGGTCTTACTTTTATGAGTGGACTTAGGGAAACTTTGTTGTTTGAACTTTTTTCAGGTAATTATGACAGATTTTTCCTGTCCAGTCCTGCCTGGCATCCACACAGTTAATTTCACATCACTTCCTAGAGCTGAGCCCTGATTCCTCAATGACAGTTTGGTAGTTTGGTGCCTTGCTCAAGGGCCCCTCATTATGTGCTGCAGGACAATTTCCCCCTTTGCTTCTTGCTTCTAGTTAAGAATACGTTTTGGCACATTGCATTTTTGTGTGTAACAGTAATGCAAGTGCCGGTAGTTGTTCTTTGGAGTTTATTTTGTAAATCAGATCAACAATATCACATATGTCTTTGAGTTTGAGGAGTTGTAGTTTTCTAATTTTTGAGATTCTACATGTGAAAGTCCTCTGGACACTGTGTTAAAGGCTCTGCATTGGACTCATCTTTTCTGTCTGTACATTCTCAAATGTTCCACAACAAATCAGCACAGTGCAACATATTTTAAATGGATTTTTAGCTATTTACAAATGTGCAAAATTAATTTATGACTGCTGTAAAACACAAAAAGAGTGTTTAATGGTAGTAATAAACAAATCTTTTGTTAGTAATAGGCTTTTGGTTTTTGTGGAAAATATATTTTTGTGGCTATAATTTTAGGTCAGTCCTTGGTAATTCTGGACTTGAACCTGATTTCAAAGGTAACCTACAAAGCATTTTTTTCCATTCAACCTTTATTTGTACAGGCTAGTCTCATTGAGCCACGAGGACTCATTTACAAGAGGGATCTGCTCCACACAGAACAGAAAGTACAGACAACAATAACAGTAAACAATGAAAACAAACTGCAGTAAAAAATGCAGTTAAAATAAGTGTAATGTATAAAACAATGAATCAGGGTGCCGTAAAACAATATGAAATACACATCTGCCTTAATTTTTCCATTGACATTATCAAATGTTTGAAACCCATTAAAGAAATCAAGGTGGACAGCGTCACTTCCTGTTGCAAGATGTTCCAGGTTGTGAGAGCAGAGTAGGAAAAGACCTTTTTGCCAAGTTCAGTCACACTGACGATGCAGGTAATGATGTCCTGAGAGCATATGTTGCAACTGCACTGACGGCGTCACATGTGTGAGGGGATATAAGAAGGTAGCAGACCCAGGAGGGATTTATAACTGAAAATGAACCAGCATGAGAGGCTATGTGTAGATAATGATGACCAGCTGACCAAGGAGTACAGGGTGCAGTGATGAGTACGGTAGTTACAACCAGTTATGAATCTTAGCGCTCCATGGTAGACAGCATCCAACATCTGCAAGGAGCTGGCAGGGCATTCATGCAAATAATGTCACCATAGTCAATGGCTGGGAAGAAGGTAGTGGTTACAAGACGTTTTCTGGCATTCAGAGGAACGCAAGATCTATTTCTGAAAAAGAAACCCAGTTTTAATTTCAGTTTCTTTTTCAGGTTTTCAATATGTGGTTTAAAAAAGAGATGCACATCGACCAAAATGTCCAAGTACAGTATTTGTAAGAATCTACAAACTCAATAGGAACACCATGCATGGATTTGATAGGTGGAAGAGCTGCTGGCACCGACTTTCTGTCGGAAAACAACAGCCCTTTGGTTTTGTCAGCATTTAGCACCAGTTTGAGATGGAATAAGTCTGACTGAATGATGTCAAATGCAGACTGTGGAAGCTGGAAAACCTTGGCAACTGTGTTAGCTCGGCAATAAACAACAGTGTCGTCGGCATAGAGATGCAAGGATGCGTCAGGAATGTTTAGGCCTACATTATTTATATAATTGTAAAAAAGAGTGGGACCTAAAACTGAGCCTGGTGGCACACCACTGGTGACTGTTAGGTTGCTAGATGAAGTACTGTTATGTCAAACACATTGCATCCGACCTGAGAGAGAGAGTTTGAGAACCAACAGTGTGATCTGAGAAGCCAATATCTGAGAACTTGTGACATAAGATGTTACGATGGACCATATCAAAGGCTTTGGACAGGTCTAAGTACAGTGCAGCACAGTAATCCTTAGTGTTTAAAACGTCAACATCATTAAAAATTGTGACAATAAAAATACAAATAACTGATTGGTTTTATTTAATATTATATCAAAACATTTACAAAAAGGAGAAATGAGTTAAAAATCATTGAAAGGAGGTTGTTTAGATGACATGGAGTAACCCAGGTGTGTTGCATACATTGGTAATACTCAATGCAAATATTACAAATTAAAGTTGAGCTGCTATATTATTTGTTTTAGATAGAAGATGTTTCTTAGTGTTTTTATTTTTCTAATAGGACAGTTTTGCTCAGTAAAATGTTACATGGTAACTGTGCCGTAAAGAGCCTCTGATATTTTCCTTTTTTTCTTCAATACTTCAGTCTAAAGTTGCTGCATTAACCCATAGATAGAATACAAATGGTCCTGAAAGTAAAAGCTTGATACTTATTTTCAAGTGATTATTGTCAGGACTCAGGGAGAACCAGAATATTTTGTCCAGAAATGCATTGCTTTATATTCTGCCACAAATAGCGTTCAAAAGGAGAACGAAACACTTTTTAAGGTAACATGATCTAAGCAGTTTTATCGGCATAAAAAAAGAAAGGTTTCCTTGATAGATGTCTTCTCTTTTGTTTGCTACTCACTGTCACTGCCAAATATTCAGTCTGATACCAGAGTGAGGTGTGGCGATGAGTTGAGCTTGCAGTGATGTCTGAGCTTTATACCTCACATGACTTTAATACTAAACAGTTTCCAGGTTTTTCTCTTCAGCAGGACTCGAACGCTCACTGTTTATCTCCGAGCTCGTTTTAATTGGGTTCTACAAGGGAGTACGCCCAACCCAATGAAACGCAGAGTGTGTAGAATCTCAACATAAAAGGCCCTCGTCACACTGAACGGTTGATTTTAATGCTAACATTCTGTAAAATAATTTGTTTTCAGTAGAAATGGAGCGCCTCAAGACAAATAAGATATCCACTTTTTTCCAATCAGAAATGTACATGTAGGCATTGACCTGAAAGTGGGAACTCCTAAACAGTAGCATCATTTAGAATCAGCCTTTTAGCACCTGGGGATTTTTAAAAGAACAGAACTGATGCAGACAGAACAATGCATGTTTACTTAATTTTTATTTCTCAGCCTCTGAAGAAGATAGAAGCTTAAAATGAAAACCACTGGAGAGTTTCTACATTCGGCTCTGAATTTAAATCTCTGGCTGTGTGTGTATGTGTGTGTGCTTTAGTCAGTTGTTGAAAATGGTATTTTCATGTAATTGTCAGGCTTGCAAAGTGAGGAAAACACAAATGCTTCCCCAAATGTGCCAAAAAGTTTTTCTGATGACATCAACATTATCATCACATAGTGGATAAAATATTTTGGCCATGACTCAAAGTGTTTTTTCTTTCTTTGAAAATGCCTGTTTCCTCTCAGTCGTTCAAGGTTCATACAAAAATGGATGAAGATAAAACAAGCCAGTATTAAGACAAACACCAGCTAAAGTGGCTTCATAGTGTTTGTTGTTTCCAGCATACAGTGCAATACATGCCACAAAGAAAGAAGGCAGTCATATCATGGTTTCTTAAGATCTTCTGTGGTCAGACACACATGGTTACACCAAAACCTGAGATTAAAAAAAAGAAGGTGTTTTCTTTATCTAAAAGGCCATTTGCAAGTGAACCATAAGTGTTGGTGCCAAGGCAAGGACGGGGCTAGGGGGTGGCCATTGGTGATCTTGGCCACCATAGATTAATCTTCGGCTACCCTACTAGCTACCCCTAATCATTTGAAGGAACTATTTTAAGCAATATAAAATAGAAAGCACAGTTTCCTCAAAAGATGGGGTGGCCAGTTTACATATACATACGTGGAGGTGGCCATCTTGGATTTTGATGTGGCAACCCGATTTTTACCGTGACCTTACGCCAAGATTAAGCCACATGCCGAAATGGAATTCAGTCAGTACTTTGCTCTTTTTTGACCCAGTCATTTGAGGGAAATTTACTTGTAAGTACTGTAATGTAAAAACTATAGTTTCCTCAAATGATTGGGGTGGCCAGTTTAAGTATATTTAGTGGCAGCCATATTTGATTTTGACATGCCAACCTAATTTTTGATAACAATCTTTTATACACCTAGATGCAGCCGATCAAAAAAGAAGTCGCCATATTGCATATTTTTTTAGTTATGCTCCCAACAACAGATGGATGGACAGAGGGTATTTCCAGTTCTCCTTGTTTACTTTGCAACAGGGGATAAAATGTTGCTTTCCTGCTTTGGGGAACAACCTGTTTACTGTGCTCACACCTTTTTGTACCGTTAGGGCTGTTTCTGCCCAGTGACTCAATTTATGATCCAGGCTTAGTGGATATCACAAACTTTTTCTTATTTACCTCACTGCTGGAAGTAAACCACTGTGGCTGAAGGGTTTGGGCTGCACGTCATTCTGTGTTATTAGTCCTACTGCCAGCTGGAGGCAGGGTAAACTTGTAGCTCGTGGTGTTGCTCGACCTGTTTGCTTGATCACAGTAATGAAAAAAATGTCAGATAAGGTGCAGTAAGCACCGGCAACATTCCCATGAGACCACAGGGGAGAATTGACTGAATGGAGGCAATGACATTGGGGTATAAGAAGATAGAGGTACTTGAGGGCAGGATGAATGATGGAGCTGGAGAAGCATGAATGAGCAGTAATGGAAAGCTATAGATACATGAATGAAGAGGAGCTTTAAACCTGGCAAAGAAAAAATAGTGTTTTCAGTTTTGCTTTGCCGATTCAGTTTTTGGAAATGCCATTGATTTATTGTCATTTCATAAATGGCTGTTTAAAAACCTGCTTCATTATTGTTAATATTCATTAAAAAGCACACATACACAGCTTGCAATGTTTTTGCAGACGAGCAGTTCTGCTCAGAGGTCGGGGAGCTTGCGACTTATTGCAGTTTCTTAGCAGCTTCTCTGGACAGAGATCTTTCAGGTGTTTCTGGGACCCGTTGAAGCTGTTCACCCAGTTTTTGAGTCACAGACCGGAGTCTGTGACCACTGGTCTTTTATACCCCACATTAAAAATGTTACCAGAACCGCCTTCTTCCACCTGCTTAATATCACTAAAATTAGAAACATCTCGTCTAAAAATGATGCCGAAAAAACTGGTTTGTACCGTCTAGACTGGACAATGGTTCATCTGGGTGTTCAAAACATTATTTATTAATCCTTCAGTTAATTCAAAATGCTGCTGCCAGAGGTTTAATGAGTTGGTAGGAGAGAACATATTTCTCCAGTTTTAGCTTCTCTCCATTGGCTCCCTGTTGAATTGGTCTTATTTTTAACCTACAAAACCCTCAACAACCTAGCTCCATCTTATATTACAGATCTTATTGTTCCATATTTTCCTAACAGAGCACTTTGCTGTCAGACTGCAGGTTTACTTGTGGTTCCTAGGGTTTCCAAAAGCAGAATGGGAGGAAGATCTTTCAGTTCTCAGGCTCCTCTCGTGTAGAACCAACTTCCAGTTTCTGTCTGTGAGGCTGACACATTGTCCAGTTTTAAGACTGAACTTAAGACTTTCCTCTGATAAATCCTTTTGGCTTGGGTTTCCTGACATATCCCTGCTATAGGCTTAGACTACTGGAGGACAAACTGACTTAATTTCATCAAATGAATAGTTAAAAATGAATACAGTGATTTGTATTTGTAATTGTTTCTATCTTAAGGTGTTTTGTATTTTTATTTTCATCTTTTCTCTTAGTGAGGACCTGCTCACCTACTCGCCTCCATTCTGGACCTGTCATTGTGTGTCCATGTCTCCTTCCTGTCCTGTCAAACCCATACAGTCAAAGCAGATGGCCACTTGTCCAGAGCCTGGTTCTGATGGAGGTTTCTTTCTATTACGAGGGAGTTTTTCTTTTCCATTGTTGCCTTTGTGCTCAGGATGGAAGACTGTGATGAAATGAAGACTCAACGTGTCTGCTGGTTCCTTTCTTCCTCGGATAAATAACTTCACTATTTATACTGTATGTGAATGGTTTTGTACAGTGCATTATAACTTCTGTTGTGATGTGAATTGAATTCCTGTAAATTTCTGAGAGTGTTGTTTTAAAAAGGTGGACATCTTGTTAGACCCAGTGGAACTGGCTGTTCTTTGCCACAATGAAAACTTGTTCCTCGTTCTCCACAGCAAGACCATTCTGACTGTTGTCTACTTCAGGTAAGATACTGATTGACTATAATTTATCCATATAATCCTACTTCTGAAAATTCCATCTATCCTTCAAGCGTAAAATTATACTTCAGTTTCTTTTTTTGATTGATCAGACTTTTCAAACTAACTTTATTTGATCCCCTCAGCTGATCATGTACAATCAGATCAGGACCACCCTCAAAAACACAACACAAATCATCTCTGCATATTTACATTATTTTTCTCTTTGTGTATAGATTCTAAAGTGAAGTCATGGAGTTTACTTAAGGCCGTTTCTGTTTTCCTTACAGTGCCCCCTTTAAGGCCTCTCCTTCCAGAGTTTCTCCTCCTGCTTCCAGCCCTCAGTCTCAGCCTGTCATCAACATCACAGAGAAGTTTGACAGTCTGTGCACACCAAACCTAAGTCTGGCACGTTTGGTCTGACTGGCTTATTTACCAAAGTAATCAAATTCCCTTGCACTGACAAAGATGTCTGAAGCAACCGATGTTAAGATTTGTTCCTTACATATATCTGCAGCACACATTCTCACAGCATGGTCATGCTAATCATTGATGTCTCCAACCTGCTAATGAGTCAATGAAAGTTCTGTTCGTGCACAAACGTTCAGTACCTGCTGTCAAAGGTGAAAGGGCAATAATGTTTTTGCCCATGTAAATGGACTGTACTTATACAACACCTTTCTATCTAATCAATATACTCAAAGTGATTTACAACACAATCTGTAATCTCTTTACCTCCACACACACATTCACACAGCACTCTACAACCGTACATCTTTACAAAAGATAATTGAACAAATCATTCAACAGAGACTAATCTGTGCTTTTAGATCACATTCATACAACGATTGAAGATGTTCTGGGGTTTTGTCCTGACTCTTCTGTTTCCTCATGTTTTCATTCACCTCCCTGTGTTCCTCCTCTTTGTGTTCAGCCCTCATCTCACCTGTGTTCAGTGTTAATCACTGCAGGTACCTGCCATTTGTCCTCATTAGTGTGTGTATTTATTCAGCTCCTTGGTGTCTTGTCATTTGTCTCTGGATTGTCCTGTCATGGTGTCATGTTCAGCCTCCCATCCTGTCTGCCCTGTCAAGTCTTTGATTTTGTTTTTGTAAACCAATTTATGTTAAATCTTTATCCCAAGTCCACTGTCATCCTCCTGCACGTGGGTTCAACACACCAGTTGGAAGATCCTGACTTGGGACACACATCAGAGGCAGTGAGGGATTCAGTGTCTTGCCCAGGGACACCTCAGCATGTGATTGCTGGTGGAATTGAACCCCCAACTCTCCCGCTGGAGGGCAACTCCTCTAACCACTCAGCCGCAGCTGCCTCAAATGTCTTTGTCTGTGTGTGTTTGACTGCCTGTTAGCAAAATACCTCAAGAACATATGACTTTAATCAAACTGGAGTCAACCCATTTCATGATGGTCGACACAAAAACATCTATAACTTAGACTGAATACAGAGAACAGAGGTCAGTGGGAAATGGAAACACCTGGGATGAATGCTGACTAGTGACAGGTGAGGGAGGTAAACTGTGTTAGGAGAATTTTTGGTCAAAGTTTATGGATGTTTTTAACTACTATAGCTGAGTATGTTAACTCTGCCCATGAAATATATGTCATCCAGCTCTCTGGGTTAGCAGAGAGCTGGATGAGGAGCTGGGTGATGCTGCAATGTGCTGCTGTCGCCACGAGGATGCCTTCGAGTCTGTGAGCTCAGCTGATCTCATAATCGTCTAAAAACAAGCTTCACACACGACTCATGGCAGATTCTCATGACTGGTCTTCTGTGTGTTTCCTGTATATCTGTGTAACCTGTCCTGAAAATCTGACCTTGCAAGTAAAATACCAGTTAAACACATCCTCCTGATGTCGAGTGTGGATCGTTTTGAGTAAGATAAAGTGAGAAAATTTGTTGTAATCTTAATCATCCAGGTAGATAACAGCAACAAATATTAAATAGTTCTTTAAGAGAGAAACGTTTTGTCCTCCATCCAGAGGACTTCCTCAGTCTACGGCCTGCCAACCAGATTTGTCCCATAGGTAGCCTCCACTGCTGTGTTTATTCAGAAATAAAGTCAGAATAGTTTTCTCCAGCAGATTAACTGGAAAAACACTGAGGAAACTGACTGAGGGTAAATGAGAAATGGCACAAGGAAGACTGAGAAACAGAAACAAGACCTACACAAGAATATTAAATAAACATAACCATGAAGTACAAAAACACAAATGGATAAGGATCAAAACTGACAGAAATGCATGTAACACAACCCAAAAGACAGAAAAATTAAACATAAATCCTGAAGGAAATAAATGCAAGATATACTCACTGAATTAAATAAATAGAAAAACAGAACATGACACTGAATGCACCTTTAAAATATGTGCTGAGTTGTTTTAATGTTCTAGATCAGGGGTCTGCAACCTGCGGCTCTGGAGCCACATGTGGCTCTTTGGTCCCTTTGCAGTGGCTTTTTCAAGCTTTGACCAAAACTGAATTTGTTGTACAAACAACAAAAAATGACAAGTTTCAGCAGTTTTTATGTAATTTCATTGGCACATATGTGGATATTGGAACAAGTAAAAGGAGTAAAACTTTATGCTTTATTTCTATGCTTAATTAATTTTTCCACAATAAAAAACTAGGTTTGTATAGTTCATAGTTTTTATTAATTAACAAACAGTCTTTTTACAATCTTTTTTTTTTCCATTTGTCTTAAATTGTAAAAATAGAAATTATTAGTTATTTTATTTTTATAATGTCACCCCTAGTGGCCACAAAAGCCCCTTCCAACCAACGTAAAGTGGCCCATGGGCCACCAGTTGATAACTACAGTTGTAGCATGTTGCGGCTCTGAAAACTTTCAATTTAGTGACCAAAGGCATAAAAGGGCTCTTTTGATTGTAAAGGTTGCAGACCCCTGTTCTAGATAGATGCTGTGAGACAGACTGGCTCCAATCTCTAGAAACATTCAACAATTATTTGTTTCAGGCAAAGTTTGGATTATATGTTTTACTATTACTATTATTTTATTTTTTTATTTTTAGAAAGAATACAAGGTGTGAGTGGTTTGTGTTTCATAAAGACTGGTGATGACTGGAAGATTTTCTGAGCCCATGTTGATAAAAGGTGTTAACAAAGTATATGAGAAATCTGATCCGCTACATTTTGGTTTAAAGTTGGTTGAATCCAAGTTTTTCTTTCTAAAATTTGAATCACGTTGTCAACAACATTTGTGTTTAAACCACCTCAGCAGGTTTTGTGCCACATTAAAAACATAAAAGTCTTATTGCATTATATACACCTTCATTTAAACTGTTTCAGTAGGTAAAAGAGTACATTGGGTTATTTATACTATCCTACCCTCATTAACATCAGTAAACTCTGCAGATTGACTCGTATTCTTCAGAGTATGTGTGAAGTGAACAGCAGACAGTAAGACCATTCAGCTTTATGGATCATTGGTATTCCTTCTCCTTCACTGGATCCTCCATGGAAGTTCTGAATGATGTCAGGGTGAAGCAGGAAAGTGTTTGTTTAGCCAGGCAGGTGCCATCTGTTCCTCTGGAAGAGAGGGGACACTGGATCATCAGAACCAAAATACCTCCAGACAAATCTAGGGATTGGACGTCCCATGGGCTTCATCTGACCAGTTAGTTGTTTCCTCACAGTTTCCAAAGGCCCACAGATTATCAACATGTTCAGAAAACTTGTGTGACAAATCCATCTCAAAGCTTTGGCAATTCCATTTTCAAAAACATAGAGCTCTAGGTCTGTATGTAGACACCGGAACAAGAGTTCTCCTTCAAACAGAAAACATTTGAGGCTATGAATTCAAATATTCACGTTGAACCAATCCAAGATAAATGTTATTAATATTTATTAAATCAAAGTTCATGCTCGGTCATCCAGGTACAAAATTCAATAATGGTCAGTCAGGTCATCAGGACAGTTAATTTTTTGTGGAAAGACGTTTCGCCCTCTATCCAGAGGGCTTCATCAGTCTGAGGAGTCCCTGTTTTCCCCACTAAGCAGTATGGATGACTGAGCATGAACTTTGATGGCTTGAACCACTTTGCCTGTGGCTGCCTGCCAGGAAGGAGTTGACGTGGGGGACAGGACAGAACCCAGAAACCATCTTATCTCCAGCAAACTGGTTGGTCCACTGAAGGAGTTTACTGCTTAGTGGAGGAAACAGTTTACTTGGGACTCCACAGACTGATGAAGCCCTCTGGATAGAGGGTGAAATGTCTTTCCACAAAAAAAAAAAAAAAACTGTCCAGATGACCAGACTGAGCATTAATGAATATTTATTATAATTTTTGTTTTTAAAAAAAGTGGTCCAAAGGTCCCTTTTTCAAATCATAATTTCAAAGGTGAACTCGGTGAAATCTTGAACACGGGGGCAGCTGCTAAAGCGGCGTGGCCTTGATGACCGTTTTGCAAACTGTGCACATTCAAGCAGACCAACAAAAAAAGTTGAATCATGTCATCTGGACTTCGTTTTTTTGTTAAAAAGAAACGTTTCGCCCCTCATGATTCAACTTTTTTTGTTGTTATATACCTGGATGACTGAGAAAACAAACTTTGTATTCAAGCAGACCATGACTTTTTTAAACTGGCCAGGCAAAATGCAGTCACATGACTCACTGGTTGTAAACACTAAGTTCAGCTCTACAACTATTTCCAGATTAAATGTTAGCAATTATTGGAACATGTTCAAAATTCAAACCACAAGACTGTGCATCTCTGAAGTATGGAAGCCCGACAGTGACGTCTGAATGTGTCGGCTCATTTTGGAGATTCCCTCTGTGATGTACACCAACTAGTGTCTATCACTGCAGGTGTCAAACAAAATTGCAAAAAAATAAAATAAAATAAAACAATAAAACACAGGAGCTCATGCTAGATTAGGAATTAACATGAATACTTCTAGAGCAGTAATAATTTTTGTTAATTCATCTGCAGTGAAAAAGGTTTCAAATGACCCTCAGTGGTGAGTGAAACAGTTTATACTTTGGTTTCACTGCAGTACTGTAACTTGTTTCATGGAACCAGTTAGTTGTACAGGTTCTGGAGTGTAAAGGAGACCCAGTTTTTTTTTTTTAAAAGTCAATGTTTAATACACAATGAATTAAATCCAGTGTGATGTCCAGTTTCAGTCCAACTGAAGAAACTGGGAAAATTAAATAAAGTAGTGTTTAAGATTTAATCACTGTGTGAGAGTCGGGGGACACCCTGAACAGGTCTCCACTCCATCAATCAGTCTATCATGCATGTTTTTAGTCTGTGGAAGAAAACCAGAGAACCCAGAGAGCATGTGTGGAGAGAACATGCAAACGCCACGCAGAAAGGTCCTGGGACAGGATTTAAACTGGCAACCTTCTCTCTGAAAGGCAACAGCTCTGCCAACTGTGTCACTGTTCCACCATAATCATGTAAAAACTGTTGTTTTCTGTTTTTGTTTTTCTGAGTTCATATTTTCATTTGGTTTAGTCACATTTCATTGTAACAGTTTAGGTCATTTTTAGACTTTTATTCAAATGTTGATCCAGTTTTGGAAAGAAAAGAACAAAATGTAGATTAGGAGGGAACTTCTCAAAAGAAACTCCTAAATTCTTGTTCTTCTGATGAGAGTTCTTGTATATCCCAGTTCTGTGTAGCTATTTTTGTCCAGTTTAAACTTGATCCTTGTTGGTTTTAGAACAAATAGTTTGGAACAATGCACGTTTGATTTACAGGAGAGAGCAGCAGGCTGGTGTTGCTGCTTCCTGCTTAATGACAGCGTCATTAAAACATATCTGTGCCTCTATGAAGCGCAGATGGCCAAGCTGTTCTTTCAGACAGAGACGTTGTCAAACCACAGCTGGACCTCTGCAGAACCGTCCTAACTTTACAGACATTTGATCTGTTTCTGGTTTTACAGGACCTCCACTGTCCTGGACACTGGTTCAGCATCAATAAAATTATTCACTCCAGAAGGAGAACGAGTCAAGACAAATCCAAGCTGACACTTTGTTCTGCATTTTTATAAATGTTCCTGTTGAACTTTGGGGTAATACACAGGGGGCGGACATTACTGGGTCTCCACAGACAAAACCGCAGAATATTCCTAACCTTGGGCTTTCCCTGAATTTGTCTATTACTCACATTGAATAATATAAAAATAAAATCACCGCTCACACTGGATGGAAGGTAAAAGACAAATGAGGCCCTGTGGCCTCTTTATAATGTTTCCATGAGGAAACAGTGTCAGAAATGGTAGCAGTGGGAGAGCAGTCAGAGATTAGATGTTTTCTTGTCTTATTCAGTGAAGGCTAGATGTTACAACACCTCATTGCAGCCCAAACCCATCTTATGGACACACAAAACATACAACAAATCTATTTCTATATTTGTTATCTCTTTAACATAGAAGTTTGGCCTCAATGCTCACTTTGTTTCTAAAAGCTCAAGCCGCTGTGAGACAGGTGTTGTGTCCAAAAATGTCATCAAAGGCTGTGGGAGCCTGAGCATCTTCCTGTGTGACTCATTTCTGTTGCTCCAACACTTGGATTCAAAGAATATTAACACTAAAAAACATATATTTGTACAGTATTTAATTATACATAACTGTAGTGCGATCACGTTTTCAAATAAATGATCAAAATTAAAACATGAATCATATTAAATTCTGACTGTGCTGATTGATTTTGTTGATTTTGTTTCTCTAGTTTTCTTGCATATTTTACCAAACATTTAGTCATTTAATGTTTAATTTTATCACCACAAAAAAGTCCATACTGTAAATGGTTTTGTTCAAATATAACAACCCCAATAATGATTTTTTTAATATAACTTAATATTTTGTTGTTATTATTAACCAGACGATGAAATAAAAATAAAAAATACAAACCAAAAAGCAACTGAAGAACAGATCCTGACAGTAGGAACCAAGTGAAATGAAATCTGTTCCCAGTCTCACTTCAACTTCCAGGTTCCCATTGAATGTCTAGAGTCCTTCAGTGGCTTCTATGGCTGCCTTTCTCTTCCCTAATTTAGAAAGTGTGTGTGAAGATTTGAAAATAATTTACAATAATTTCTGTGGAATCAAAATTCCCACAAACAAGCGTTCGCCCTGAGTTTATTATTTATTTTTTTGTGATCAAACATCAGAGCTATTCAGCTTAATGGCTCTTGTATACTTTTTTCTTCTTTCAGCTGCTCCTTCTTCAGAAGTCACCACAGAAAACTAACTTGTACAAAGACTTGACAATTGTTTTTATGCTGGATGTTCTTCCTGACACAACCACAGCCCTCTGTGTGGAGCAGAGAGCTGATGTCTATGGCCCCCAGGGGAGCAGGTGTGGGGGTTAAGGGCCTCGGTCAGGGTCCCAGAGTGGGCCAAATGAAGGTGGATGCAGGTGTGGATGCTTCACTTTCCCACCCACATTTTGATGTAGTCGGTCCTGGGGGTTGAACCTGCAACCTTCTGATTATGAGATCGCCTTCTCTGTGCGCCACGAGTATTAATCTGTAAAAATTTGTACTCAACCACAGATTCTTCAAGGACATTCTCTACAACACTTTCAGTGTAAAAACTAGTCCCATGTGTCTGAGCTGCTTGCAGGACACCATCACAGAACAGAAAGGATGTGAGCAGCTGCTCTACGTCACCTCCACGTCTTCTCCTCTGCAGAACGTGCAGACAAACAGACATGATTTATGTTGTATTTTCACAGTGGGCTTCAGTCACAGCAACAATTCCATTAAACACTGATTTCTTGTTTTTTGACATAAATTTGGTGTGGTAGTGGCTAAGAGTCATCCACAACGCCAGTTCTGAGCTCTAACAACAAGATATTTGAATCTGTCTTTGCTAAATCTTTGGAGTGAACTCTGTTGGCAAAATATTTCATGAACCACTTACTAGATCTTAATGGAAGTAATCACTGGATAAGCTACAAGTGATTACTGTTTAGAGACAACCCAATCAAAGATGGTCACTATCGATAATGGACAAAAGTGGTTACGTATCAGTCGGTTCCACAGATACTGGACTAAAATGTGATGTGCTCTTTGCCAAGAGTGATTCACAACACATACTTTGAGTGTGTGTCACAATATTTCATGAAACCTAGCTTACTGACATTTTCAAGATTTGATTAAAACAGCTATACCTCCATCATTTCTCACAATAAGTGTCAGGGATTTAACTCTGAGGACAGGAGTGAACCCAATGGTGCACACAAGAGTACACAGGAGGCAGGAATACTGTACAAAAATAGATATTTAATGATAATAAATCAAAAAGGCTGACGGGGCAGCAAACTCACTCTTAGTGACTGGAACATGACAGGGGGAGACCCAACGATGACGCGACAAAGAACAGAACTCACAGACAGGTTTATATACACAGACAAGACAGGACGTGATTATGGACAGCTGGTAAGAAAAGGAGAAAACAATCAAGACATGGATGAGGTAAACAAGGTGCACAGACATGGGATGAGCACAACATGAAGTCATCCTTACAATAAGATGATTTGAATCTAGAACTCAAGGATGAAAGGTGGGGATGATGGGCATCCCATAGACCTTTCATTCTCTATGTCAGTGATCCTCAATTTTTTTTTTTTAAAGAGCCATATTAACAGATCAAAGTCAAGGGGAGAGCTGTGATATCACCCCAAGTTACTTAAAAAATAAATAAATTGAACAACCCCCCTATGAACAAAAAAGAAACACAGCCAGCACATTATCTGTTCAAACAAAATGTAGTTTATACTGAGCTGGGCAGAAGCTGTGCTGGATGTCCTTGACTTTCTTCATCTTGTATTTGTAATTTCTTGTTGCAACCACAGTGAGGCATTCAAGACTGGCATGGGTCAGTCGGTTTCTCTGTTTTTGCTTGATTGTGTTCATGGTTGAAAATGTTGATTCAGGTGTAAAAATGTCAGATTTTACCTATTACCCCAATCCCATGAAGAAAACACAAGTCAACAATAACAATGAATACCAAAGTCCATGCTCAACAATGAATATGCTGCGGATGAAGATGCCTCCTTCACATTTCCGCCTGGCCCCTCATGTAACCATGTCTAGAACCGGCCCTGTGATGCTCCTACTTCCACTGCTGTTGATCAAAAACAATATTGCGTCAGTATTTTTATTGATTTAAAAAAAGCATTCGATACTATTGATCACACAATTCTCCTTGAAAAATTGAACAAATATGGTATTAGAGGACCAGCATTACAGTGGGTATCTAGCTATTTGAAAGATAG
>JARVGV010000630.1:25946598-25958778 GCA_031762435.1 Hypsolebias longignatus | reverse complement strand
AACTTATTGATTTGTGCATTTTAGTCCTTAGGTTAATTATATTTGCTTCTTGAATACAACAGAAAAATCAAATGTTAGATGTTATTTATAAAAAAAATAAAAAATAAAAAAAATAAAAAAAACTAATCCAAGAAGTTAGGAAGAGAAACAATTATCGTGTTTTTGCCATCTTTGGGGGAAAAAAAAAAAAAAAACATCTAGGGATGCACAATATTGAAGTTTTGACCAGTATCCAATCGATTTGTTAAAACGTATTTGGCCGATTACCGATATACTGTATTTGCATTCCTTTGTCAGAACATAACCCTCTTATTTAGGCTGATTTGTTACAACAATTGTGTAACAGCTATAAGAGCTGGTGACATATTCAGTAACAGCCATATGCATAGCACTTTAACTTATATTAAATGAAAAAAAGTGTTAAAATATTATTTATTAGCATTAGTCACCTGCAACGCTGTCTCACTTGTGGAGGCTTGTCCCAGGTTCCTGCAGTGGGGGATCCTCTGAACTCTTGAACATGAAGGACATTCTTTTTGTTTTTGTCTGTCCATTGTGCCGTAAGACTAATCATGCTAACAGAGCTAACACGTGACGTCTATACGTCTGTGGTAAAACTCAGCCAAGTGCTATCGGCTATTAGCTTCTCAATGACATTGGAAATGACGGCTTGTATCTCTGGTAAGGCTACGTTGGAAAAATATCTGACGGGGGACGATGATTTTGATGTCCGATATTTAACTTTAATGCTAATATCGGTCGATACCGATACCATGCCGATAAAATTGTGCATCCCTAAAAACTGCATAATTTAGGCACAACATTATCCAAAATGTAAGTCTATATTGCTTCATCTGCTGTAACAATACTTTACAGACACATTCACATTTCCTGGTGAGCACATTGTATAAACGACATCTTCATGATTTTATTTTTATTTTGACATGCTTTATCTCTTTTTGTTTCTCTCTTCTCCCATTTTGTAGTTTGCCTTCAACTCCTTCCCCTTCCTGCTCCTAAGGCTTCACCTGGTTGACTTTTAAGACTTTCTTATGCTCTAAGCTGACAGTTCGCCCTTTGCCCACACTTGCTGAATACCACAGCTTTAGCTGTGCAGGCCTGTTCTTGGTTTGCTGCCGCGCTGCTGATCAGCCTTTTACCAGCTGCCTTCTTGAGAAGCTGTCACTCCAAAGATCTGTCTGCTTGTCTGTGTGCTGGTGACAGATTTTTATTTGCACTTGTTTCTGCAGGTCACCCAGGCGCTTGCAGAACACATATGGCTCGCAATATTTCCTGGCTTTACATTTGTTGGCTTTGCCGAACGCCACGATTTACACGGATAGCCTCTAAATAAGTCTTTTTTTTTTTTGCAAGGTAGCAGATGGCAATTGTAATTAACTTCACAGTGGTTTTCTGAGTCCTACTGGTGACTGATGAAATACTTCCTGGAGCGCTCATTTATCTGTAGACCATTCTCATCCAAATGCTTGTGATCTGTTGGAGCAAAGTGATGGAGTTTCTTTATTTTTAGCATGGCAGACAATCAAATCTCACAAAGACAAGTTCTTTGATATTTCTCAATTAAGCACAACTAATTAGAGCTTTCCAGCTCAAAGCTTTTTGAAAGTAAGCTCAGAAGGATGCATCAAAGTTTGTAGGCAGTTTGTCAACGTCTTCATGTCATGGCGTCTTTAGGAATATTAGGAGAGAATAGACTCCTTTGAATCTAATCTTTTATATTTGTGTCTTGGAGTCGTCACTAAAGTTTTTGTAATGTGATATCTACTCCCCAGTGGGTTTTATAATAAATAAAATGTCTATTTAATGATCCCCAGTGGGGGAATTAAATTACAAGTAAACAACTTGTTACCAAATGATGTCTTCAGAGAAACGCCCCCAGCTATGGATTTTTCAGTAGGTTGTGATTTATTGATTTGAGGTGATTTTGTTTCTCCTTTTCTTTCCTGTTTGAACGTAATACTAACCAGTAATGCTCAGTTACAGTTCTCTGTGATGCTCTAAGAGGCCACATGAGCTTTACTAATGGCGTTTTAGAGACAGCATAACAGGAAATGGCGATCATTCTTTGGGTTTTGTCAAACAGAGCTCAGTTTGACCTGCTAACCTTTGGAGGGCACATTGTGCATTGCCTAATGTGATTTATTTAGCACTTTATTGAGGCTCCTACACCTTCCAGTCCTCAGGCTCATCAGTCAATCTATTTGTGTCCAATTCTCTTGCCGTCTGTCCTTCACTGTGTGATGGATGCTGAGTAAAAGTTGATACGAGAGCGCTATAATTCATCGGATCCTTCGCTCTCTGCGTTCAAGCGGAATCTGCAGGTATTCCTGACTCACACCAGTCTGCCCATCTGTGTGATCAATCACTGTGAAAAGGAAATGCAGTACTTGTTAAGGTGCGGTTTGACGGCTAATGTTTTTGTACCTTTTTGGCCGTGCAAACTATTTGGAGACTCATCTAATGAAAATAAAAATAAAATCTTCATATGTCATCACTAGTTGTTTCAAATTTGTTTGACCAGCCTGAGTAAACCTGTTTTCTATATATAAACGCTAAAATACCCTAAATTTATTACCAAGGTAAAATCAACACTATAAACATCCTGCATCATTATGCATGAGTCATAACCTTTCACTGACAAACACATTGTCACAACAGAGGTAAACCACAGTACACACTCCATCCACCTTTGCCAGAGTACGAGTTGGCGTCCGCCGCCTGACACTTCAGTGCTTGCAAAGCTTTGGAAAATGGTCTTTGTGATGTTAATACAACAAACACCCAAACCGTTGTGCGCACTCGAGGGAGGATGATTTGCGGTGATATTAAAAAGATTAGCTGCGGGAGAGAGAGCCTTTATCCAATAAACATGCCAGGTATTGAAAGCTTACAGTATTCAGTTTTTATTTTGTTTTCCATTTACTTTGTTTCCTTTTGCAGTTAAGATATATATTTTTGAATTGGAGTGAAGTCCTTGAAGGCAATATAAAATTCCACTCTTCTATTATTTATGAATAAAGGACTGTTTTGCTTAATCAGGTTGGTGTCTTAGGGACGTAACTTTGTGTGTTTTGATTAGGAGCACAAGCTGGCTCATGAATGATCACATTAGGAATTCAATGGCTGTTAGGGGTTTATTTGCAGTAATGCGGTGAAAACACCATCAAAGAAATGCTAGTAGTGAATTTATAAATTATTATTTTTAGACATCACTAGTTGCTGTCTACCAATGGAGAACCTATTTCTATCCTAAATTGATTTTCTTTGTTTTACATTTTAGATGTGCTACATCTGTAGTAGCTTGTTGCAATTATTCAATGATACACCGTTAAGTGACATTTAAGAGTTTTAGTTCTGTTCATTACTCAAAGCTGGAGACTTGTTCACCACTCTTCACAAAACCCAAGAAAAATAACGCTTGAGAAAAAAAGAAAAAAAAGTTTTCTTTAGTTTATTTTTTTATTTTTTATTTTTTTGTCGCACAAGTCGGGTTTCCATAGAATTTTGTTCTAGTTGTCTCACCACACCTTGATCGGTTTTATGAATGATTGGTTCAGCGTTGCAGAGCAGACTGGTTGCCATGGCAGCGGGAGTTGTTTCAAGGCCAAAAGGTTTTCTACGGGTTTGTTCACTTTGAATTTTGAGTAAAAACTAACACAAATATCTGGGAAAGACATTTGGCATCAAATTATTTTCTACAGTAGCTTGACTAAAGCTAGTAGTACTTTACTAGTACTCCCTACTACCTTGTGCATATACATATTTGTCTTATGTATTCTGCTTTGTTTTTGATTATTTCATATGTGTGTGTGTTTTTTTTTTAATATGTTTAGCAAATGTTACTGGATGCCTCAAATCCCCAACCCCGGGGTGAATAAAGTATTGATCCATCCATCCATCCATCCATCCATCCATCCATCCATCCATCCATCCATCCATCCATCCATCCATCCATCCATCCATCGCGGTTCGACTCCCTGTCATTCCCACATGTCATGGTGTCTCTGAGCAAGACACCTAATCGCCATTTGCTCCCCGGGTGTTTACATAGCTTCTCACTGCTCCACCTGGGCGTATCTCACATGTGATGGATTAAATGCAGTGAACTAATTTCACCATTGTATGGGAACATAGAATGATAACAATCTTAAAAATATATATATTTTTTTTTAATACATGTATATATATTAAAAAAACACTGTACAGTAATGCCACGTTGGTGATATGTGCTGCTGATTATCCATGCTGCTGATCTTATGCTGCTGATTTCATGCTGCTGATTATTTCATGCTGCTGTACTCATTCTTACTCATCTACTCACACAGACTCATATTAGTGCTGCTGTTGTTCTGCATGTTGTTTTGCACTATTAGTGTTTAGCACATTTCTTAGTTTATATCTTAGATCTTTTTACTGTTTCTTTTAAAATTTATATGTACTGTATATATATTTTTGCTATTGTTGGGCGTAACTGGGACCCTGATTACATACTTTTGTTCCACCTCATGTACCACATGTGGTGTGAATGATTATAAAACCTACTTGAGCTCAGATTTCTCTTCTGTCTGTCTGTCTGTCTGTCTGTCTGTCTGTCTGTCTGTCTGTCTGTCTGTCTGTCTGTACATCTATCTATACATCTATACATCTATACATCCATCAATCTGCAAATCTTACTGTTTTCTTTTATAATTGAAAGACAAGATCAGGCTTGCATCGCTACAAATACGTGCATGAAAAGTGGAATCCAAAATATTTAAGCACATGGTTCAGTAATTCATTGGTATTAACGCTTGATGTTTTCATTAATCTCAGCGCTTCAGTCTGAGTTACATCACTGTTGAGCAGTTCAGAACAGAAACCTGTAGGTGTGTTCTCACATTCCTCAACGTACTGTATGTGATGATTAGGAGAAAACAATCAGCTGAGCTGAAGGTGAAACAAAACATGTTGGTTTGTCACCAGCTGTAAATCATGTAGCTTTCGCTGTGCTTTGGACTGTATTATGCTTAATGGTGAACATGCACTTTGTTAAATATTTCTGTGACTACATTTGTGCAAGCATGTTTCTTGTAAATATATTTTTTTCAAAATGCGTGTTTGCAATTCTCTTCTGTTTTTCTAATGTTGTGAATTTCCAACAGCTTAGATCATCGTTGCACTCTGTTCTCAGACTACAAGTCTGTTTCTTTGACATCTGTGCAGAGTGAGACATAAACATTCATTTTTATAAGTTGTGCAGAAAACAATGCACGCAATGAATTTTTAATAGGTTCACTCTATATGCAAAGAGGATGAGATTTCTAGCTTTTTGGCATCGACAGCACAGATTCTCACGTATGGTAATCAGTCCTCATGCTCAGTCAACAAAGAACCACTAAGAGATTAAAAATAAAGTTCTTAGGGTTTGGTTGATATTTGTTACAGTATGCCAACACCAGAATAACTGTTGGTTAATATTCATAAGTGATTTATTTAGTGCCATTTTACAATAAAGTCACTTCAGCAAAATACGAGAAAATAAAAACCATTTGACTGAACATTGTTGGATTTTATATCTGGATTATTGAGCTTACTTACATTAAAATTAAATTAATTTAATTTCAATCGGATCACTCCAATTCAGATTTAGTCCTATTCTGGTTTTATATTTATTCACAGTTAATAGAACCCAATTGAATCAGATTCTAGTTATAAGATGCAAATTGGTAAAAACTGTTTGTCTGTGGTAGGTGGTGGCTTGCATTCAGCCTTCACTTTGATTCCTCCTGCAATGAGCGTGCACACGGACAGCAGGCAACTAAAGTGACTCTCTTTTTAATGAAAAACAAACCAGCAGAACCAGACTCTGATCAATAACAACAAATTCATATCATGAAATGGCAACGTCACAAACTAATCAGTTAAAACATGAAGACACGAAAAGGGATTTTCGCTACTTTATGCTAGTTCTTCATTTCAGCTACTTTTCAGAATGCTTTTAGCTCATTTCAGATGTTTTTCAGCAAGTTTTTCTGCAATAAGCATTCACACTGCATTTTTGTGGGAAATGCAATTTCTGTAGTTTTTGTTACTTTTTTATTTGTAAGTGCATCTTGGGGGGGGGGGGGGTTCTTTTCCCCTCTAATTGAGCAACAAATAAATAAATAAATAAATAAAGAGTCAGTGTTGGATCTATTTTAGAGCTTAAGCTCGTGACATTTCAATTACAAAGCATATAAGCTCATTTTCGGTACATGACCAATTTGTAGGCCTGACATGACCCACATATATTGAGGTCTAATTCCTGGTCCATTTGTTCAGGCTCCAGTAATTAGACTGTGTCCAGAGAGGACAGGAAGAAATAATTAAATCACAGCTAGTGTCACATGTTCCATTAAAAGTGGGTGTGAGTTTGTTGGGAAGTGAGTTCACCAAAGCATCCATGACAGAAGTCAGACACTTAGTTAGGCAAGTATCCAGAGCGCGGACGATGAATATCTTCAACCCACTGTGGTTTGCTGTTTGAAGAGTTCTCCCATTGTTCCGAAATGATTCATGTCGGGTTCAGCCAAAAACAAACAAAAAAAAAACACATCTGGGATATAAAAGCTTTTCACAGTTCATCTGGAGACGGACATCTGGACAGTAGTTCAGTTTGAAACGTTTTGTAAAACATAGTTGTCCCCTCGGGTGCTTTGATAACGACACCTAGGACATTTAAATACATTTAAAATGTTTCATTCAGGTCTCTCTTTCTAAACTATCAACTCTACTCTGCAGCCAGAAAACTGATTCAAGTTTTAGATTTTCTCTCGTCAAGAGGACTTTTTGGGAGCTTGTACTTCCAAGTACAGATGACGCTGTTGTGCTTCTTCCAAAGGTCATCTTGCCAATTATCTGTACTTGATCACATAAAATTGATTGACCTGTCAATTTTTAGCACCATGATGAAATACATGTTCATATAAAGCACATGGGGCATGCAGCAATGAATGCACAGACAGAGACGAGCTTGGAATTGACTGGAAACGTGGCCGACATGCGCCCAACATACCCCGTGTGTTAACACGTGAGAATGAACACGGCAGAATTTACCAACAGCAGCGCAGCAGCGTCTGTCTGTTGCACCACAAATGAAGACAAACGACGGACCAATAAACCCCGGGGTGCAGGGAGCTCGGACGGCCAACGAGGAGAAGGGGCTGTTGATGCAGTGAAACTGAAAAGGGAGAGAGGTGGAGAGGGCGGGTGGGGGGTTTGTAATAAAGCTGCTGAAGCAGAGAGGTTCCAGTGCAGCTGAAGCTCCATCATCTTCTATTTGACACTGTGACAAGCTCATTTAGATCTGAGGGAGGAATCAGGGGAGTCAGAGCCTCGATGTGAAACCTAGCAGCTGCCCGATGCTCACTGCTTTGACTTTGGGCGTCTGAATGAGAACTAGAAATTAAACGTTTTCTTCTCAGTGTAATCCGTTTTATAGTTCACACACCTGTAGCTTCTCCAGAGAAGAACAGTTGAAGCTTTCTGCATTATTTACCATACCATTTTATTTATAGAGCACTTTAAACGGCGACAAGGCCAACCAAAGGTCTGTACAGACAAAAAACAGGCAACACATGAGCAACATAATAAATGAAGTAAAATCAGAATATAGACATAAAAACATCTCAATAATAATTTGTATTTTGCAATAAATCAGTCTGTTTCAGTTGCAAAAAACTCCACTGCTGCAACTCCATTTCTGCATTTTTATTTTATTTATTTATTTATTTATTTATTTATTTATTTATTTATTTATTTATTTATTTATTTATTTATTTATTTATTTTTGTGGGGGGGGGGGTAATTTTATTCAAAATATTCATGAGAAAATCAAAGTGTAGGATCAACTTACTTGACCAAACAAAACAAACAAAACAAATTTGCTTAAAATCAAAATTAATTTTGATTGATCAATTCTGTCATTATCATTATTATAAGTTATTTGGCAAACAATTCCAATAAATAAATTAATAAATTAATAAAGAATTTGACTTTGACAGTCAGGCTCTAAAATAATCTATTTTGATGGACCCACTCTGTAAATACCAGCTGATGCAGTAGAGTTTCATCATCTACACTGGGGTCCAAGACAGTCTGTAAAAGACACTGCCACACATAGAGGAGTGCATAAAACTTTATTGGTCGTATAAAGTTTTCACAGTTTTCTTCAATGCTGAAATTACCTTGCATCTTCAATTTTATCTGTGTAATTTATACTGCAGTGCAGCGGAGTGGTGGCGCAGGGGTTAAAGAAGGTATAGGCCTGTGATCGGAAGATCGCCAGTTCAACTCCCGTTACTGACCACATCAAAATATGGGTGGAAAAGGTGAAGCACCCACACCTGTCTCCACCCTCATCTGCCCCATTCTGAGCCCTTGAGTAAAGACCTTAACCCCCACCATCTGCTCCACCGGGTGCTCTGGATAGCAGCTCTCTGCTCCACACAGCGGGCTGTGGTAGCTTAGTGATGGTGGTTGTGTCAGGAAGCACATCCGCTTTAAAAATAATGGTCAAACTTTGTGCGACGTAGTTTGCTGAAGAAGGGAGCAGTTCAAGCTTCAGATCTGCCAAGTTCAACTCAAAGTTAATCCTTTTTTTAATTATTATTATTTTTATTATTTATTTATTTTTATATATATATTTTTTTCTTATTTTTTTATTATATAATAAAATAAAAAAATAAAAAAACAAAGTTAATCTACTTGTAGTGGGAGTAGTTCAAAATAATACAGCTTGTGGCTTTTAGAGAGTTCTTCTGACTGAACTCGAAGTCGTAATAAAAGAGATTAAACAATTTTAGGTATCATCCTCAGGGTGACATGGTGGTGCAGTTGGTAGAGCTGCTGCCTCTCGGCAAGAAGGTCGCCAGATTGAATCCCTGCTGGGGGGACCGTTCTAGGAGTAGTTTGCATGTTCTCTCCATGCATGCCTGGGTTTTCTCCGGGTACTCCAGTTTCCTCCCACAAACCAAAAACATGCATGTTAGGTTGATTGGTAGCTCTAAATTGTCCCTGGGTGTGAGTGAGAAAGTGAATGGTTGTTTGTCTCGTTTGTCTCTGTGTCCCCGCGATGGACTAGAGACATATCCAGGGTGTGCCCGGCCTCTTGCACAGTGACTGCTGGATATGGGCACCAGTGACCCCCGTGATCTGAAAAGGAAGACCCGGGTAAATGTTAATGAATGGATGAAGGAATCTTATTCCCAAGATTCTAATGTCTTACTGGTATCTTGACCACTCTAGGTCCTGTTCAACTGAATCTATACATTTAACAGAAACATTAATCAACAAAACTGAATTAGGTCATTTCTTTAAACTATAGAATATGTATTCATTTTGATGGTAACATTACACATCTTTCTAATTTTATAATGGTTTGACTCAGTCTCTTCCCCCTTTTACTAAATCTAATTTGAGTTCAGTCTGAAGTCGCTGGCACATCTGAAACAGTTTTATCTTTGCTGTGACAGAAAAGAAATCCGGTCTTTGTTCTAAAGTTGTATAATAAGTTCGAAAACCATGTCACAAAAGTAATTTTAAGACATTGTGGAGAAGTGCAGGTACCTTTCACAATTTATATCAAACTTTTCCTAAAAAAAAAAAAAAAAAAAAAAAAAAAAAAAAAAAAAAAAAAAGAAAACTATGTTGAAGCAGTCTTTGTTTTAGCCTCTTTATGACAAAAAACTAGCTCCATCCTTTTCATAAGGCCATCACATGATTTTTTTTTTTAATGGTAACCCATTTGCTTGCACCCCTCACCCTTTCAGTACGCATCACCCTTTCAGTACGCATCTACCAATACTCTCCTAGTTTCATTTTGACCCTTCTCATGCTGCATACCCCGTCGTGTCCCACAACAAACACAGCCATCTAGAATCTTCTGCTTTGCATTGTTTGCTTTGTATTAGGGGTGCACCGATTGCAGTTTTTTGGCCTATCACCGATCACCGATTTCTACAAAGTCTGACCTGCCGATTCCGATTTTGGCCGATACCGATTTTGTTTTACAAGCAACATTGTTAGATGTTATAAGGTCACAATGCACCTTCAAATTCCAATCTTATTTTGTTGAAAAACAGACCCTTGAACAAATTCTAGAAACAATACAAACTTGTTTGAACTGGTCACAAGGTGGTGCTCTGAAATATAAATGAAGTTTAGACTGTTGTTAAAACAAAAAAAAAATCTGTAAAATCAGTTTCTCATGCAAGCATTGGCCGATTTCCCAAAATTAAGGAAATCAGCGCCGATAAATCTGTGCACCCCTACTTTGTATCTAACCGATTCTTCTTGATTTCTCCCCATTCTGACTCACATGACACTAACAAACAACATATGCGTCTCCCATGACTCTTTGTCCCACTTAGTCATTTTTATGTAGGTTTAAACAAGTTATTTGAATAACTGTCATATTCTAGAGGAAGCGATAAAAATACTCACAGCAGTCATTCTGTCTCTGCAAAAATCTATAATTCAGACGATTATTCATGGACCCAGAGAACAGCAGTCACATGTATGTACACTGATCAAATGTAAGTAATTACCCGCAGAAGAATACCCACTGACATAAGTTTTCAGATCTATTTTAAAGTAAATAAAGTGATGAAGGCATGGTTTGATAATCAGAGCTTGAGTGTCACTGGTTTTGGTTCAGTAATGCAACAACAGTTTATCAGCTGGAAACAGACATTTATACAATAACACGGACACGGAAAATAGAGCAACACTGGGAAAGCTGCATGCAGCAGCGCATCATGGTGAGACTTCTCTGTATTGGGTCTTTAATGAGGAAACAACAGCCGAACACAAGCTGATGATGCATTATTTAACGTTTTTGTCTTTTCTTTGATGCGTCTTCCTCTGAGATGAATCAGTCAGTGCAGCGCTCTGCACCAAATCAGTGACAATATGTTTGATCAAAGACTGGGTCACAAGCCGAAAACATCAGGCTGCATGAAATATTTAGATGAAGCAAAAGAAAACAGTAGAAAGCGAGATCAGACAAAAAAAAAGTCGTAGGAAGTACTGCAGGAAGCACATAAAGAGAAAAGAACGAGATGACTCCCACTCTGTCTCCCTTCCTTGTACAAGTGTTTGAATCACAGTTTTCACAGTATCTTTTTACTTTTATTTTTTTGTTTTGTTTTGCTGTTAGCTTTTTGTTTAAGTTCATCCTCTAGTCCTTTTATTCCACTATATAATGTCATTCCTATGCCTTTGTTCAAATACCTATTGCTGATGGCTCTTTAAGATCCTTCCTTCTAAGATTTTGTTCTGTGCTATTTTTTTTTTTTAACTTTAATTATATTGACATACTTCAGATGATAAGAAACTAATGATGTATTTTTTTTAAATAGTTTGGTTTGGTTATGAAAAAATGAAAATGTTTAGACGGCCTGTTCATAAGCAGCAGAACTGAGCGAGAGGGCAAGTTGAATTCAGGCTGTGCTTTCAGCTGTAATGAGATACGTTTCAATAGCGCTGATTGCTTTCATGCTATTCAAATGAACATCATTTCAAAGTCATCATAACATTTACAGTATCAAAATATCCTTTAGATCAGAAATTGATTTACAGTTCCAAACTTGAATATCATGTGTTGTATCTGATAACCTCCACTGTACTTTAGTTTTGCTTGAAAAACACAAATTTGCTGTGATTGTAGAGGGTATAGCATAAACAAAAAGAACACGCCATTCTAGAATTTAAGGACGCTGTAGTGAATTGGTTCGCAAACTGGGGTCCCCTGACCCTCAGGGGTCCACGAGACAGTGCATGAGGGTCTGCAATTTTTTATTTTTATTTTTTTACAAGCAGGTAGATGTTTAACAACCCATTAAAATACACCAAAATGCAGGAAATCACATCAACTTTATTCAAAAATGTCAAGCACCTGTACATTTTATTGTCACATTTCTCAAAACTGTAAGTTTTGGAAGTTGAAAAAAAAAAAATGTTGTTACTTGTATGTCTCGAATGAAAAATACCCCATATTTAAAAGTATAAAACGTGTATTAACACTATTAAAGAACACAAAGTTTGTTTTCTCAGTCATCCAGGTATGGCTTCTGGGTAATACCAGATGGCTAGGCCTCAGATTGACAAAGCCCCTTGGATGAGGGGTGAAACGTTTCTTTT
>JARVGV010000630.1:25912801-25930853 GCA_031762435.1 Hypsolebias longignatus | reverse complement strand
GGATGGATGGATGGATGGATGGATGGATGGATGGATGGATGGATGGATGGATGGATGGATGGATGGATGGATGATCTGTTGTATGGGTGGATGGATGTATGGATGAGTTGTAACATATGGTATTTATTACATATTAAAATTTGACTGTTTACTTTGTGTACAAATTGTCAATTTGTTTTAGTCTCCCTTTAAATAAATTTAAAAAATACATAAATCAACATCACAACAAGAACTGTAAATTAAAATTCTCAATTTTTGTTTATCCTTCCGACTAGTTGCATATTTATTAAATAAATAAACACTATTTCATTTATTCTTTTTTTTTTTTTTTGGTAATGTGATAAATAATGGTTCAAACGAGTCAGTTAGTTCAATACAACGCTGATTCCTGATTCGGTTATCCTGTTTATTACATTTTTAATTTTATGTCTTTTACATCAGATGCTCTTCAGAAATCCTACAGATCTGCTTTATGGTCAAACGCTCTTCTTATTGTTCCTCACTCATGAACAAAACTTTCACTTAATCTCACGAATAATATCACAAAAAATAAAGTTCGAAAAACTACATTCAGAGTATTTTTATCTACGTTGGGCCCAACACTTAACATTTACTGACTTACGTGATTAGGTCCATGTTTTAGTTGTAAAATAAAATAAACATTAACAGTGGTTAAATATTGGACGTAATAAAATCTTAATATTAACATTTAAAGACATTTTCCAACCTATGAAGACATTTTTTTCTTCTCTTCTCACCTTTTCAACTTAAGTAAATGGAAAGACTTAAATTGGAATATTCCAAATTAAGTTGTAAGTGAATGAATACTAGTACAGCATATTTACAGTATAAAGCATAAGAAATACCAACACACACACGCACGCACACACACAAGTCAGGAGGGCATTAGGAGATCAAGCAGACAGAGACAACCTTGTTATTTGCTGCAGACGTACTCGTGCAGTTACACCCTGTAATATGCAGCGTCTGCACTTCTTTCACTGCTTCCTTTTCTTCTTCCCCCTATTTCCCTTTTTATTTTTTTATCCTGCTGTCCAGGTGCTCGTCTTCTAACAGACTTGCTATTAAAAGGAAGCGTTTATTTCTCTTTGTGTTTTCAAAAGACTGTTTTGCCTCTCTGCTCTGCTTCCTGCACCGGCGGAGAAAACACCCTTCCTTCTTCTTGGTTATTAACTCAGTTTAAATCCTTCCTCCTCTTCACGGCACCTTTGATTCAGGGACTGCCGTGTGTCTTTTCCACGTCGTGTCACTTCATTTGCTGACTAGTCTAATTCTACTAGGCATCAGTGGCAAGCGTTTAGTAAGGATGAGCTTAAAGACTTGCAGCTTTGCTCTTGCATTTATAATAATAAAAGGACGTTTTAATACACGGTTGCACATTTTTTAAAGTCATTTTGGTTTGTAGGTATGGACACAGGAGTATATTGTGTTGTGAAGTATTTGATGATGAAGGTAAATAATTGAAAATACACTTTTTTATGTTTTTGACACTTTATTTTATGGTGGGTACAGTGGTGTTGCGTCACTACTGATGCGCTTGCATGTTCTCCCTGTGAGTCCTTCTAAAGGTTTGGGTTTCTTGTATCAAATCAAATGCATCATTTAGCTCTCCTGAATCAGATAAATCATTGTGCTTGATTGTTTGCGTCTGTGCAGGCACAGTTGTGCACTTATAATTTGTTCTGTGCTTACTGGTGACAGCTTGGAGAGGACGCAGCCCCCTTGTGCCCTTTCACAATATATAACAGATATTGGAAATGATTAAAATGAACATTTTAATTGGTGATCGATTCAACCTTTCCCAAGACAGCTAGGTAATTCCGGGTAGTCGCAAAGCACACATGCACATTGCAGCAACGCGCCAAAATGTTCTTTAAATGTCAGTGCAAATTGTGTTGTGACAATAAACCCTCAAGAAAACTCTTACTGCTTTCATCTGCCCGTTGAAGTCATATTTGATGCTGATTCTTCTAACCGAAGGCGGAGCCTAACATTCCAACACTGCAGAGACTTGTAGGGAGTGATATTCCACTTAGTTCCTGTCAATGGTGGATGAACTGAGTGCTGAAGCATGCCCCTGCCACCCCTCCAATCACTCACGCTCGCATTGATACTTACAACTCTCTCCTCTCCTTGAAATGTCGGCGCAAGTTGCAACCTGAAGGAAATACTCTCCTGTATTCGTTGGATAAGAGATTGTAAGCCACTGCTGCAGAAGCTGACACTGAAAACAGATGGACATGTTCATGTTACTTTCTAGAGAAGTCATTCTGTGCTGATCAGGCTATTTTAATTTAACAATCAGAGGCCTGCTGTTCACTGACTGAATGCACATCGACGGCTATCGTTCTTTATAGACATTTAAGCAAAAGTTTTCTTGTGATGAAAAGAAGTGGAGCCATTCTGGTCAAATCTTGTAAACCGTATGTAAAATGGCCTTTTATTGTGAGATCTCACAAGGTCTTAGTGCTCAAAGAATGTGTTGGGGATCACACTCTACTACTACCACCCCAAATTTAGCTCAGTGTGTGTCAAAGTGATGGTGTTTTATCTGTTTTTGGTGTTGGCTAAGGCCAGTTAGCTGTGCGGGCTGTCTTGAGTTGTACGTATATCACTTTCTAGTGTGATTTTGAACCCAATGTGCTAACAGATGCTGGGAACTCGAGAAATACACGTTTATTTAGTTAAAAAAAAAAGGCTGACATGGCAACGAAACTTACTTGGGGCATGGACAAGAAGACACGGCAGAAAACAGGACATGAATGCCTTGGAGGACCATACACAAACAAGGAAGAAACAAACTGTCACAGAACTTATAGGGACACTAACGAGAGACATTGATGAACACCTGTGATGATTGGGATAGAGGACAGGTGTGACAGCTGGCAACATGAGGGAGGAAACACTGAGGAAGGTGGGGACAGATGACACAATAAAACATAAATAAAACACAGATCTTCTCAAGGTATACATCAGATAATTACTTTTTGAGAGTTTCCCTAAAATCTGCTCCCTGGTTAATGAGATATTTTACTAACAGACAGTGTTGACCCTAACGTCAAAGTTTTAAGCAGATGTTGTTCAATGTGTAGTGATCAGAACGTGTTATGAATGATTTTATGATAATAGAGTAGTCCCTCGCTGCTACGTGGTTCAACTTTCGCGGACTCACTGTTTTGTGGGTTTTCAATGGAAGATTGTACACAACATACGATTGGCTGATTGATGGAAGGCGACCAACCAGAGCATTGCGCTCTGTATTCCAGGTGCTGATTGGCTCAGTAGCATCAGTTTGTCTGCTCTCTTTCGCTTTGCTCCTTTGTGAAATTTTCGTTAGAGATTTAAAGTATATTTTTATTTAGATAATATGTTAGTTAATGAAATGTGTGGAAATATGTATTTTGTTTTAATTTATTTTGTATGATATTGTGTTAAAGCAGGGTCTGATTTCCGTTTCTGGTAGGGAATGTAGTTTTAGTTCCACGCATACAAATCTCAACATCCACGCACCCATCATTTTTAGAACACAACATGGTGAGATTTTATTGGTTAAGAGCTAGGTCACATGAATTGGAATAGAGCTTCCCATTCATTGATGGTGGTGACTCCTCCTGTGAAGTAGAGCTGTCATTTTTCACCCAGACCCAAAGCCTGGTCCAGTCCAACCCTAATTTGGGCCATGTCAGGCTGTAACAATGGGCTGGATGGGTGGGTCGGGTTTGTGTTCGGCTTTTGATTGCATCAGCAGAAGTGCATGGCTTACGATCCAATTATATGGCAACATGGCTTGCTATACTATCCAATTATATAGCAACATGGCTTGGTATACTATCCAATTAAATAGCAACATGGCTTGCTATACTATCCAATTTTATGGCAACATGGCTTGGTATACTATCCAATTATATAGCAACATGGCTTGCCATACCTCCAATTATATGGCAACATGGTTTTCCATACCTCCAAATATATGGCAACATAGCTTGCCATACTTCACCAGCTGCACGCGGCCATTTGACCGCGAGCTGACCAGCCTGGAAAGAGGCAAAACAAAGTTTAGTTAATCTTCAGATGGGACTACTGGTACTGCCAGGAAGTGATCCATCCCCCAAATGGACGTTCAGCCGCTGCACTCAGCGGACGCAAACAGCCGACGACCCAAACAGGTGAGATCCCAAAGCAGACATGTCAGAGCAGGGTCCATGTCTGAATAATGCAGAATGCAGGCAGAAGCAGGGAATTAGTGCACTTTGAGGGCCATGAAAGGACAAATACCCCCTCATCTCTGATCTTCTGCCCCTTTTATTCAGCCGCTCGCGTCCGCCGACTGTTAATAACTACATAAACAGTCAAAGCTTATTTTTAATTAAGCTTTGATTTAATTAAGCTTTAATTCGTCAAGTCAGGTGGGGTTCAGAAATGAAGGCTATGGGCGGGGGCGGGGTTAGATGTTTTTTTTTGGCCAGAAGGCAACTCTACTGGGAGGTGTGGCCAAGCTCTGAAGATCATGTGTTCTGCCTTGGCTCAATGCCATTCCTTGTGACCACATGTTGGGCACTAATTGCCCGGGGCTGGTAGTTCTTGTACTTTACATGCATGTAAAATAAACCTTCTGAAATGGACGATTCCCTCTCCCCGTCCTTCTTCAGACATGAACAATACCAATATACAATAATACAGTATATCTTAGTAGACTGAATTTATTTCAAGTCACATGATGCCACCCAAACGTTCTTCGCCTTCCAAAGAGTGTGAGAAGGGTTTATAAAGCCTTAATATACAAATAAAATCTAAAATAAATATAACATTCCTACTTGGCAGATTTTCACCTATTGCGTAGTTTAGCACAATTCCAGTACAATTAACTGAGGTGAACCCTTTTTTTGTGCTGGCTAATGCTGCTCATCTATGGCAGCCATGTTTACTGGGGTTGATTTCAAAAGTTATATCAGATATAGGTTTAAACCTAATGAATAGTTTCAGAGAGTTTCATTAATATCTGTCCTGTGGTTTATGACATTTTTAGCAGCAGGTGAAAAACATCAGCTTTAAAAAAAAAAATGTATATGTCCCCAAACTCAACGTTTTCCTGATCCGTAAAGGAAAGTTTGACTGAAGTTGATGTAGTTGTTTCCTGATGCCTTCAGCCTCTGGCTCACTTTATTTGCCGTACCAGTTTTTGTAAATGAACTGCTGTTGCCTCATTAGAGTCTGGCCTGTTTTATCACCCAGTAAACTGTTGAAACCCAACAGAGTGGGCTGTTATTTTTCATCTGCTAAAGCTAAGCGCCTCGCTCCTCTGGGGTTTAATTATTCTGTGTTGAAGTGAATTAGAATTAATGAAACACTTTGTAATACTTCAGGACACAAGCTGCAAATACCGTGTCCCACTTTTTATCTCTGCCGATTTATCTTGCGCACTGTTGGCTGTTGTACACAAGTTTATTAAGCTTTTCGTTACTGTCACTGCAAAACGTCTTTATGTTCTCAGGCTTGTTTCTAAACCGCTCGGGAAAGACGCCAAGTTAGAGTTTAGTTTAATTTCCTGCTTAATTTGACCTTGTTTTCTGTGTTATAATTGTGCTTTTTATGATTTGGTTCTCTTTATTAGTTGAAGAGGGATTCACGTGCAAGACCCCAGCCATAGCCGACATTGTGATTCTGGTGGACGGTTCTTGGAGTATCGGCCGCATCAACTTCAGACTGGTTCGGACCTTCCTGGAAAACCTGGTCCGGGCCTTCTCTGTGGAGTTTGACAAGACAAGGATAGGTGAGGATGTGGTGGACTCGCACTAAAAAGCATATTACCTGACGATTTCTAGAAACGATTGTTATTTTTATGCAGGTCTGGCTCAGTACAGTGGAGACCCCAGGATCGAGTGGCATCTAAAGACTCACACCACCAAAGAGGCTGTGATAGATGCGGTGAAAAACCTACCGTATAAAGGAGGAAACACACTAACAGGTGACGTACCGGACTATAAACAACAAGAGACAATTTATCTTCAAGTCAGTGGAGTCCGGCATACACATCACAATGAACAGATGATACTTAGACCTTAAATTTAGCCTGTTTGCCAGTATGATTTATTGCGTTCATCTCAGGACAGGTAATTTCATGCTGGTAGTTATGGATTTATAACTTGACTAACTATCTCACTGGATCTGATTAGACCAGAGGTAGCCAATAAATTTCTCAGTTTTTCCTTCAGGGCTATGTTTAATTATGTGGCATGAAGCAACTGATCGCATTTTACCCACCTTATTTCCAAAGTTTTGCAGACAGAGAAATGGCTCCGCTGTTTATAGCATGCAGCTCTTATTGCTTATTGATTTATGGTTCTATCTAATAAAAATGTAGCTTTAAAGGAAAATGCCAAAAGCTTTAGTCACTTTTATCTAAGGATGTGACATTTTTTGTATAGTTTGCAACCTTGAACGAGTGTTTTTTTTTTTTTTTTTTTACATTGGACCCCTTTGATATGTTAAAACTCTTTGAATGCCAAAAGTAAGTTTAAAGATGCACTATGTAGACAATACTTCTAAAGCATCCATGTTATGTCTAGTTTTGCCAGCATTGTCCTCAACATTAATGAGGAAGAAAGGTCTTGAGATTGGGCTTTGTACAACATGTCTCAAAATAAACCCAACACGTCTGATATGTTTAACATTTTCATACAAAAATCAAAAAAGCCCTGGTTTGCATTCATTTTTATGGATTTTTGGTTTCGTTTGAGGACACGGTGAGCTGGATGGAAATTGTCAAGCTGGTCCTGACCCCCAGGCTGGACATTGCCCATCTGTGGCCTCAACGTTAAATTGGACGTCTATAACTCGATGGACATCTTGTAGGTTTAATGGGCAGCAAAGAAAAACAACCAATTTATTATCCATACACCCATTATTTTTAACCACTTCTTCCTTTTTGGGTCGTAGGAGTCACTGGTGCCCATATCCATATCCAGCAGTCACTGTACGAGAGGCGGGGGACACCCTGGACATGTCTCCAGTCCATCACAGGGACACTCTATAGAGACAAACACCCATTCACTATCTCACTCTCACCTAGAGACAATTTAAAGTTACCAATCAGCCTAACGTGCAAGTTTTTGATCAGTGGGAGGAAAATGGAGCACCCGGAGAAAACCCACGTATGCACAGAGAGAACATGCAAAATCCACTTAGAAATGCCCCCCGGCCAGGATTCAATCCAGCGACTTTCCTGCTGAGAGGCGGCAGCTTTACCGACTGCGCCACCGAGCGGCACCCGATGTATAACGATAAATTATTTTTAAAAAATCAATTGTGTAGGAAAACCCTTTATTCAAGGTATATTCTGTGAGGTTAGAGAAGGCGAGCCTGTGATTGGAAGGTTGCCGGTTCAAATCCCCAGACCAAGAACAAAAACGAGGGTGGGAATGGTGAAGCACCCATGCCTGTCTTACCATCATTTGTCTCACTCTCGGCCCTTCATCAAAGCCCTTAACCCCCCCCTGCTGCACCTCGGGCTCATTAGACGGCAGCTCTCTGCTCCGGTGACCTGTGGTTGCATCAGGAGGGACACCGGCATAAAAACAATTGGCAAGTCTTCATTCGAGTTCGCTTGTTGTGGTGTCCTCAGAAAAAGGGAGCCGCTGAAATAAAATAAATTAAAATAAAATGTTCACGTGTTGAATACATCAGTTGCAAAACTTTCCTTTAAAAGTGTGATTAAAAAGACACAAGAGTAGCAAAGTATTTATGTTCTAGTTTAATTTAAATGATCTTTCTATCCAAAACTTTTAGTTGTATTCTTTTTTTCTTGTTTTGAAAGATTGGCATTTTATTTTGCAGAATTCCAGCTTTATGTGAGAAAGCACTCGTCTTCCTTTAAAATGTGTTGTTCTCAAAGTTGCATTAATATTCCAGTGCCCAGCGGGGATTCTTCCAGGATCCTGTTAGAAGTTGGTGGAAAAATCCAAATTGTCATTATCGAATCCAACGTAACTCAGCTGCTCATTATGTGATCAAACCCCTGAGACGTAAACCTTTCCAAAGCAGCGACACTTTGCAGCCATTAAGGTTTAGTTTAGCCTGCGACTCTTGAGGTGCTGCGCTGGTTCTGACACATGCTATTTTTTATTTATTTACTGCACCTCAGAGGAAAACTGTGAGTGCAATCAAACTGTCAGCTGGGACTTTGCTTCTTTAAAAAAAACTGCTTCTTCAAAAAGTATAAAGTGGCTCTAACATCATTGTCACTTTGTCGAGGAAAGGATGACTTTGGTTTGTCAAAATAATAGTATTTTTTTAGACTTTAGGAATGGCTCTGGTTTAAAACACACATTTTAAATCACAGCATGTACATTTTAAAATCTGAGAGCTACAGTCAGAAGAATCATTAAAAATGATTTTAGGGGTTTAAACCCAGTATTGATAATTACTCCATTTTCAAGTTTTCTGTGTTGAATTTATGCTAGACTTTATTTATTCATGTATTAATCTTTATTTAATCAGACAAATCCCATTGAGATCACAGATCTCTGTTGCAAGGGACACCGGGGCCTGAAGGCAGCCCAACATGCATGTTTTCCAGGAAATCAAATCAACCAAATTGTTTTTACCTTCAGGAGTGAACCTCTAATACAAACTAGAGAAATTGCATTTCCTGCAAAAATGCTTATTCCTGAAGCACTTGCTGAAGAACAGCTGAAATTAGCTAACAAGTATGCTGAAATGTAGCTGAAATAGAAGAACAAGCCCAAGTTAGCAGAATAAAGCAAAAAGAGCATATATTTGCTGAATTAGGTTTAAATAAGCAGAGATGAGCACACACATTAGGAAATTAGCTTTAAAAAGGCTTAAATTAGCAACTACACAAAATAGCTGAAAAGTAGCTGAAAAGACAAAAAAAAAAAAAAAAAAAAAAAAACTTAAACTTCCAGAAGGAATTGGAAGGAGCTGAAATAAACTAAAGAATGTGGAGTTAACTGGGGAAAAAAAAACAATTTAGCACAAAAACAACTAAAAAGTAGCTGGAATAGCAGAAAAAGTTTAAACTAGCAGAAAAAAAAGCTGAAAGGAGCATATCAAGCTGAAATTAGCAGAATAAATTAATTAGTCTGAAAGTAGAAATTACCACAAAACTTGAAATTTATCTGAAGCTGAAAATATAGAACAAGCTTAAATTAGCAGAAAAAAAAGCAAGAAAATAAAACATCTTTGCTGAAAGAAGCAGAAATGAGCTTTAAAAAAAGTGAAAATGATCTGAAAAAGCTGAAATGAGCAGGAAAAAATCTACTGAAAAATAGCTAAAAACAAAAAGAAAAAGTTTCATTAGAAAGTTGTGAGAGTACTTTTTTTTTCTTTGCTGAAATAGGCTGAAAAAAGTTGAAATAAGTGCAAAAATGTGGAATTAGCTGAAAAAGCTAAAATTTGCACAAACAGCTAAATAGTGGTTGAAATAACTGAAAGTAGCAAAAATAAGCTGAAAAGATCAGTAAACTGTTGTAAACAGATCTAAAAATTTGAAGGATGTAAAATGAGCTCAATTAATTTTCTATGAGAAAAAAAATGGCAGAAAATACTAAATATTTCAAAAACTAAAGTTGAACCAATACCAAACAGTCATAGCACCTTTCTCCTGAAGGAGACAATCATTTTGATACATGATTTGTTGAAATAGCTTGAAAACTGTGGGACAAGAATTGATACAAAAAAAAAACAAAACATATGGGATAGATAAAGTAACACCATATGGAATATTAAATATAAACTGGACCACAATGGTGTGAATATTATATATAAACAGGATCACAACATTGTGAATAATACATATAAAAAGGATCATAATAGTGTGAATAATAAATATAAAAAGGAGCACAGTAATGTGAATAATAAATTTAATAGGAGCACAATACTGTGAATAATAAATATAAACAGGATCACAATAGAGTGAATAACAAATATCAACAGGATTACACTAGTGTGAATAATAAATATCAACAGGATCACAATAGCTTAATAAGCTTAATAAGCATTCACACTATTAAAATATCTTTGTCATTTATGGAGAAATATGCTGGCTTGTTTGCTGAAAACACTTTTTTTTAATTTACATTCAGGAGTTTCTGCTTCTGTGTGAGAAAAAAGAAACTCTTTTGCACTTTGACAAATGAAAGTGTGTCAAAGTGTGTTAACTCTGTAATTTATCTATTTGATACGCCTCTCTTCTCAAACGTCTCCAGCTCCTCAAGCACATTCTCTTAACTGTCAGCTTTACTCTCCATCTCTTCCTCGCTGTAGTCCTGCTCCTAAAATTAAGTCGTACACCAAGCTAATGATTCTGCCTCTCTTTTTGATTCAATCATTCAATTATACAGAAATGTGCCATTTTTGAGTTTGGTTTAAATATCCACAGGCGTACCTTGAAATGTGTCTTAATTATAGTGGTTTGTTTGTTAGCACAACTTTCACTTTTTTTTTTCCTTTACTAGTTTATAATGTCTTTCATAATTTGTTTGCAATGAAGCTACTCATGCAAGATTTATTTTTCTTTAACTTTTGAAGCCCCTAAACATTTGGCTTGCTCTCACATGATGTGTTATGACTTAAGCTCGTTCTTCTGTTTAAGCTAACTTTCAGCATGCTTTTTAGCTAATTTCAGCTGTTTTTCAGCAAGTTCTTCTGCACTTAGCGTTCACACTGCATGTTTTAAGGAAATTCAATTTCTCTAGTTTTTATTATTATTATTTCCATTTTTATTTGTTTTTTATTTAAATTTTGCAAGATTTTAATTAAATCAATCACCCTATAGAAATGTAAAAGTTTCTGCCTATTGGTGCTTATAAAAAAATTAAAAAAAAATCTAAAGTCTCATTTTACCAAATGTATGCATACTTCACTGTTTTTAGTACAAATTAATTTTTGTTATAGACTTCTGTGCCATGTCTTATTTTGTCCTCTCTTTCCAGGTCTGGCTCTGACTTTTATCCAGGACAACAGTTTCAAAGCAGAGTCGGGCTCCAGGCCCGGTGTCCCAAAAATAGGAATCCTCATCACTGATGGGAAGTCTCAGGATGATGTGATTCCTCCTGCGCCAAGCCTGAAGAGTGCTGGGATAGAACTGTTTGCCATTGGTATGTCTCACCACTATATATTTAGATAATACACACAAAAAAAAAAAAATAAATAAATGGGCCAATTTATTTTAGAATAGGAAGCTGCCTATATTTGTTTTGCTTCGTAACAAACTAAAAATAATATGCAGCTCGGCCACTTCATGCAAAGGTATTCTGTTAATAAGAAAAATATGACGGTTTTCACATATTCTGTTAAATATTCAAATCAAATATGTTTTCTTTTTTATTTGTGTTTCGATGGAGTAGTAATCATCATCTCACCTGCAGTAGACACAAGTCAGACATATCAGTTTGGAGGATTCAGATTCTTGTCTATGAGCTACAAAAAAACTTATTCACAGAAATCCATCTCTAAAAATCTGAGTTATGAAATATTTGTTATTTTTCAAGCAACATGTCGTCTGTAAAAGTTTCATGTTCAGCTGAGATCGTTTATTTTTTTACGTTTTCAGCTACAGGTCAAACTTTGGAGTTAGAAATGTTTCTATATGAGTAAATGAAATCCTTCATGTGTTGGTCTGTGTTGCATCAGAAACCCATCCCAGACGCCTTTAATGTATTTTTCTCAGGCAGGTTGAGGTTTCCTCTCATCATCTTCGTCTGGTCTTTTTCTTCTCCTTCCTTCAGGTGTTAAAAACGCTGATGAGAACGAGCTGAAGTCCATCGCCTCGCCTCCTGAGGAAACTCACGTGTACAACGTGGCAGACTTCAGTGTGATGAGCGACATTGTGGAAGGCCTCACTAAGACCATCTGTGACCGCGTGGATCAACTCGACAAACAGATTAAAGGTTTGAAATTTGACTTTTAGTCAATAAAAATTCATAATTTTTGTTTAAAATAATGAATCAACCATCGTAATTTATATTTTGTATTGTCTAGATCAGATGTGTCCAATCCCGGTACTAGAGGGTCACTATCCTGCGTGGTTTAGATGTTTTTGACACCTGATTTGAATGAACGAGTGATTGACAGGTGTCTGCAGAACATGAAGAAATGATGAAGAGCAGGAAAAGGACTAAACTTACAGGATAGTGGCCCTCGAGGGCCAGGATTGTAATAGAAATACATTTCTGTTTTTATTTATGTGAATAAAGTTTGGAATGGATGCAGCATTTGCTCTTTCTTTGTTTTCTGCAGGGGGAGGAGAACCTGCACCTCCTCCCGCCTCCTCCTCTCCTCCTCGTAACCTTGTGACGTCGGACATTACGGCTCGAAGTTTCCGTGTGACGTGGACTCACCCAGAGGGCCAGGTGGAGAAATACCGAGTTGTCTACTACCCTGCCAGTGGAGGACAACCAGAAGAAAAAGTATGTCAATTCCTTTATTTTACATTTTAAACGCACATTCCCTGATATTTTCATATCACTTTAGTTCACATTATAAATTATTTGCATTTATTTCTACCTTGATCTGCCTTCCTCTTCCAGTTGCTGGTTAAATTTACTTTTAAAGATTCAGTTTTTTCCAGTTTACCACAGTTATCAAAGATTTTATGATTTTTGGTCTCTAGTGGACTGATTATTAGAGGGCGTTTTTTAATTCTCTGACATATTATCTATGACTATTGTGTGTGTTTTTGTCTATGATGATGAAGTTAATGATTTGTGAACGCCAGGCAAGCACAATGCTTGAAACTTGATATGTCGATGACATTTTAATTTGTGCAGCTCAGCCAATCCTTTTAGGGTCTCCACAATTTCAATTCTTTGAGCACAAAGTTTGTTTTCTCAGTCATCCAGGTATATAACAACAAAAAAGGTTGAATCATGTCATCTGGACTTCGTTTTTTTGTTAAAAAGAAACGTTTCTTTTGCTGATCAATAAGTTTGTTACTTAATGCTCTTCCTAAAACAAGTCTTTGTTGTCACGCATGTCTTTTTTCCTTTCGCCACCTCAATACAAAGTCCGAGTCAACCCAGGTTATTTATACCACCTTGCATTATTGGACGGCATTTGCTTCTTTATGCCACCTTGCACACTTTAGTAGTTTTTATTTTCCTGTCTTCTCAATCATTTGTCACAAACTCGTCATAAAACAGAGAGCACATTCTAATGTTTAAAGGCACCAAACAGAAAACATTCCTCTTCACATGTTAATGTCTGCACGATGAACCTAGACATTTGGGTTGCTCAGCCCCAACTACAATTTTATTTTCTAGAAAAACAGAAATTAGACAGTTGGGGGTCATTCATGAATGTCATTTTCACAAGCATGCTTTCTTCTTTCCACCAGTTGGCTGGGGTTGTTGTGAAGTCTTTTTTTAATTTTTATTTTACAGTTGGTCACTTGTTACTTTGCATTAATCGTGTCCTTATTGGTTCATGTAAACCACTGAGAACAGACTGCACTAAGGCTGGAGAGACTTCCTTTTTCACTTTACTGTCCATCTTCTGCTTTTTTCTCCTTATGCACGATTGTGGACAAATTATGTGTTTTCTGATGCTGCAGTTTACAAGAAGTAAAAACCACACCCTGCACTCTTAATATTGATGATTCTGTGTTTTCGCATCTCGTGCATGCCCATGCGGTTTTTAAAGTTTACTGCACAAACATGTTCTTTTATCCACAAACTTACCCAATTTTTTAAAATTCAGGTAGTCCCCGGTTTACGGCCGAGATCCGTTCTAACGGCTCGGCCGTATACCAATTCAGCCGTATACCGGATCCGCCTGGATCCGCGGCCGTATATGCGGATTTTCGGCCGTAAAACGAAACCGAAACTAAACAACGATCGATAACGGCTTTTTAAACACGCTTTTTTCAATGTAAAACAACTTAGAACGGCCGTATTAATGTTTTTAAATGTGTTTTAATGTGTTCCCAAGCAGTTAGCTAACAAAATACCTTAAAAAAACACGAAAAATCATTAAAAAAAGTCCGCGAGTGTGGCGAGGTGTGATGACGTCACTGGGGGGCGACGGCAGTAAACCGATGACGCCGTAAACCGATGACGCCGTAAACCGGGGACTACCTGTATTTCCAATTCTCCCTCTTCACTTTAATTGTAACTAGGGACAATAAACTATGGAAACATACAAAGTAGTTCTCTGTCGTACCATTTTCAGGGCTCTCTCTATGTCGATGCCTTGACTCCAGGGCACTGCAGGGTTGGCGAGGCAGTCGCCTGCACTTCCTCTGCGAGACACGTCGACTCGCTGGCGTCGAAGATACCGGAAGGCCTCCGCAATTACAAGAATGCCGTCATGAGTCAGTGCTGATGTGTACTAATGGGAAAAAAAAGATGTACAAAGATGTCAGCTGATCAAACACAACACTGCAACACAATTAATTCTGACCAGATTGACAAGCTAAAGGCTAGTCCTAACAGGGTCTGGATCAGGGGTCCCTAATCCTAGTCCTGTGGGTCACTATCCTGCATGTTTTAGTGGTTTCCTTGCAGGTATTCAGGTTTTGCAGAAGCCTGTTAATCATTTATTCACATCAGGTGTGAGAAACATCTAAAACATGCAGGATAGTGACCCTTGAAGAGAAACATTAAAGACCACTGGTCTAGACCAAAACAACTCCAAACTCAAAAAAATCACAACGGTTCTTACAGAAGTTCGTTTGGAAACCTTTAGCTTGCCATAGAATTCATAAAATGTTTCACTTTTTTCCATAGAAGTAGCATCAACTGCATGTAGCTGGTGCCATTTGGGGCGATTTAATGTTTGACAAATCACAATTTATTTTTGAAAACTGTTATGATGTTAAGAAACGTAGGTTCAGTTAAGAAGAAAAACTGTAGGTCCATCGTGCCAGAAAGAGCTTTCTACATGTGAGGGGACACATCAGAGACTGCTCAAACATCCATAGTTGGAAGATGAATTCTTGGAGGAAGGAGGTGGTTAGACTGTGTGAAGTGAGCGTAGAATCAGAGAAACGTCTTCGTGCTGTCACATCAGGGTCCTGGCAGAAGAATTTGGGATGTGTTGCCACCTCTGGACACTTCTGCGAGGGTTCCCAAAAAGAGCATAGAATTAATCGAGAAGGGAGAACACAAAGGCGTGGATCACTTTCTCTGCATGAGGGAGGGTCATGGGCCAAAGCTAGGCAACATTTCTAAGGTGGAGACAGTAGATCTTACAGCTGCGTTTAATAAGATCCTCCAGGTGAGACGGAGATTCAGTCTTATGCTAATATTAAATTTGTATGAAGGGCAATGGCTCTTTTGAGTTTATTTTAGGACAACAATCGTCCACTTTGGTCTCACGCTGACTAGCCATTAGTTAATTCAACTCTATTATTCCAAAATGAGGTTGCTCAAAAAGCTATCTATGACAGGTAAGATGTTGACCGTTGATCTCTCAAAACCCCACTTTGAAAGATCTGAACCATCTATTTTAAGGTCTTTTCATTACAACACATCTTGATATAAGAGTTGTACAGATCTTAGCGCTTCTTTATGAGTTATTTGAAGTAAAAGAGGATTAAAACGAGTTAGAAATTTTAAATTCAGATGAAAAGCGGTGTTGGGGCATCATCAGCATCAACAGCCATGCCTCACTAACCTTCAGCGGAGTGTTTTTGGCTTCTGGAAATTCTCTCTCATCCAAGCGTTCCCAGCGCTGGAGGAACTGCTGAACGATGGGGCTGTCTGGGTTGATGATCTGGAAGCCTGTGATGTTGGCCCCACCGGAAAAGACCCGGTCCAGGCTCAGATTGGAAAAACCCTGCGAGCAACGAGCACAACTTCTCAAGCAGTGAAGAGCTGCAATAACTTGTGAATCCTGATCCTACTTGACTTGGCTACTGAGCTGAGTCCACTGAGAGTGTTACATGTCTTTTAACAGAGTTGCATCACACTAGAAGCACTGCAGTCGTGGAGTTTTTGATGCGTGTTGTGTTGTTGCTCGCTCTCACCAGGTTGGCCAAGATGTAGTGGTACCCTCTGCTGTTCTTCCCCGAGGTCACCACCTTCAGTTTTGCAGAAGAGGACACACAGAGTCACAATCACATCTAAGCACATTTAGAGCTAAGAACATTTAGAGGGCAGAGATTCAGAAATGACAAAACACCTCGATTTCATGAGTAAAAAAATGGGCAAGCGTGAGGACGTGAGCACATTTATACATTTGAGTGTGTTTTGCATGAGGTGCACGCAGAGGGGGAGGAAGTGGGTGGGGGGGGCTGTGGTGACAGAGCTTGTTCCTTTCCATTAACTTCAACATGTAAAATAAGGTCATGGCTCAGAAAGGCCTCTTCCTCTCCTCCTGCAGCTGACGCTGCTCCGCCGCTCTTGTCACACATTAGACTTAATTAAACCCGAAACCGTCTACGGCACCTGCCCGATTGTGAAAGAGCTCTCCGATGTCTTTAAACTCGCTCCCTGCTAAAAGCGCTTTCTCCTCATCAAAGCTTTACTAAGACTGTGGGGGTGGAGAGAGTTTATTTTTTTATTTCCACCTTCCTACACAGTTTTAAGTTAACTCAGCTGCTGAAGTGATCAACATGTTGAGGATGACGCCACTCCGAAGGCCCTCATTCTCCAGTTTCTCGCTCAGCATCTCCGTTCTGCTTGAAGGTCTTGGTTCAGGCCGTTCCACTTTGTTTTCTCCTGCCTCAGCGTCACAGTGCAGCCTCCAGAGAGGGAACGTCCTTGATGCTCCGAGGCCTGAGCCTGTGACAGCTTTATAGCTCTGAGCAAATTCAACAATAAATCCAATTACCCTCCCTGCAGATGCAAACTGATTTCATTGTGTTCCAACAGCCTCCGCTCGCACTTCAGTTTTCAAGTCCCACATCATAAATCCCACCCCCCCCCACTATAAGCAGAGTTTCCTGAGTTTATTGTTTTCCCCAAATCGCATTGAAAAGCTTTTCATTTGCTCCTCATTCATGTGAGAAGGAGCCACTCTGACCCGAATGTCGCGAAGCATTTAATGAGGCGGCGGTGCCCCGGAGTGACCAGCTAAAATGCTTGTTAACACACAATGAAACAAACAAACATACTCCACACGTGTAGGAGAAAATAATCTGGAGAAAATAAGCAAAACGCCAAATCCAATATCTGTGAAAATGTCATTTTTGGGTGGGCCGAGGTCAACTCTCTGTGACGGTTGTGTGGAATGGACTTCAAATGTTAATCACATGAAGATGTACTTTATTAATTTATTTCCAGGAGTTTTCATAAAGTTTGTCCTGTGGTTTATGAAATATTTTGCTAACACTACAGTGGCAGACAATAAACATTATGCATTAGTTTATTTTATCTTGTGGGTATGGTCTAAAAACATAAAACTATTTAAAGCATCTAAAGCTATTAAGAGTGAACGAGCGGTACTCCGATGTCCCACGTCACTGAGGGATTTGAGTAGTAAATGTTTGTAGCTTTCAAGATGAGTGTTTTTCTGGACTGGAATTGAACAGGAAATGTAAGTAAACCTTAATGTTTTTGGTGCAAGATACTGAAGTTGGTAGAAGATTTTGCTTGTCTCCGGCTGCACAGACTGATGGATCCTCGAGAGCAGACAGAGCAATTTTATCCACCACAAGATGCAGTGGTGGAGCCAGGGGGTGGCCAATGGTGGCTAAGTCCACCGTAAATCAATATTCAGCCACCCCAGTATTTGAGGAACATATATTTTTAAGCAACGTAACAACTAGAAAGCCTCAAATGATCGGGTTGGCTGGATTACACGACTATCAGGCGGAAGCCATTTTGGATTTTGATGTGGCAACCCAATTTTCGATTGTGACCTTTCTTATACCTAGATGCAGCAACACACCAAGACAGAAGTTGGTACAGTAGTCCCTCATTTATCACAGGGGATCCGTACCCTGAAAAACCACTGTAAGTGAAAACTGAGGAGTAGGAATAATAGTACAAGTAGTTGTAGAGCTGGACGATAATTCGATATCGATATATCTCGCCGATATACTTTTTTTCGATAACGATAATATGAATTT
>JARVGV010000630.1:25864617-25874970 GCA_031762435.1 Hypsolebias longignatus | reverse complement strand
TTCTGATAATTTTTTTTTTTTTTTTTTTTTTTTTTTTGCGGGGGGGGTAGTATGTTCTGCTACTTTCAGCCTAAATAACCTCTTTCTGCTCATTTAAGCTTGTTCTGCTCCTTGCAACTTATTTCTGGTAGATTCAGCTTTTTCTGCTCTTTCAGCTACTATTTAGCTGTTTTTATTATCATTTTAGTCTTTTCATCTAATTCCACATTTTTTAGCTCATTTCAGCACTTTCTTCTGATAGCTTAAGCTTCTTTCTGTCTTTTCAGCAACTTTTCAGCTTTTTTTTTTCTAATTTCAGCTTTTTTTTTTAAATCTAATTTCCTAACTGTTTTGCTTATTTAAACATAATTCAACAAATATGTGTTCTTTCTTCTTCTAACTTAGCCTTTTTCTTCCTTTTCACTTACATTTCAGCATGTTTTTAGCTAATTTCAGCTGTTTATTCTTCAACAGGTTCTTCAGCAATAAGCATACACATCACATGTTCATAGTAAATGCAGTTTCTCTATAGTTTGTCTTAAAAATCCATTTCTTTGATCACTTTTATTTGTGTTGGAGCCTGTTTTAAATCTGTCACAAGTGATTAAATGCTCACATGATGACAATGCAATGCACATCAAAGGGTGATGCATTATTTAGACAGACCCTGAGCAACATTGATAGGGTTAAAATTCTTGAAATGGTGCCAAAAATATGAACATATTGAAAATAATACAGTAAAAGTAAGAGAGAGATGAATTGGTTCGTTGGAGACATAGAAGAGGCTGCAGAGCTGAAACGACAGAACAATCCAGACAAAAGAACTGAAGTTCCTTCCCAAAAAGCAGGTACTGGTATTTGTTTGCTCCGGGCGGCTCCCGGACAGACTGTAGCTCTACCGAGAGCCTCCGAGATGATTTATGGCTTTGTTTTGATGCAAATGAAAGCCAGAGCGTTTCTTCTAAATGACTCCACCCCCCACCCCCATGGCTGCAGGCAGCCGCCGCTGAGCGCTCCCTACCTGCCATCACAAGTGGTTCCCAGCCTGAGGTGTCTGATTTACTGCCTAAACAGCTCTGAACGTAGGAGATGTGTGTTATGTGTCGCTTTTAGAGAAGTGGGCAACAAACCACACATGCATGCACACACACACACACACACGTGCACATGGTGAATCCAGTCTAGTGGCTGAAAGCAGGCATTTTGGTTCTGACAGCGATCAATCTGCCAAATTACACAGGAGCTGAAACCTCATGGCTGCATGGAGGCGTTTCACACGTTCTGTCAGAATGCATGTGTCTGTGTGGGCTGTTTGTGGCCTGCCCCCCACCACCACCACCACCACCACCATCACCACTATGTGTGTTTTTTTTTGTTTGTTTGGCGGGGGCATTTATTTCAAGGCCCTGTCTGTGAGATGTTTTATGATGCACGTGGTCATAATTGCAGGTTTTGATGTCATCACGTGTCTCATTTGTTTCTCTCCACACAGTACCGGCCCCCACGCCGGCTCCAGTCAAACCCCCCACCACCACGCCGCTACCCACAATCCCCGCCGCCAAGGAAGGTCAGAGCACTGTGTCATTGTGTCCGTCTTATAGACTATTGATGATTTATTGATTATTCTGTGCAGACGTGCTTCATGAGGATCCTTCGTTTTAAAAGGTTTTAACTCGTGTTCCCACGCATTAAACTTCATTTCAAGTCACTGGTTTAAACTGGAACAGCAGCTTTGGTCCAACTGGTTGATAAAACCTAACATTTAATTCATCTTTTTGTTTGTATGTTTTGAATATTCAGGTAAATTATCTTCCATTGTTTTAGACAAAAGTTGAGCAAATGCACATTTTGTACCTATTGTGTACTTAGTGTTTTTTTTCCTATTGAAAATTAAATGTAATAGTTCTACATTTCTTATATTTTATATTATTATAGTTCCTTAAATATTCTCTATACTTCTATATAATATTTTGTTCAAGTGCCTTCACTTCAGTTCAAACCTTGATTGTCCCGGAGGTGGAAAATTGAGTTTACAGCAACGATTAAACTTATAAAAGAAAACCAGACTTAAGGTACTGGCAACAATCTGACTATGTACAATATAATTACAAAGCTGTGTGTTAAAATAAAACCACTGGAGTACGGTAATATTGGAATATAATTACAATTAAAGCAAAGATACATTGCAATTTAAAATGCCAGAGAAAATTTATTGGATTAAAAATTCATTTTGTTTGTACTTAAAACAAATAAAACTTTAGATCTGTTGCAGCTTGCCTTTAGGTAGTCTATACTTTTGATAGAATGAAGAACACGTTCTTATACAGCGAGATCAGCACTGCCTGAAACTGACCTAACATTCCTTTTATTTATTTGTTTCTAATTCTTGAAAGAACAGCTGGTCTGTGCCCAGTACCTTACTGGTTGTATTCATGATACAGGATAAAGGTTGTTATACTACTAGACAAGGCAAATGGTTAAAACAGACTCAATGAACTGTTTCAAAATTAAAATATTATTTGGTCTACATCAAAAGTTACAAGTCTTCACAACATAAAATCAGCCTAATGAAAATCCTGTTAAACCAAAGTGAATGCATCCAAATCAGTGTAAGATTAAATTTCTTCAATTATATTGCATTAATGTGACGGTTCTTATACGATCACATGACCAGGATGCACTATTTAAATATATAAATACTGTATGTATATATTTGTATATACTATACTCTGCTGGTTCTGTGGGTTGGACTTTGGCTGTTCCTTGTCTCTGATCCTGTTTGTGGTGGTCATGGACAGGTTCTGGAGGCGCAGTTCTTGAAAGGAGGGGGTCTGGTTTGGGAACTTCAGGGTCTCATCTCTGCTTTATACGTTGATGATCTGGTTCTGTTGACATCTTTGGGCCAAAACCTTCAGCGTGCACTGGGACGGTTTGCAGGCAAATGTTCAGCGGCTTGAATGTAGTCAGCCCCTACCTCTGAAGTCTGACGTCATGGTTCTTGAACCAGGTGGAATACCCCCTCTGGATTTGGGGGGTGGGTGGGGGGAGTTCAGATATCTGAGCGTGTTTATGAGAGATGGATTGATGGAATGGAGCCTCATCCTCAGTAAGGAGGATGTTGCTTCGGTCTGCCCTGGTGAAGAAGGAGCTGAGTCGAAAGGCAAAGCTCCGGATTTACTGATACAGTAAGGAGGATGTTGCTTCGGTCTGCCCTGGTGAAGAAGGAGCTGAGTCGAAAGGCAAAGCTCCGGATTCACTGATCTGTGCTCCAACCCTCACCTACGATCATCACGTTTGGATCATGATCGAACGAAGTTCGGTTAGAATTTGTGTTTAAACGTTGCACAGGTTTACCATTAAATCACGACACAAGAACATTTACATCCTTATTTGACTAGATTTGACCTCAGACAAGAACTCTGAAGACCTCCTGCTGCTGAACTGAAGGCTTGTTGAGTTGTTCTTTGTTCAACATTTCATCATGCAACATCCACACACTTGGCTTTTATCGTTTTGTCTTCATTAGTCAGAGTCTATAAAACACCAGATGAAGATAAGGAACATCATCGTTGACCCTCTTAACAAACCCACAGAAAACCTCCCTGAGCCTGAAGTGCTTGGATTCATTTTCACAGAACAGAGCTTCTGTCCGGGGGGAGTCCAAGCACAACTGGACCTGACCCGAATGAGCTAAAGCTTAATGAGTTCCCATTTGAAATGCATGGACCTGAGCGAGAACACAAACACCGACAGCTGCGTGACTTATCGGGGAATTGAATCAGCGAACATGCTGCTGTGGGAAAGAGCGGTGATTTATTAATTATTAAGGAAACAATTTATTGTGTTTCTTTCATCCTGCCGCTTCTTAAACACATTTAAACTCAGACTTAAGACATCCAGGAGTAAATTGGAACGTGGCCAGATAATCTGAGAAGATCATTTAGTCTCATTAAAATAAGATATAAGGTCATTTAAACCATGATCTTCTGTCTATGGCCTCAGAGAAAAGAAGTCAATTAGATAATTAAAAATAAAATAAAATAAAATCTGCAAATTATACTCGACCTGCTTTTGAATTTATAAAATAAACTTTTGCACGTTGTGCTTTGATTAATTATACAGCACCTTTAAGGTCATTTTAAAGGTCAGTTCAAACCTATTAAATGTTTTTTTGTTCTTTCAGAGTCAGACATGAGACTTCTGGTCTAGGTGGATTTGAATTTTACTCCATTTTTATGTGTTTTGTCCCCAACAATTAAAAAAAAAATGTGTTTTTTGTACTAATGGTAATGATAATTATTAAGAATACTGTAATTAATATTGATCAATTCCTGGAATCATAGCTTATATGATCATTAAAAAAAATCCATGTTTTGCTCACATACAGCTTCCTAAACACAAAAATAGGAACTCACTGAAATGAAACAACAAAAAAACATTAGCTGTGAATTCATTTTTGTTCTATTTTTTTCTATCCAGTTTGTAAGGCAGCCAAAGCAGACCTGGTCTTCCTGGTTGATGGATCCTGGAGTATCGGAGATGAAAACTTCTTGAAGATCATTCGTTTCCTGTACAGCACCGTTGGAGCGCTGGACCGGATCGGACCGGATGGCACTCAGGTAACTGGAAAAATGTTGTGCCACTAAAATGTATCTTTCAAATTAATCGGTCATTTACTATACTGCTCCTCCTTTTCCACAAAGATAATTATCACCTAAATGAAATGGTAAATATCTAAATACAGAAGTCCCTCACTCATCGCAGGTTATGTTCCGTGAAGTAGGGACGTTATACTGTATTTATTTTAATATTACCATATTTTTCACCTTATAAGTCACGTTTTTTTTGCATAATTTGCATAACCTGTTACTTATATGCAGAAGCGACATATTAATGCATTTTTTCCCCCCCATATTTATAAACCAATTTCTGGCTGAGATATGATCGTTTTCATTCATTCTGACTGAAAATATTGAACTACCATTTTCAGCCGCTAGATGGCACTCGAGAGTATGGCATGCCGTTATATGGTGTAATAGGGAAAAGTGGCTATAATGACAAATTCAAAAAAGTTCAAGACAAAAACCACTAGACTTTATTTATTATATTTTACTTTATTATTTTTGTCTTGAACTTTTATTTTTTAATTTACCATGTCCTGGATGTCTGAGAATCTTCACCAGCTATTAATGATACAATCGGCTTGCCATAGTTTTCCACCTTTGTTCTGCTCGCTGCTTGGAGCAACCTTCATATCAGCTTGACCATTAAAGTGCATTTATTAAGTAAAAGTTCATCTGAGACACATCTTTTCTATAATTTTGAGCAAGCAAATAATTATTTTTAGGTGTTTATCTTGTTGAATAAATGGACAGCGAGTCGTCCCTCTGTGCATGCCCACTTCCGCAAATCAGGTTTTGAAATGCAGCTGTTTTGACCGTCAAAGTGCATTTATTAAGCAAAAGTTAGACTGAGACACACCTTTACTATAATTTCTAGCAAACAAATAATTGTTTTTAAGTGTTAATTTTGTTAAATTTTTGTTGAAGTCCTCCCGTGCACGCTCCTGTGGCCACCATTTGGCAGCCAATTGATTTTTGGCAGAACACCGGTCCACATTTCCAGGTTCCGTACACATTTCTGGGTTGTCAGCGGTGACGCATAACAATAGCAACGCGTCAGTGGTGATGCATAATAGATGCGACGTATATGGCGACTCAACATATTTAAGAATTTTTCTACTTTATTAGACATATTTGGACAAATGTGATTTAAAGGGCGGAACGATGTGTACGGCAAAAAATACGGTACTATTTTTATTAAGGCTTTAGAAACCCTTCCCACACTCTTTCAATATTGCTAACAATGTTCTAAACTCTTTAACCTTTCTAAAATAGAGACTGATTCTAATTACTGAGCCACTCAGCGCCCTGGGGAGGACTGGTCACCTGGACATTTCCCAGCTCGGTTCGGTTCTGGTTGGCTTGGGTTAAGGCTTAGTTCAGGTAGCACTTGATTATTTTAAATAAACAATCCATGCCACTCACTCAGTTATCTACCTCACTGAAGCTCCCATAGCAGCGATGGGGAAAGACGGACCCCACCCTCTAACTCCCTTCGCTATCACTGAGTGGCCAGGCCACCGGGAAACAATGTTTACCATCTTATGTTGAAAACCCGCAAAACAGTGAGTCCGCGAAAGTCGAACCGCAAAGTATCAAGGGACAACTGTTTCTGTGTTCTTGACTTGGTTAACCATCCTGCACCAGCAGGTGGCGATAATGTTAACATTAATGTTAGCATTACAACTTAATAAGTCAGTCTGTCGGATGTATCTAAACTCAACTGGCAGAAACTTTGGCACCTGAAAACCTGCAGCTCATTTGTAATTACGGTAATTTCCAAACTATTGAGCGCACCCAAATATAAGCTGCACCCACTAAATTAAAAATAAATAATTTTGTACTTATATAGGCTGCACTTATCTATAAGCCGCAGGTGTCCATGTCATAACATGAGATATTTTCATAGAAATATATATTTTTTAACTTTTAATTAAATAAGTACCGGTAACGTACTCAAATACAAACAGTAAGATTTTTCTTAACAGTGCTGTTAACACGACTGGTAAAACATAGAAAAATAAATAAATAAATAAATAAATACCAGGAAGTCATTGATTGCTAACTTTAACAAAAATCCATCCCACCCCACCCCACATACACCCCATATGTGGCAGAAAATGCAATTTATTTATTTATTTTTTTTTAAGTTCAGCTTGTTATATTTTTGTGTTAGTGTAGTCTGGGCCCTGGTGTCAAAAGTCTCTCCCCTTTTCTGTTTGAGTGACATTTTGACACACACCGTACAGAAGTGCCTAAAGACTGAACTGCACACTAACTTCCAATGTCTTTTATTTTTTTAGAAAAATGCTACAAACTGCACTTTGTCTGAGGCACATTAGTATTTTAATTGTGTTTAGTGCCAGCTTGTCATGTACTGCAGTGGCAGGAGAAAGAAAAATGAAGATCGTCATTAACAATTTATTTCTCCATTAACGACTGCATTTTGACTTGTTGCTTGTATTAAATTATTATAATCCCAAATGCAACAAACGAGGAGTGTTTGAGAAAACAAACATGTTCATAATAAAACAATCGCAATCATTTTAATTGTGCAATATTTCAATAAAAATAAATTACACAAATGGGCAACTAGAACACACTGAAATATAAAATGAAATAAGATTTTGTATTTAAACAAGTAAACAAATCAATTATACCACTGATTGAAATACAATTCCATCAACTCTATTTTAGAATGTATGAATTTTAAACGTTTGCTTCTAAAATATTAGGTTTTAACTCATAGTACAGTTACCAGGCTTTTAAATGTAATAAAACATAAATGCATAAAAAATATATATATATGTCGTGATTTGACAGGTGGCCATAGCCCAGTTCAGCGACGACGCCCGGACTGAGTTCAGGCTGAACTCATACAGCAACAAGGAGCGCCTGCTGGAAGCCATCAACAAGATCTCCTACAAGGGAGGAAACACGAAGACAGGTTGGTGCTGCACGCACGCAGCAGGTCGGCCGCTCAGACACAATATGTGCTGTGATGTACGCACAAAAACAAATGTGTACAACTGCTGCGGCTGAGGCAGAAACAACCCCGACGTTTTATATCTAATATCTTAAAAATAGCTCGTGTTTCACAAATGCACTGCCTGGTGTTGACGCACTTTCACTCACGGCATCGTAAATATATCAGACATTTGTGTTTGTGTTTTATTGCATGCATGCAATCTTTATGGTAGGAGCACAGAGGTTTATATACCAGTGATAAAAACACAAGTCTGCAGAAGAAGCGACTGGGATTATACTCATTAATCAGTGTTTACAAAGCAGGGCAGCCAGTTTATCCCACGGAAATGAGATTACAGAGAACAAATTTGTTACAGAGTCACTTCTGGGGAGAGATTCTCCCTCTGCCGGGGCCACAGTGTAAAGCACCAAGCTTGGATTTGATCAGGAAGCAACAGCTCGGGGAGTTCTTGTGCTCTCGGTGTGTGCACTGCAGTGGAGGGTCCGTTTCCAGACGCTCCCAAAGGTCAGAGGGACATTTGATGAGTGGATTTTGTTTGACAGTTCGGTGTCATCTCGTTCTGTTGTTGAATTATTGACGATGATGACATTGTCGCCTCTCCATTTACAGTGAATGTATTAGATTTTGACCGAGGCTGAATTTTAGATTCAAAGATTATTTTTGTGTCACAGAAAACTGCTCGACACCTCCAAAATGAGCGCCTTACTAAACAGAAAACAATGTATTTAGCTATGGCTCAATTATTACTTAAATTAGTTGAATACATATCACTTAGAAATAATTTTATACTTTATCACAAGGCAGAAAGTGCAGTGCTATAAAGTGGTTATGTGGTGGAAAAAAGGGATTCCCTAAACAACCAGGTGTACATTTCATCATATTGATTTCAAAGCTTTGATGTACAGATCACCGCATTTACAAGTTCACACTTATCAATGCTTTCACCTGTCTGAGGCTCTGACCTGTTCTGACTTCATGAACAGAAAAAAATGTCAGTTTGTAGAACTTTCAGCCGCCCAGCCCCTCCCCGTCCTGTCCGGCTGTTAACAGAAGCCAGCTGCAGTCAGAAGCAGGAGGAATGTGGGAGCCAGCATCTCTCAAGAACTCTCCAAAGTTATGTCAATGTAATCATATTAATCAGACCTTGAAGATAATGAAAACTATCTCGACGTCCCTTCACTGACTTGTCACATTATTACACAGAGCAGGGGTGCTCACACTTTTTCAGCATGCAAGCTACTTTTAAAATGACTAAGTAAAAGTGATAAGGCCCCTTGTACACAAGAACAACCTCTGGAATTGTTAGTGTTTTTTTTTTTTTTTTTCAATGTTCATTGGGAGTAATAAAGAACAAAAAGAGCAGGTTTACACAAAAAATGCTGTAGTTTCCATGTCAGTTGGGTTGCCAGGTAAGAAATTATGAACTATAGTACTGTTGCATTAAAATTATAGTATTTTTTCCTAAACTGTCATATGTGCTGAGTAAACATATTCTAAGACGATGTGTGTGTTGGGTCTATTGAACATGTGTACAGAAAAGGAGGGGGTAAATGAGACATTTTAAATTTATCTGGCAACCCTCATCGTGCATGCAGCATCTGCACATTCACATTTACATCCAAACTGGTGAATGCACTAACGTCTCTTTGGACCCTGGATTTTATTCGTTTTGCTCCCACATGCTGAAAAGGGGTGAGCAGCACAAAAACACTGTTCTGTGCCGTTTATTATAACTGTTGTTATTTATTATAACTGTTATTATAACTGTGGTTATTTATCATAAATGTTATTTATTATAACTGTTGTTATTTATTATAACTGTTATTTATTATAACTGTGGTTATTTATCATAAATGTTATTTATTATAACTGTTGTTATTTATTATAACTGTTGTTATTTATTAAAACTGTTGTTATTTATTAAAACTGTTGTTATTTATTAACTTGCAGAGCTTTTCATTTCTCCACTCTGACTGGCTGCCTGTATGTCAATCAAGTAAATTTCATAGTGACTATGGATGATAGGCTGGCGTCCATTTTTTTTTTTTAATGCTATGCCATCTACCCATAATACCTTTGCGATCCACGTATTGGGCACCCCTGGCATAGAGTAAGGATCATGGAACATTTTAATATCAGTTACTTATAACAGCAAAAGAGCAGTGAAAATTATGGATCATGAAGAGTGCAAATACACATTCCCTTGACATTTATCTGTTTTTATTTAATCAAAGTGATATTAATGGTTAAAAACAACCTTGTCGTATAGAGACAGTTTGTTTTAGGTAAATTCCAGGTGTCTTCTGTCTTGATCCAACCGTCAAGCGCAGTGTTTTTGTGCTTCTGTTATCAGATTAAAAACTGGCCCCATGACTCCTGAACAAACTCTTGTCTGCTCCAGCTTGGATGAAAGAACAGAAGATTCCCCGCGGAGCCACTTTGATGCAGCTCCTTTAAACTTTTATTTACATCAAGGTGTCGGGGCATCATCGCATGTCAACATCCTAAATGCTTCAGTCTTTAAGTCAAATTATCCAGTAGAAAACCTGCGGTGAAGCTGCCAATAACAGATTTGTTTTTTAGGAAAACGTCTGCGGTGGCTCGTGTTATGTTCTACGTTACGGTTTCCTGTAAAGAAAAGCAAAATATGCTGCAAAAAAACAAAATACCCTGAGACGTAGCAATTTAACCGGCGCCACATTAAAATCCTTTTTTTTTTTTTTTTTTTTTTTTTTTTTTTTTTTTTTTTTTTTTTTTTTTAAT
>JARVGV010000630.1:25853230-25864517 GCA_031762435.1 Hypsolebias longignatus | reverse complement strand
GCACACCCCACCAGGGGGGTCGCCCCATAGGGGCGCGATGCCAAGCAGCCCCCGCTGTAATGAGGAGGAGGCAGTCACATTAAAATCCTTAACCCTCGGGGCAACACTGGCAAGTGGTGAAGGTTCATGCTCATGTTTGTTTACTGCCATCCATTATTTGAAAACCTCTGTTAGCCAAAGAATGCATTTAAATGTACGATGCAGATTTTACTGCCTGATTTAATTTAACAAATTCTTCAAGAATAATAAACCAGTGTCTTTGTACTTCTGCAGACAATTGTCCTATTTACCATTTAAACCTTCACAGTCTTGAGTTAAAGGCTATAAATGGGACTTTTTCCAATCACTTCAGATTGATTGATGGTTTCTTGTGTCCAATCAGGTCGAGCCATTCAGCACGTGAAGGAAAACATCTTCACAGCTGAGGGGGGTGTCAGGAGGGGGATCCCAAACGTCCTTGTGGTTCTTACCGATGGTCGCTCTCAAGACGACGTGAATAAAGTTTCCAAAGAGATGCAGATGGAAGGTCAGGTTTTTATCTGTTTTATACATGAATTTAGAAATTGTCTTCAGATTTTTTATTTCACCTGAAAGAGTTTTTCCGGTTTTAAACATCTGGATTTGGCACCAACAGATCAAAACCCAGCAAGACACTGTGGTTTTTGCGTGGCTGACTGTTCTTTCCGTACGTTCCTGTAAAGGTTACATCGTGTTTGCCATCGGTTTTGCTGACGCCGACTACGGGGAGCTGGTGAGCATCGCCAGCAAACCGAGCGACAGACACGTCTTCTTCGTGGACGACCTGGACGCCTTCCAGAGGATTGAAGAGAAGCTGGTGACCTTCGTGTGCGAGGCTGCGACCGCCAGTGAGTGACTGTCAAAACAAAGCTGCGTGAAACAACCGTATAGACGTCAAACATTACGTGACTTTTTTTTTTTTTCTTCCAGCGTGTCCATCACTACGAATGGGTGGAAGCACAACTCCAGGTTTGAGCTTGTTTCTTTACGCCGATGCTTCAATAATATCCTGAATATAAAACAGAACTAACTGAAAGAAAAACACAATATACACAGTTCCATTCTTTACGCACAGTTTTCCACATATATTTTGAGGTCGTGGACGTATTTTGCATACTTGGAATTTTGCGTCCTCACATTAGTGCCTTTGATTAGAACAAATCCATATTGCAGCTTATTGTCATGTAGTGTTGCTACAGCAAAGATATCAAATCAAAAAACAGAAAAAAAATGTGGTAAAACAATCTTGTTGACCGGCCGCAGACTGACGAAGTCCTCTGGATGGGGGACAAAACGTTTCTCACTTAAAGAAACTGGTCCAGGTGACATGATGTAATCATTTTTGTCTTTGATAAAACATTTTGAATCCTGCTCCAATGCCATGAACCTTGCTGCCCTTCCATTTAGTCTCTTGGACACATAAAACATCTACCTTCCTTCTCAGCATCATGCCAGCGGGCTCTCTACCTTTGCCTGTCATTGTCCCCACATATAGATTCACAACTCAGTCCTATATTCTTGACTTTCCTCATCTCCCTCTGTCTCCTGACACGTTTCCCTTCTCGTAGTCTTCGACTAACAGTAGCACAATTTTCACCGGCACCCTGTTTGTCAACAGTACCGGTGGCAGTCGTTGTTAACCTCGACGGATCTGGTATGGTGTCGCTTAGCTGAACTCGCATTATAGTTGTGGCTTAAGTGGTTTCACCATTTACCCGACAAGATGGCACGTGCTCCCTAGTGTCTGGTTTCAGCCAGAACTAAAATAATGAGGCAGAATTTCAGCTCCAGTCTAACATCAATATTAGACTAAGAGTTGGTTTCTTGCATTTAAATATCACTAACTTGGTTGTTAGGCTGGTTTTAATTGACGTTAACGAGGTGTCCCCTCCTACCGTCTGTCTTCAGGTTTCCAAATGATGGAGCTGTTTGGGCTCGTAGAGGATCAGTACAACAGCATCTCCGGTGTTTCCATGGTTCCTGGCACTTTTAATACATTCCCCTGCTTCCACCTGCACAGCAACGCTCTGCTGGCTCAGCCAACCAGGTAAAACTATTGATTTTCTCTAAAAAAAAACTATACGTGCACTGTTGCTATTTCATATTTCCTTGCTGACGCAAGTGTTCATTCCATTGGTTGTTTCTGTTGCGACAGGTTCCTTCATCCTGAGGGGCTTCCCTCGGATTACACCATCACGCTGCTGTTCAGGCTGCTGCCTGACACTCCAGAGGAGCCCTTTGCACTCTGGGAGATTCTCAACAAGGACAACGACCCGCTGACCGGAGTCATCCTGGACAGTGAGTGGAGAGCGGAGCAATGAAGCTTCATTTTTATAATTAAGAACCGATGGATTAAAATAAGAAACGATAAATGACATGTTTGCTACAATAACGTCTCAATGATAATAATATTAATAAGTTTCACTCTGTCTTCACCATCATAACATGGAAACACAAATGAATGTATTTTTTTATTATTATTATTATTATTATTAACAGTTTTGTGTTTTATCTTGCATCTTTTGACGTGCAGTTTGTTTTTCTTCCTGCAGATGGAGGAAAAACTCTGACGTTCTTCAACAACGATTATAAAGGAGTCTTCCAGACCGTCACCTTTGAAGGGCCTGAAATCAAAAAGCTCTTCTTCGGCAGCTTCCATAAGGTCAGAACAACTCCACACCTTTGTGGTTCTACAGTTTTATGATCTTTTATTAAATTATAGGTGTCAGACTGAATACATTTATTCCTGAATATAGAAAAGTTGAGCAGAATTATGACAGAAATGCATGATGTAGACTGAACCCTCACATTAAAAGCTGCTGACTTGTGAACGTGATTATTGCTGGTTAAAGAATACAAATGTTGCTATTAAGGTCATTAAAATAAACTTGATCTTTATATTATTATAATTATCACTTACAGCTACTTCTTTCGACCTCAGTTTTAGAAGGTACAGCTAAATATTCAATTGACAATCCTAATTATATGTGTTTAGCACTCTGAGTCTTTTTAAGACCACTTAGTTGATGTTTTAGGACCCACAGAGCTGTGACCCCAGTTTGAACCTGCTGGTTCCCATTTTCATTAGGAGCACAGTTTAAACGCATCAGCTTCACTTTTTGTTCCTTGCGGATCGAAAAGTTGTTGCTTGTGTCGCACAACTGTGATTAAGTGTGAGCATGTTCACCTATTAAAACCTTTTTAAAGCATTAGTGCTGACATTAAACAGGCAAGTTTAGGAGCATCAGTAAAGTTATTACATATATAAATACATTAATAAAAAATAAATAATAAATCATTTAATAATAGCAACAACAACAAATAAATAAAGAATAAAGATATAATACATAAATAAATGACAAATTGCTTAATAATAATAAAAATAATAACAACAAAATAACTTACCAAATAAATCAAATAGTTAATAATTAATAAATAATAATAAATAAATACAAAATAATAAATTATTTTAATTAATGATAAAAAAGATAAATAAATAAGTTATAAATAAATAATAAATAATTTAATAACAACAAAAAGCAAACAAATAATAAGAAAACAAATAAAAAATTATTTAATAATAATAAAAATAATAACAACAACACCAAAATAAATAAATGAATAAAATAATTAATAATTAATTATTGATTAATTAATAATAAATAAACAGTACATAATAATGAACAAATAATAAGCAAATAATAATATTAATAAATAATAAATAAATATCACATATCTATATACTGTTTGAATAAAGGTTGAAAAATATAGAACATAATAATAAAAAGCACAGCTGCTGCTGTTTATTCCAGTATTTAAACCTTGTATTTTTAGAAGCTAAGATCAATATAAAGTAGTTAAAGACTGAATTAGTCATAATTTGTTTGTTTTATTGATGGGGGGAGTGTCCAACAGATTCAGTAAACAAACCGGCGGAGGACTCATCGATGCTGTGATCGATCCACTCGCAGCGAAGCGTCGTCTCCCTCTCCCCTCAGGTCTCTGCACTTGAAGATCTGTTGAGCGCTCCGGCAGAGGTCGGGCTGTCCCGAGCCTGAACCTGCTCGCCGTCACGTTCTGTTACCGTCATGCACAAGCGCCGAGGGACTCGCTTGTCCTTTCTGTCTGCTGAGCTCGTCCTGCTTACCTTTTCACCTTTTGTTCTGCTCCGTCTGAGTCTGAACGCGTTGGATTTGGTTTCGTATTCCTCGAGGAGCGGCAGCAGCTGATAAGTCAGGAACCTCTGCTCAGGTCTCTTCGGTGTGGGATTATGGTACATAAGTCATGAGATAATCGACTCCATCTCCTGATTTTCTTATCTTAACATACCTTAAAGGTTTCCTCTAAGTTACAGTTCTTCTCAAATTTAATAGAATTTTTTTAATACAGTTCCTGAAAAGGTGACTTTTAGAAATCTTTAAGGAGCTGCTTGTGTTCTTCAGCAAGCTGTTTCCTCTGATAAAGAGGCCTTTTCCTCCAAGCTTCATGCATTCAACGGGATTTCAAGCAAGTTTTGGATGTTCTGCGCTGCCAGCGTGCGTAGAGGAAAATCTGGTTTTACCAACATCTACACACACGTGAGCTACGGGGTTCAGCGTCTTTTATTTAGGTATCTTTGAATTTTATAACCGCCTTGCACCGAGCTGTTACACATTCGGAAAGTTGCATTCAGACTTGACCATTCTCTCTCGCAAAACAACTTTGAGTAAAACAAAAGCAATAAATCATAAATATGAAATGACCGTATGAAGCACGGCCACACCTCTGCACCTGCACCATTGGTGTCACTAGATGCTGTTTGAACTCTGCCTGCTGACAGGCTGCGGCTCATCCAGCAGCACCTTAGAGCTGTGGCTTTTCTAATACTCTTCAATATTAATGCTTTAATTAGTCTGTTTGTTTAAAAGCTGTTTATTCATGCTAATAAGGTTTTTGTGGCTTTTCTTGCAACAGGATCAGCTTCAGCCTTTCCCTCCTGGTGAAAGAAGCTGTTGCCTAGCAACATCTTATTTTGGAGACGGTACAGGGACCGCTGTGTGAGAGTCGGGTGACAATAATTACCGTCTACCAGCCAATCAGAACCACCCATCACTGCTTTACAATAAGCATTTGTTTATTATCTTTTTTTCACTTTTTCTCACACAGTTGTAGGAATATAAAAATGTGGGATGCCATAAAAGTGTCACAGTGGAAGTCTTTCCAGATTATATATATATATTTTTTTTTTGTGTGGATTTTAATCATAAGAAGATGCTTCCTATAAAAATGTTTGTTCAGAAGTGAAATCACAAACAAAAAAGATGTATTTATGAGTTACATTTCCCCCAAGCTCTCACAATAGCCTGGAAAGGTTTTGTCAAATGTGAGTTTAGTTTGTGCACTTGCTAGTACGGTAAAATAAGCATTTGATGAATCTGCCAAAATAACCACATTTTGAGTGAACTGAGTGAACTCCATGATGCAGTCTGTGCATGTCAGGGGTCTCCAAGTTGTGGCTCTAGGGCCACATGTGGCTCTCTGGGCTCCCTGCGGTGGCATCTGGAAGCTACAACTCAAATAGCATGAAAATAATTATTAATGTATTTAAAACCTCTATGATAGAGGGTAATTTTAGTTATGTCTCAGTCAATTTATGCAAAATGTATGTAACAAAATTATACTAATAATCCAGGGAAAAAAAAAAAAAACTTTTGGTCACAAAATAAAAGCTTGTTAGCCCATTAGCAACTTTATTTATTAATTTTTCTCAGTCGCATAATTTACATTTTTTATCTGCCACATTTGAATAAAGTTATTGAGGGTAAAATAAACAAAGTACAGCTTTATACAAATAGCACAACATAAATTACACTACAAGTGACTAAAATGCAACATTGTACGAAAACATGGCAGTCATTCTGCTAACGGAAAATAAAATTATAGCCTTCATTTTGATAAAAAATGAATAAAATGATAAAGGTTGAAGTTATTAAATGACCCGGCCTTTATTACGAAACATTCAGTGAGACTTTAAAACTTAACAAACAGCCCTCGTGCTAAATTTAACTTGAGTACTATAGACTCACACATAGCTGCAATTGAATTAAGTTGCAGTACCAAGTTTTACCACTAAGTGGCAGCACCTCCACTGATGTGGCGTTGGTGCGTTCCTTACTCTCTGCCCTGTCAGTCCAAGTAGTCCACGCAAACACGAGCAAGAGCAAACGGTAATGAGTCGTCTAATTTCAGGTTGATAAACTCCACCAAGCATAAGTAACGTCCCCATTTAGTCTTACTTGTATAATGTTTGTAATTACATCAAACAGTTTTATGTAAATTATGTTTTGAGAGTGAAATAACAGTTTTACTGTATTAGCGTTTCTGTGCTAGCATGCTAATTTCCTGCTAGCATAGCGGCTAATGTGTATTTAATTGGCTCTGTAGTGTTCTATGTTCATGCTTATGTATCTACCCACCTGAAGTCTAATAGATTTGTTTGTATAGTAATGCTTGTTTGTGTTTAATGATTCCAGTCTATATTTATCCTAGTACAGTATCTTGTGACTGAATGTTAATGGCAATAAATGTTAGCTCACTGGTAAATGTAAGAGGATGCTTTGTTTAAGCATCCTCTTACATTTAACCATCAAAATGTAACCATCAAAATTTGATGGTTAAATTTATTGAAAAATAGATTTAATGTATAAATGCATATTAGAATACAGTTTTGATAGTGGATGCACAAATTTGTATTTCATTTTATAAATCAAAGGAGGGCCCAGCAGGGGAAAAAAAAAAGTTTGGGAACAACTGGCTCCGACAGACTGTCACAGACTAATACCTTCATCTGTAGCTCAACATGTTGGAATCATTTCAGTTTCATTACCTCCTTTATTCAGATCCAGTAGAATTATAAATGTGCTCAGTTTTCAGAATGTTACTGGGATGCCAGTTTTAGAATACTGTATTTCATTTGACAAGAACCAAGACTTTAATTTCATGCTAAAAGGTTGATCTCTTTTATATGCATAAAATAGAATGACAAAATGAGCTGCGGTGGATTATCTGTGCCTCTTCTGGGCTTCATTTGGTATGAGTTCAGATTTTAAAGGAAATCCGTTGAGTGAGTTTGCAGCTTCCTACCGGCAGAGGGCGCTGTTCTCCTGCAGCATGAAGAGCTAAAACCTCAGAAACGTCAACCAACTTTTAGCTGCTTGGACTTTATACATTTATACTTGAAACAAAAACTGATTAACAGTTAGTCAACATGATTGATGAAAACCTGAAGCACAAAACCAGGTGAACAAAAAAAAAACAAATATATTTAATGACAATATGAAGTGATTTTGGTTTGTTTTTGTTTGTTTTATGCAGCTTCACATTGCAATCAGCAAAACAAATGCCAAAGTGTTCATCGACTGCAAAATGGTGGCGGAGAAAAATATCAACGCAGCTGGAAACATTTCCACTGATGGAATGGAAGTTCTGGGCCGGATGGTTCGCTCCAGAGCAAACAAGGACAACTCTGCTCCGGTGAATAAAGAATACACACACAGTGCACCACACACACACACACACACACACACACACAACAGTTCATATCAACATACAATCAAGCACTATAGGTTTCCATGTTATTGTCGGATTCTCATTGTTAATAAAAGTCACAAAAATATCTTTTCAGAAAACGGTCTGGATTTTGTTGTTTAATTAAAGTTTTTTGAAGTTATTTAAAAAAGAAATAAGAAGATATATCACACATAGCTTATACATTTTTCCTATGTTTCAAGGGTCTTCAAGCAGCACATGAGCACAGAGTTTCTGATTTGGCTCTTGACAGGCCAGCGGTCTTCCCGGCCTCTGTCAGTGGTCCGGCTGATGAGCTTCATCACACTGATGATGCCAAAGATGGCTCTCTGTGCTTCATGGATCACAGAATCTGATTATCTACCACTGCTGTGGTTCTATTGATGACATTGTTGTAGTCTTTTATGATTGGTTTCATCACCATTTGAAGAAAAATCTTTGATGATGACTTAAAACTTAGCCTTTTTTAAAAATATATATATTCTTTTCCATCACCCACATTTCTGTGAGGACCTGACAATGGGCAGCCATGAAAATGAGGGTTTCATTATCAAACAGATTTGAGCTTAGACACTGTCATGTAAGAGGTCCACAATTTAGCTGCTGCTGTTTTCATCTTTATTTTTTAATTCTGATTGTACTTATGAAAACATTATGAAGACAACCTCACAAATGAGCTACGAACACACAAAAATTAAAAGTTTAGCAACAAGAAAAAAATACATCAGATTTTATTTTAAGGCTCGAACAAATAAACAACTTTTAACTAAACCTCAGATTTAAATAGATAAAGTGGAACAAACATTAAAGAACTGTAACCATTTTTTATTTTTATTTTTTTGCTTTGTTTGTTTAGAGCTTTTTAGGTGTAAACCAATATTCCAATAATTAGTATACTGTAATGCGATGATCTTTTACATCTAATTTGCATGAATCCTTTCTGAAAGGTACAATTAAAAACTAAGTACTTTAAAGTAAAATATTAAATTAGTAATGCTAACTTTTTTGCACTTTTATATTTTTTTCATTGCTTTCCCAATAATTTTGAAGCGAGAGTAACATCATGTTTACTTGCATAAAAAAGTGATATACACATCTGATCAACACTTCTGACATTAACTGATGTTTTATGTGACTCACACGTGTGTAAATACAGATATTTATACCAGTTTGTATTAAATCCTGTCATGTTTCTGTCCTCATCCTGCAGTTCCAGCTTCAGAACTTTGACATCATCTGCAGCACATCTTGGGCCACCAGAGACAAGTGCTGTGAACTTCCTGGTCTGGTGAGGTCAAAGTTCATCCCTTTCTTCTGTCTACTCATCTGAAAACAGAATGCATTTTCACATACATTAATATTTTAAAGCATAAATATCTGACCTGGGTGATTTAATGCATGATTCTTTTTCAAAATAAAGGTTCTCTTTAAATGTTACATTTGACATGTTTATCCAACTACAGACTTCATAAACTGAACAATGATACAAATCATAAAGTAGATAATGTCTCAGCAGTAAATTGATTTGGAAAAGGCTTTCAGTCTCAGTTTAAAAGTCCTTAAAGTGTCTTAAATTCACATTTGATCTCATTTTGTCACGTTTTGTTTGATTGCAACACATTTTTTTGTTGTTTCTTTATTACATTTTGCCTCCTTTGTTCTTTGTCATCTGCATCATGTCGCCATCATTCAGAGGAAGGAGGTAGACTGCCCGGCCTTGCCCAAAGCCTGCACCTGCACACAGGAGAGCAAAGGGCCCCCCGGCCCCCCTGGAGTACCAGTGAGCTCCACACAGACACACAAAACATTTCAATATTAATGTGTAGCGTTACCTCGGAGGTGAACACTCATCGTCTGAGGGTTTTTGTTTTTGTTTTGTTCTGTCAGCTCATTTATGATCATCTGTCATTCAGTTCACAGGCAAAATAAACATTTTTAAGTGTTAAAACTTGATGTGACGCATCAAATCCTGTTTTTCATGACTAACAGGGAGGCCCTGGAATCAGAGGAACCCGAGGCGACCGTGGAGAGCCAGGCCCGGTGGTGAGTCCAGCTTGTTTTCTTGTTTGTGTTTTTTATGGGTCCACCGCCGTGTGGTTAATGTTCTGGATCAAATCTTAAAGATGATGTAATTGTTACATACTTTCCACTCAGAGCTCACCTGTAGGTGCCACTGTGTTGTGTTTGTCAGCTGACAGTCGGTTTGGTGAGATTATCGTGTTTCATTTAGTTTATCCTGGTGAAATGTGCTCAGAACAGCTGATCACACGTGTACACATATTTACAGCATCATGGTTGTTTATTGTTTACATGATACTATTGTTTAAATGATTTCTACAGATGGCTGCTCAGTTGCAGACATGTTAAAGTTTAATTTACGCACATAAATTATAATCTTAATGTTTTCATAGATTTATTGTTTTGGGCATAATTTCCAATTTTAATTTTTTATGAGAAGATAAAGATGTGTATTTAAAAAAGAAAAGCTTGATGACGACAAAAAACATTATCAGACCAAATGCTGTTTAATCTATTAAGCTATTAAACTAAAACAGTATAATACAGTGTACTGTACATACAGTTTACAGTACGGATCATATGTCAGAGTTCAACAGAGTTTACCAAAACACAAAAAGCAACATATAAATACAAATGCGTAATTCACACAAAACAAAATTCAACACAAGACAAATAGCACAAATTAATGATTTAGCTTTATGGATTTTTTTTTTTTTATCTATTGTTAAAAAAAAAATCATTAGCTGTATATGTATTTAATAAATCTATATCTAGTCTTCAGATAAACAAAAACAAATTGCAACAAAAACAAAATAAATAAATTCCATATTACTTAAATTACCGGTATGTTTAATCATGTGAGTAATATTAAAGTTGACAATCGTGTCCTGTACTGTACAGTTTTTTTTGTACTTTGACACACTAACACTGCAGATGTTTTTTTTTTTTTTATAGGAAATAATACTTTGCCATTTATTTATTCATTTATTTATTTATTTTCCTTATCTCTCAAATGAAAACCTTTTGAACTAATTTCTTGTATTCATGAAAGTTTGGTGTCTGGTGACTGGGTTTCTACCCATGGGGCCCTGTCATGCTCAACCTGAACGAGCATTGTGGGTTTGCCTGCCAGTGATCCCACCACCTGCAGGAGAGATCATACAGGTCAAATGCATGATTCCATGTGAAGTGGTGGAAGTCGGGCTAGACCTTTTTTTCACTCTGGACCTGCCCATAGTGAGGAGCACTGAGCTGGTGTGGGTCTACTCTTAGCCCCCTGATGTGGTACCTGTGTGTTGGAGTTTCCCCAGAAGATGAGAGGGTTGCTTCCTCTATCACAATCACAGGTCCAAAATTATTAAAAATAAATTATTTAAAAAGAGTTAGCACCTGCTTCAGCAAGTTGAGGGCTAATTGTCCATTTGCATGAGGATATTTACTGATGGCCTGGCCGTTCGCCTAAAGGGCCTAAAGGCTCAGTTCTGGTCGTTCTTGATTATTTAAAATTCAGCTGCTCATGCAGCATGGATTGTTTATTTAAACTATTACATTACAATTAGGGATGTGCGATATGGCATAAAATTCATATCACGATATGAATTGTGATAGGTGGCGGTAACGATATATATCACGGTATGTTTTTGGTATAAAACTTTCAATAGGAATTTAAAAAATAAAAAGCATA
>JARVGV010000630.1:25812287-25822758 GCA_031762435.1 Hypsolebias longignatus | reverse complement strand
GACGTCACTAGGGGGCGGTTCGTAAGTCCGGAGCGCCGTAAGTCGATGGCGCCGTAAGTCGGGGACTACCTGTATTAAGCATTTAAAGCCTTTAATACAGTTTTTAAATCTTTAACGTCCTGAAGATACTTGTCTTCATGAAGCAATGGATTACTTATGTCTCATTTCAGGTCACATGTCGCGCTACAACACCATCCTGAATCACGCCCCCAGTCCACCGGTAACCATCCGAACAGTCCCCGGACCTCCAGGAGAGCCTGGTCGACAAGGAGCCGCAGGACCACAGGGAGAACAGGGACCTCCTGGAAGGCCGGGCTTTCCAGGACAAAACGGACAAAATGGAAACCCAGGAGAAAGAGGCGAGACCATCTTCACTTTCTGCTAACAGCCATGAACTCACCAAATGAACGTGATGTTAAACTTTATTGGTAACATTCAAGACTTTAACACTAAACTTCATGTCTGTTGCTTAGAAGAAGCCTCCATAAAACATCGGTTTGTCGATAGTAAGGGACAAATGTTGGCCTACACCTAAAATTAGACATTTTAAAATACAATTTAGCACAAAACACAACCTTTAATTTTTGGGGTTTGCCTGTCAATATTCATCGATGGAGAGGAAGTTTTAAATCTTGTACTTTTTTCCCACCAGTTTTTTGTCAGTGATGTCATCATCATTTGTTCTGTTTATTTTCAGGTCAACCAGGAGAAAAGGGTGAGAAAGGATCTTCAGGAATTGGTATCCAAGGCCCCAGAGGACCTTCAGGACCTCCTGGTAAACAAATCCATCACATGCTCGTTTATGGTTCTGTAGAAGGTCTTAGTCTGGTCTTAAATATTTGTTGAAACATGAAGGCAAATAGTTTATTTTTAATTGCCAACATAGTTAAAAAATAATAATCTTCCTCAGGTCCCCAGGGACAGGGCAGACCTGGAAGTCAGGGTCCTTCAGGGCGACCTGGAAATCCTGGAGCTCCTGGTCGGCCTGGAGTTCCTGGACCAGTTGGTCCTCCAGGCCCCCCAGGATACTGCGACCAGAACTCTTGTTTGGGCTACAACGTTGGAGGTACGTATGGTCCAAAAACTGCACCCTGAATTGAAAAAAGTAAAGTCCCGAATGCTTTTTGAGACGTATCCTATTGACTGCAAATGTTTCGCTTTGCGTGCGTTTGCCTTTTAGACGGAGGGTCTTGAGGTGAAACGTTTAAATCTTTTGGCGGCTTTTCATGTTGAAAAGCTTCCACTGACTTAAACGAGCCGCATGTCAATGAAGTTTTCTATCCGTGCACGTTGTATTTGAAGGTAAAACACGAAATACCTCAAATACACTCAATGTTAAGATACAGAGTTCACGTTTACTACTAATAATCTGTGTGTGTGTGTGTGTGTTGGGGTGTCATATGGCATTTCTAAAACACATCTATGAATCAAAGCATAGGCAAAGGAACAAAACATGTTTGCCTACATAGTTGTCAAACACTTCTTTTAAAACATTTGAGGTAAACAAATATTCAGTAAATCAACACAAATGATACATTAAATAAAAAGCTTTTAGTCCAAAGGCAACTAATGAAAACCAACTGAATGGTTCAGGATTTTATCTTTATCTAAAAAGAAACTCATTACTGTGAATTGTATAACTACTGAACAGTTCAAGTTTAACTTTCCTTTTAGTTTTAAGCAGGGCTTAATTTATAAACCAAATTATGCCAGATATGTGACACACATCAAACACTTCTCATATTTTTTTTAATAAGCATTCACAATTTTATTATTGACCCACTTAAACTGCAAAACTGGTTTGCAATATAATTGTGATGTTTAATTATCTTTTTGTGTTTTTAATTAAATTGTCTATGACTGAACTTTTAGGGGCAGAATTTTTTTTTTTATGGTAGAAGTGGAAATGCTTACTTGAAGGAGCAGCTGTGATGTGATATTAAGAATCTCGTAGGTGGCTGTTATGTTTAAAATTAGTGTTTATGTAATTATTTTCAGATTATATAGCCATTATAGGTTTTATTCATTCAAGGCAGTCATATTTGTTCATAATGTTATTATTAGTAAGCCTGAGAGTTTCCAGATTCAAGCAAACAGTTACCAGAACACACCTTGTCAAAATAAGAGTTCGGCTCAAATTAAGCCCTGGTTTTAAAGGATTTTGCTGAGCTAAGCTAACTNNNNTAAACAGTAATTTAACTTTCATGGAGAAAGTTTTTTTTTTTTTTCCAATATGACAAACTTTACATGTTGCAGGTTGTGAAATAGCCATAATTTCTAAAAACTTCCTGTAATTTGATCAAACGAAGGCTGATTTTCAGCCAAACTCAGGGGATCCAAACAAGAAGGATGATTGAGATGTTTTCCATCAGTTACATTCACACAAAGACCCAGTGCTTTATTATAAAACAGTCAAATACAGCTTCAGTCCTTCATAAAAACAAAAGTGTATTATGTCAAGTCGTTTTTGGTTTGAATTTGTCTGCTTTGTTGCTCAGAGCCAGCATGCAAAGGGAAACTGTTTTCTTTTAAGGCTTGTTTCATTTTCAAATGTTTCCCTGCAGTGTCTGAATGCGAATGATTTGCTCATTCTGCAGCAAACAATAACGACAAAATTATAAATGAATTCTGCATCTTAACATGTTCAACCGAGCTGTGGCGTTAAATCGATCTGGATTTAATCTCAAAGATGCTCCATGGAGGGTTTTCAAATCGATTACAGACTCCACCTCACACATCCACAGGATTCTTTTAAGTCTCACCTCGAACAAACATCAACACGTATGTAAAGCGCAGAAAACCCTCCAGGAGTCGTCTTTAGCCTGCGAGTGCATGACTGCGCTGATGTTTTTTGTGTTGAGGTTAAAGGTCACACCGCAGCCTGAACGGTGCCTCGTCATGTGAGTAACGGCTGCATGTTGTAATCCTTCTCCTCTCTTTGTGTGTGTTTCTGTCCGTCTGTCTGCCCCCACCCACCTGTTGGACGCTTCAGCTCAACCTTATAACGACTATTGAAGCACAGCAGGGAAAACCCAAAGAGACTAAAACAAGAAGTATTAGCTTTAACAGAGACTGCTGACTAATGTAGGTGATGAAGGTTGTGTCTGCTGATTTGCACCAAATATGATGTCATTACGGAGGCTATGCAAGTTTTCTGCTGGTTTTAACCTTTTGTTGGAAGGTTTGTTGATAAAATGACATGTACAACTTAAACCCAGCAAAAACACAGGATCAGAAACCAGAACCAAACGCTGTGAAGCTGCTTTTGGTTTTTACGCTCCTCACATGTGGAACAAACGGCCCGAGGAGCTCAGACTGAGTCTGATCGTATTTACCATAATTTCCGGACTATTGAGCGCACCCAAATATAAGCCACGCCCACTAAATTAAAAAATAAATTGTAATTTTGTACATAGGCCGCACTTGTCTACAAGCCATGGGTGTCTATGTTGTAACATGAGACGTTTATACAGAAATATTCGTTTTACTTTCAATTAAATATCTATGGGTAAAATACACAAATACGTACAGTATTTTTTTTTTTTTTTTTGGGAACAGTCCCTACAGCTGGTTAATAAATCAATAAATACAATAGCCTACCAGGAAGTCATTGATCGCTATCTTCACCTTCCTTTTGCACAAGCTTGTTCTGTTCTCCATCACTCAGCTCCTTTCGAAACAGGGAAACTTCATCCCTCGCCCGTTTCATTAGTCCACTGTGACCTGTTCTGTAATTTCATTGGTTAGATGTTTTATTTAACCATAATTTATACAGGTAGTCCCATTTAGTAACGAGTACCCCCCACACCCCGCCCAGAAGAGAGATGTTTATTGGGCAGCTATGTGAGCGCCCGGGTGTGACGAGGCTAAATGTTTTGGTGCCATGAAGCTCGTTAGCTTGTCAAAAATTAGCCGCAGCATTGAATAAGCAGCGGTGTGAAAAAAGTGGCGGTTTATAGTCTGGAAATTACGGTAAATCTAAATTAAAGACATTTCTTATTTTATTTTGCTTGTAATTGGTTTATAACTGTTTAGTACTGTTTTTACTGCGTTTACTTTAACATTGTTTCTTGGTATGTGTGTGCATATGTCAGAGCTATTCAACTGGTGGCCCGGGGGCCATATTAGGTCCACTGACGAGTTCATTTTTAAATAAAACTAGATCTTAAATCATAAAACAAACTTATTTAATGACAATAGCTGCTGGTTGTCCGGCTCCTGAGCTGTTCTGTGGCCCCTTGAGCAATTTAGCTGAATAGCCCTGCCGTAGGTAGTTTTAGTTTTTTATTCTGTAAAGCACCTTGAAATGTGCTATAAAAATAAATGTTGTTCAGCTGAACGGTGTTGAGTCCTGACAAGCAGACCACACTGACGCAATCATCGTGTTCTTCTTCTAGATTACAATCATCCGCTTCCTTCTTTCTAATCACCACTTTTTATACAAACTCCTGTAGCACAAACTGTCTTAGAGTAGCAACTAAAAGTCTCAGATGCACACGATGCTCGTTTTAACATCAAGGAGCAGAAACCTGATTAATGTTTGACGTATGTTGCAGCTGGGCAGTTTGAATGTCAGCTAATAGATAATAAATCTACTAATTAAGAGTTAGTTTGCACAGTTGTTGGCATCCGAAACTCAACTGTTGCTTGTTCTAATTTTTAGCTTGAAGCTAATTTTGCTGAACTTCCTTCTCTCTCTGTAACCTTTGTAGTCATGGTTTGGTAATCCTTGCTAATCCTCTTATTATTTCTCTTGCTTCATTCCTATCCAACCCCATCTTCCGGCTAACCCAATCAAAACCCAATAAATTGCTCCAAAAACCTGTTTTCTTGGTGACGGGATCGGCCATCTTTGCTTGGGGCTTCTGCTTCCTGTCTGACTTGGTGCTGGTGGGCTCGTTGCCTGGTTGGTTGGCGACACAGAAGGTGAAGAAGACACTCACCTGGGCCCTATGTCCTCAGTCCAACTTCCACCCAGCGTCTTCCAAAACTACGGCGAGGTCGAGGAGGCCGACCCGTACCAATACTACCAACCCAACTACCCCGCCCCGCAGCCCGTGTCGCCCGATGACCCCGCGCTCGACGCCGCCGAATTAAGGTCTCCCAGAGAGTACCGCAGCGCACGGAGCGTCAAGGACGAAGGAGAGAGGATCGAGTCAAAGAGGAGGATAAAGAGAGGAGCGAAGAAGCTGCCTGAACTAAATGAATGAAGCAGCTTGGCGTGTGATCGAGGGCTTGGAGCCATCATGAACTAATCAACAAGTGCCTGATGTAGAGGATTTTTTACGGACATTGTAGATGCAGCAGGACAGAATGAGGTCGGGGTAATTGAACTCATCAATGCTAACGAATTCACTTCAAGGAAACCATTTTTTAAAGTTTTATTCCTCGTCACAAACAAACTGAGCTCAACGGTTTTCCAGTCATTTTCATCTTCTCAGCTGGTCTTGGTTTTAGTTTCACCTGGTTGTTAAAGTGCCTCCTAATGGTTTAATCGTGTATTTTTGTTCAACGTCTTGTTTTTGAAGGTCCAACAGCAAACAGTCTCATGTTTTTGTTCAGTGTTGGGAATTTTACTTTGTCCTTTTTTTTGTTTTGTTTTGAACCAAACAAATTCAAAATGTTTATATGAAAGTTGCTGTTACTAAACACGTATTTCCTTGAAGTTGTTGTGAGCTGTTCTTGTTTGCCTCACGTCGTGTGATTATTACCTCCACTGCGTTGTTTTGAAGGTACCTAAACTTTACCGTCTGTGTTTTCCAGCTTCAGAACACAAACATTTGTCCAAGTTACGCATGTTTTTTTTTTTTTTTCTATTTACCATTTAATGCCTGATTTCATAAAGCCACAACACATTTATCTGTTACGCATCAAGGTGATTTTCCTGAATCTGTTTGAAACAATGAAGCCTGAAGCTATTTTGATGATTTACTGAGGAATAAATTAGACTGACGCCTGTTTCTTACCCAGTTTTTCATAGCGTTTATTTGACATTTAAAATCTCCGGCCTCTGTTTATAACATTTTGAATTAAGTAGGACACCAACTGTTCCAGGATGATATTTAACAAATCTCACTTCATTTTTTTTTTTTTTTCTCCTGAGGCACGTTCAATAATCCAGGTAGAAAAATCTAACAAAGTAAAGTCAGGTTCTCTGGACTGATTCTTGTTGTTGAAACGTTTCGTCTTTTATCCAAAAGACTTTGTCAATCTGAGGAGCTGCAACAAACTCAGTCTTATAAATAGAACCTTCTCATAGTGGATCAACCAGTTTGATGGTGACAAAGCTAGATGTTTACACGATAAAGGACCATCAGCCTAACGATCGATCATTAGTGATCTGATGCCCGCCTGCTGTTCACAGAGCGCTGAGTGATTCTAGCAATAGCAGCATTGTAAGAGGTGGACAGTTGGACACGGAGGCCTCCACCCATGTATATGATGGACGGGTTATTTTCACAAAGATGGCTTCTGTTGTTGCTAGTATCGCTCAGCTCTCTGTGCTAGCAGGAAGGAAGGCTTCTCTTCAACAGCTCTTAGGAGCCTCAAGAACCCAAAGCTCCCAGTCACGGTTCATCAGTTGAACTACTTGCCCCTTTGGACTCCGTCTCAACAATTAAGAATTTATTTATTTGCTTTACCCATTGTACTATCACACGTTGTCGTTGTATTGGATTTTGCTTGCCTCTGTCCCCCCCTGCAAACCATTAATTAAAGCAAAGCATAAAACGCAAAATACTGGATCATCGTTTCATCACTTTGTGTTCATGGACCAGAGATAATTGGTTCAATTCCAACACTAGGGGCAGGTATTTAAAGGTTTCCTTAGCTTTGATTATAAACAACATCCTGGAATCTTATTCCTAGATTCCAAAAATTACCAGCTCAGTAACAGTAGCCATTCTACAACGGAGGTGAGCGACCGTGAATGCAAGTTTCCTCGTGAGGCACGACCCAATCCCGGCTGCTAGGTTGGGCGAGTTGCGGGAGGAGATAAGGATGTGACTTGCAAAATGGAGGTCGTTAACACGTCTGGGCGAGTCGCCTCCACTCAGCCTTAAGTAGAACAACCCTAAAGTTGCTCTGGGTAGTACCCAAGTGTTAGATTTAGTTCACCATACCCCTTGGAGAGGAGGCTGCACAGTCCCTGTGGTAACCCCGTTTGGGTAGATTCTTCACAGGGCACTAATGATTGGTCGTTAGGCTGACAGTCCTTTATCATGTGAACTGGTTTTGTCTGTCACCATCAAACTGTTTGATCCACTATGAGAAGGTCCTATTTATAAGCCTGAGTTTGTTGCAGCTCCTCAGATTGAAGAAGTCTTTTGGATAAATGATGAAACGTTTCAACGAGAAGAATCTGTCCAGAGACCCTGACTTTACTTTTTAATGTCATTTTTCCATGTTTATGTAAGACCAAGGAACTGGTTTGATCAAATAAATTCAGTCAGTTCATTGAAGCTGCAATAATTTTAATTTTGTATTACTTTTGTCCAGAATAATCTTCATCATAAACCCCAGTTTGTAGGGAAAAAAGCATTGATTCACGTCCGGATATGTTTTTACTGTCGGAGCGATTCATCGTGACTGAATTTCAAACACTTGACTTCATCGTGTCTAAACGTTGCTTCAGTGTTTCTGAGGCCTCTGGTCTGTTAATGGAGCCTCTGGTCTTGATGTTTAAAACTAAAATCAAGGAAGTAATTTATTTTTTACTTGGTGTTGATTTTCTCAGAACAATAAAACTCAAGTTGAAGCGTTGTTGTTGTTTTTGTTTGTGCGTGTGTGCGGACAGATCATTTGGCTTGCTTTCCCTCAGCGGGGTGCACGCCTGAACTGTGAGGGCTAATTAAAGCCGAGCTGAGCAGGAAGCTTTTTGGAGCTGCGAGCTGCAGGAGGCTGATTGGACACCTGCAGGATAACTGGACCGCCCGGCTCAGCGTCAGCTCCGACAGGACCAGGCTCAAAGCTGGCTCTAAATTTATGCTCATTTAAAATCTATTTAACCGTAGGAGGGAAACCGTTCCACCCAGTCATGTTTGATACGACCTAACCAGACCTGATGCAAGCCTGGGGCTCAAATTATGACTTTACTCAAAGATTACATCATGAACTTAAAATGCATATTATTTACAATATGGCTGTTTATTGAGCAAATTAATTTGGGTGGAATAAATTCCCAAATTACTCTAAAAAGTTAAACATTTAAACAAAATGTGATTTTTGTCTTTCTAAATGATATATAAAAGCATTTGGAACTAGGGAAAATGCATTTTCAGCTAAAATGCAGTGTGAATGTTTGTTGCAGAAGAACTTGCTGAAATGGGTGAACAAGCCTAACTTAGCAGAAGAAAGCAGGACGAACACATATTTGCTGAATTAGGTTAAAATAAGCAGAAATGAGCACAAATATTAGGAAATTAGCTTTGAAAAAAGCTGAAATGAGTAAAAAAAAAAAAAAAAAATGTAGCTGAAAAGGCAGAAAGATGCTTAAACTACTAGAAGGAAATTGAAGGAGCTGAAATGACCTCCAAAAATGTGGAATTAGCTGAAAAAGCTAAATTTAGCATAAAAACCGCTCAGTAATAACTCAATTAGCAGAAAATGCTGAAATAAGCCAGAAGGAGCGTAACAAGCTAAAAGTTTCAGAAATTACCACAAAAAAAATTTGATCGGAAAACAGCTGAAATTAGCTTAAAATGCTATTAGTTGAAAGGGTAGAATAAGTTTAAATTAGCAGAAGAAAGCAGGGGGGAAACCAGTTAGGCTGAAAGAAGCAGAAACAAGCACAAAAATGTGGACATGTTCTTGAAAAACAGCTGAAAAGTAGCTAAAAATCAGAAAGGAGCTGAAATTGCAAGACGGAAGTGTAGAACACATTTGCTGAATTAGGTTAGGATAAGCAGAAATGAGCACAAAAAATAGGAAATTAGCTTTTAAAAAGCTGAAATGAGCCAAAAAAAAAAAGAAGTACGGTAGCTAAAAAGGCAGAAAGATGCTTAAACTTCTAAAACGAAATTGAAGGAGCTGAAATGACCTGAATTAGCTTTAAAAAAAAGAGAGAGAGAGAGAAGCTAAATTGAGCATAAAAACACCTCAATTAGTAGAAAAAGCTGAAACTAGAAGAAATAAGCTGTAAGGAGCATAACAAGCTGAAAGTTGCAGAAATTACCACAAAAAAATCTAAAAACAACTGAAATTAGCTTTAAAATGATATTAGCTGAAAAGTTAGAACAAGCTGGAATTAGCAGAAGAAAGCAGGAAGAAAAAAAAAAACAGGCTGAAAGCAGAAATGAGCACAAATGTGGAAATTATCTAGAAAAACAGCTTAAAAGTAGCAAAAGATAATCTGAAAGAAGCTGAAATTACAAGAAGGAAGTGGAGAAAGCACATTTTTACTGAATTAGGCTGAACAAAGTTGAAATGATTGCAAAAAATGTGGAATTAGCTGAAAAATAAAGATGGGAATGTGGTCAATTTGTCCTCCAGCAGTCTTAGCCTATAGCAGCCGAACTAAGGGGAAAACTCAATTAGCTTAAAACAGCTAAACGGTAGCTGAAATAGAAAATGCGGAAACTTGCAGAAATAAGCTGAATGGAGCGTAACAAGCTGAAATTAGCCAAAAGACATTGGAAGAAGCGCAAAATGTAGTTAGCAGAAACAATCTGAAAGGAGCACAAAACAGCTGAGCTGATTTTTTATTTATTTATTTGCACAAGGAAGCTGAAGTACAACAAAATGTTAAAGGAGCAGTAAAAGGTTCTAAAGATCTGAAGGCTGTAAAATGAGCTCAATTCATTTTTTTATGAGGAAAAAAAAAAAGTGGCAGAAAAGGCTTAAATATTTCAAACAGCTAAAGTTGCACCAATACCAAAAGCCACAGCAGAATTATCCTGAAAGAGCTGAACGTTTTTATGATTTAATGAAATGGCTTGAATGATTCTGCAGCTACAGAGCTCAGTGGTTTAAATGTTTTAATTAATTAAAAGAAGGAAAATGATGTTTTGTTTCTGATCCACCGGAGTCGTTCAGGGACTGACTCAGTCTTTCTGTACGAGTCAGTCTCTATGGAATGTTTCAGCAGAGACGACCTCCGACTGTAACACGTTGTCATTCTTCAAACAGCAAAACGGATTTAATTTGAGCAACATCTGAAATCTGTTCCTATAATCAGCTTTGATGAATGAGTCAAATCCCGTAAAGGTAAAATAAGAGATTACTGTTAGTGTTGATTCATTACATTAGAAAATGCCAATTAACCAAAGGAAGCCAGCAGGTTGCATCAAATGGTCACTTTGTGGAAATCTCTCATCCAAACAGGAAACGTTCTCCAGCAGAACCAGGCTCATGATGTGTGGCGACATCTGCCTCGACCAGCTGGAGTTTGAGGAGACAAACAGAATAATAATGAACTAATATAATAAAAAGCAGCCGTCAATGAGAGCAAGAGTTGTATATTCAAACATGAAGA
>JARVGV010000630.1:25747196-25770047 GCA_031762435.1 Hypsolebias longignatus | reverse complement strand
TGTAAATGAGTCCTCGCGGCTCAATGAGATTAACCTGCCTAAATAAAGGTTGAATGAATACAGGTTAATCTCCATGAGCATCGAGGACTAATTTACAAGAGAGACCTGTTTTTAGCAAAGATTGTTGACATCAGTAGACAACAATGACAACAGTAGGTAATCATAAAAGAAAGCATGTAAATTGAAAAAATTAAATGGAAGAAAATTATGTTAAAAACAAAACAATAACAGCTAGATTGTAAAGCATGTAGAATACTAAAAAAAAATAACATGTCTGTGTTGGTTTTTGCCATGAACTTAGCAATTGTTTAAAGTCTGGACTGTACTTTTATAGCACCTTTCTATCTTATCAAGACATTCAAAGTGCTTTACACTGCAATCTGTGCCCCAATTTACCCATTCATACATAATAGTGTATTCTCTACAAAGCTAACTGAACAAATCATTCTAAAGAGACAAATCTGTGTCCCTTAGAGAGATCAAGGTCAAGAGCTTCAGACCTTTTTGAAAGGTGTTCCAGGTTACAGGCGCAGAGTAAGAGAAGCCCCTTTTGCCAAATTCAGTCTTCACTGAGGGAACACTGCATGTCCTGAGCGCACATGCTGTATCTGCACTCACTAAGTGACATATAGGAGATATATGAAGGCAGCAGATCAAGAAGTGATTTAAAAATAAAAAATGTACCAGTGGGAGAGTCTGCGTGAGGTTAATGATGTCCAGGTAACCAGTGAATACAGGTGCAATGATGTGTACAGTATTTACAGCCAATTATGAATCTTAGCGCACCATCCTAGACAGTTTCCAACATCTGCAGGTGCTTGTAGGAACATTCACGTAAATAATGTCACCGTAGTCAGTGGAGGGAAGGAAAGTAACAGTTACAAGGTGTTTCCTAGCGTTCAGAGTTAGACATGATCTGTTTCTGAACAAGAACCCCAGTTTAACTTTCAGTTTCTTTACCAAGTTTTTGACATGAAGCTCAAAAGAGAGATGTGAGTTGACCAAGATACCCACGTATTTGTAAGAATCAACAAACGCAATAGGAACACCATTTGAAGATAACATAGAAGGAAGGACTGCTGGAACTGACTTCCTGTTTGAAAACAACATCTTTGATTTTGTCAGCGTTTAGCACAAGTTTAAGATGGAACAAATCTGACTGGATGATATCAAAAGCAGACTGTAAAAGCTGGAAACCCTTAGCAACTGTTTTAGCTCGACAATAAACAACTGTTGTTGGCTAGAGATGTAAGGTTGCATCTGAAATGAACTGACCTACAGTACATTACCTATGCAGATTGTAAAGAGGGTGGGTCCTAAGACTGAACCTTGTGGTACACTGTTATTAACAGTTAGCTAGATGGAAGAAGTACTGGTATATTGAACACATTGCCTCTGATTTGAGAGATAATTAAAGAACCAACCAATAGTGTGATCTGAGAAACCAATTTCTGAGAGCTTATGACACAATATGTCATGACCCACAGTGTCAAAAGCTTTAGACAGGTCTATATAAAGTGCAGCACAATAATCCTCAGTGTCTGTCGCTTCAACAACATCATTAAAAACCTTCAGTGAAGCAATCATAGTGCTGTGTTGTTTCCTGAAACAGCTGGTCAAAGCAGATGGCCGCTTGTCCTGAGTCTGGTTCTGCTGGAGGTTTCTTCCTGTTAAAAGGAAGTTTTTCCTTTCCACTGTTGTCATTGTGTTTGCTCAGAATGGGAGACTGCAATGAAGCCAAGATTCAACTTGTCTGCTGGATTCCTTAGATAGAGAACTTTACTAATTGGCTTTTCTGTGTATGTGAATGTTGGTGTAAAGTGCCCTGAGACAACTTTGTTGTGATTTGGACATATATACAAAGTAAATAAACTGAATTGAATTGACTTCTATTCTGTAGCTGAATGGCAGTTTTCCCAGTTTACAAAAACAACGTGTGGAGTTTGACTTTTAAAGACGAGGTGTTCTGTGAGCTAGATTCACATGCAGATTGCCATCAAACCATAGAGGTTTGTTAGGGTTGATGTTAGTCTGACTCACAGATGGGCCGCTCTGGACACATGAATAAAGGTCTTGATTGGAAAGAAATGGACTGGGTCTCAGGCCTAATGCTCCATTATAGGTTTTTGAAAACTCAAATCTGAGACCTCCTCTGTTTAAAGTTGGTTTATCTCTTTTTACATACGGTAGATGGTTTCCTTCACTGGGCAGCACAGTGGAGTTGGTTGATCTACCACCTCTCAGTGAGAAGATGGCCTCAGTTCATGTCCTGGCCTGGGGCCTTTCGAGTTTGCATGTTCTCTCTGTGCATGCTTGTGTTTTCTCTGGGTACTCCGGTTTCCTCCCACAGACTAAAAACATGCATAGGCTGATTGGTAACTCTAAAACTGTGTCCCAATCCAATGGCTGCATACTTCGAAGACCGCATTTGAAGGCCGCTGACTTCCAGTCTATGTGGTCTTAGGAGGACCCGGCCTACGTCGACCGGGTAGGCCGGGTCCTTCGAAGTATGCAGCCGTTGGATTGGGACACATCTTAAATTGTCTCTAGGTGTGAGTGAGTGTGAATGATTGTTGATCTCGTTTGTCTCTATGTGTGCTTGTGATGGACTGGAGACCTGTCCAGGGTGTCCCGGCCTCTCGCACAGTGATGGCTGGACATGGACATCAGTGACCCCTGAGACTGGAGAAGGAACAAACAGGTAAAGACAATGAATTGATGGATGGGTGGCTTCCTTCATCCCATCTCAAACCATCTGTCTTCTCAGTCCAAAATATCAATGCTTTAGTCCTCAAACAAGTGTCCCTTATCCTTGAGGTGTAAGTGAAGAGCTGAGTCTTGTCGAGAAGAGCGTGTTCTACTCTGTTGAGCCATGTGTCTGTGGAGAAGTTGTTTGGTTTCTCCAGTAAACAGACCTGGACATTCATTGCTGCACTGAACTGCATACACCACACCACTCTGTTTGTGTGTGGGTGTTTTGTCCTTAGGGTGGACCAGCCTCTGTCTGAGAGTCCTGTGGGTTTGAAATGTACTGGGATATTGTGTTTGGAGAAAATCCTTTTTAGTTTCTGAGATACACCAGCATCATAAGGGATGACAATGTTTTACCATCTGATCTTCTCCTAGTTCTGTTCAGTGGTGTGTTTTGTAGATTTCCTCACTGACTTGACAAAAGACCAGTTAGGATATCCACGTGTTTGGAGAACTTTTTTTTTTATTTATTTTTTATTTATGTTCTTGTTCCTTTTCCTTCCCTTCTGTCTGTGGGGACGTGTTCAGCCCGATGTTGTATTTCTCTGTTGAGAGATGATTATTTTTTTCATTCAACCTATATTTATACTGGTTAGTCTCACTGAGTCACGAGGACTCATTTTCAAGAGGGACCTGTAAACTGTGTTACAGTGGGTGGTGAGATCAAACGGAAGGTACTGATCTGTGTGGGTTGGTTTCCTGTAGACTTCATTGTTGAGACGGTCCTCTCTTACCATATGAACCAGTCCAAAAAAGGCAGCTTGTTGTCGTTCGCATCCTCTCTTGTGAACTAAATGTTGTTGTCAACAGAGTTAATGTGTCTGAAGGCTTCTACTTCACTTCTACTATGTTGTTTGGTGTTAAAATTTACTCTAGAAATGCTGTCCTCAATTCCATTATGGGTTTTAATGAGCAAAATTAGACCAACAGGCTACTCCCACTTAAGCTAATGAGGCTTGATGCAGGTTTTGTCATTAGACTTGTTCCAGTACTTCATAGTCTCGGACTAACTAAAACAAATCAAAGCCACATTCATGCAAGCTGCTTAAATGCCTAAATTTAACAACTTCAGATTAGGCCTGTGAAACTGGCCCCATACACATTTCTCAAATCCACACCAGTCTTTGAGGACTGACAACTTTCTAATTTTTGGGAAATATCTGCACAGGGTTAATGATGGCAGCATAGGGACAATGGACCGTTCCGGTCATGGTCCTCTGTATCTAAGACTATATCTAGACCAAGGCCAGAGAAGTACCTTATAGAGACTGAGTACTCATATGTTGAATCAAATGAAAAACCACTAATCTAAAAAAAAAATTACAAAATAAAGTTAGTATTTACTAAACAAAAATACTATGAGTGAGGAAGAAGGCTAGTAAATTGTTAGCTTATAGGCTGAAAAAGTAGCGGAGCATTCGATACATAACATTAAACCCCTATACAGGCAGTCCCCGACTTACGGCGCCATCGACTTACGGCGCTCCGTACATACGGTGCCGCCCCCAGTGACGTCATCGCACCTTACGTTGCCTTTTTTATGCAGCATTTATGTTTTTTTTTTTTTTCGTTTTTTATTTATTTTGTTTTTTCGGGGGGTTTTTTGAGTATTTTTTTAGCTAACTGCTTGGAAACACATTAAAACGGCATTCTAAGTGCGCTGTTGTTGTTTTACATCGAAAAAAACGTGTTTAAAAAGACGTTACCGATCGCCGTTTAGTTTCGGTTTCGATTTACGGCCGAAAATGCGGACTTGCGGCGCCATGTGCGTTCGGCTCCGACCTACGGCAGAATCGAGCTACGAACGGTCCTTAGGTCCGGAACCCGTTCGTAACTCGGGGACTACCTGTATACCGTTAATTTACCTTTTACATTTTTACAGTTGGCTGTGACCAGACTTGGTACGTTTCTATTCAACCATCTTGACTGGTAACCAGGCAGATCAAGTTGTTGATTTTACACACACTTACACACTCCAGCCAGTAATGTACTTTGTTAGAAACTTGAACTCCATGAGGAAGGTACAAATCTAGTCCCATTATGACACTTTGTTGTTCAAATGCAATGTAGGCATCTACCAGGAGCTTTTGACATTACAGTCCACATGCATGGAGCTATATAACCAGTTCATTAATAAATATACGTATTTCCATTAGCAGCTACTCAAACAGCCAAATTCTTATTTAAATCTAATTGTATATTTTATCTCGCTTTTTTCCTTTTTATAATCACCATGGAGAATTTACATGAACTTTATAGCTCTTTGCCTCTTTAAGAAAAAAAAAAAAACTGTGAGTAAACCATTTTTCAGTCCCATTTACCCATCTTGACAAGTATAAACTGTACACCCAAATGTCATATGAATCCAATAAATTTTCAATTGAAAAAATGTTACAAAGAGGACAGTGATGCTGCTGGTTTAATGTGTGTTCTGAGAAAAAGTGGTCAATTTATCTGGTGCACTTTTGTATTGGAACATAAATTAAAAATCTAAAGTTTATGGAGCCAAAACTGTGGATAAAATAGGAAAAAATATGTTGTCTTCTGTTGGATTTTATTTAGAGAACTATGTCCTGAACTTTCCATTGACTTAGAGAGAAAGCTTTTTAACTTAAGGAAGAGTTTTGGAAAAGGTGTAAAAGTTATTTGTTTTCAGTGTTTTATAATCGTCCTATACAGAAAAAGGATATATGCCCGTACTGTACATTAGAGTATCATCAGGAACAATCAGCTGTAAGTCAACACAAATTAAGGGTTCAGCTAGAAATAATTTGAAACAAAAAAATCTTTGCATCAAATTTTCCAGAGCTTTTTTGTTTCTATAGAGAAACTATAAAAAAGCAATAAAATGAGGCAAACGAACAACCTGCCCAGAGCAGCAAAGGTCTGACTGAGGTTTCATCAGTATGTGACCAGCCTGTTAAATCTGACTGGTCTTCACGAGTATCCTCCTGTCTCCTCCAACATAAAATGACCTTCCCACTCCAGTCAGAACAGTGCAGTCGCTTTCCTCGGAGTGTCGGAGGTTGAAAACTAATCTGTTGAAGAAGTAGCTCGTGTCTCCATCTTGTTCCTCTTCAATCAACCCCCTCGTCCAGGTTCCTACTCCTCTTAACCATACTGAAATAAAAATAAAACCCTCTCCTTTCACCTTTCTGATATATTTTTAGGTTTGTTTGTTTACTTATTTAATTTTTGTCAAATCTTTCAATAACACTGACTTTGACCTTTGATCTCTGTCCTCTATCTGGATCCAAACCATCAGTAAGAGTTGACCTGGGCTGATGCTTGCTACAAAAAATATATATATTTTTTTTATTTGTATTGACTCATATTGGTACAGGATAATTATACAGACATTTGAATATATTTGGTTTCATGGAGAGACATGAAAAAGTTTGGATTATAAAATAAAATTACAAATACATACACACAGATAACGTCACTGAAAATCCCATAGAAAATTAAAATTGGCGCACAAAAAAAACGTAATCTTTCTTTAGTACATCCAAGTTTACCATCTTGAATCATGCTGCTGACGATAACCTGGATCAACTCATTAACTTTTTATATTTACACACCTTTGTTTCCAGAGACATCAGTAATCATACTCAACTTTAATATGCAATTTCTACATTTTAAGCCCATCTTCAAATAGCCCCCTAACTATTATCTCCAAGGCTATGTACACACTGCAGGCAAATGAGGCCCATATTAGATTTTGTCATCTGTCTGAACGTGACACGTCTGATTTTATTTTATTTTTCTTTCAAATCGTTTGGTGGCCTCAGGATTCTGCTCTTTGCAGATGATGTGGCCCTGTTGACGTCATCATGCCATGATTTTTCTGCTCTAACTGGAGTGGTTTGCAGCCAAGTGTGAAGCGGCTGGGATGAGAATCAGCACCTCCAAATCTGAGGCCATGGTCCTCTATCGGAAAAGTGTGGATTGCTCTCTTTGGGTCGAGGGTGAGGGTTTGCCTCAAGTGGAGGAGTTCATGTATCTCAGGGTTTTGTTCATGAGCGAGGGAAGAATGGAGCATGAGGTTGACAAACCTATTGGTACAGCATCTGCAGTATTGTGGACTCTGTACTGGTCCGTTGTGGTGAAGAGGAATCTAAGCTGTAAGGCAAAGCTCTCTGTTTACCGGTCGGTCTACGTTCCTATCCTCACCTATGGTCACAAACTCTGGGTAATGACTGAAAGAATGAGATTGCAGATATAGGCAGTTGAAATGAGTTTCCTCCGTAGGGTAGCTGGACTCTCCCTTAGAGATAGGGTGAAAAGTTCAGATATCTGGGAGAGACTCAGATTAGAACTGCTGCTCCTCCACATCGAGATGAGCCAGTTGAAGTAGTTGGGGCATCTGGGAAGGATGCTCTCTGGGCACTTCCCTAGGGAGGTGCTTTGGGCATGTCCTATTGGAGGAGACCCCGCTGGAGAGACTACGTCTCTAGGTTGGCTTGAGAATGCCTTGGAATCCTCCCAGAAGATCTGGAAGAGGTGGCTGTGGAAAGAGATGTCTGGACCTCCCTGTTCCCTGCTCCCGAGACCTGACCTTTGGACAAGTGGAAGATGATGGATGGATGGATGGATGGATGGATGGATGGATGGATGGATGGATGGATGGATGGATGGAAATCCAACCCAGGTCTTTTTTCATATGTTTGATGTTTTCCAATGCGACTGCAGTCTGAACGGTCATGTTGCATTCCGCCTTAACTTTCACGTCATTGAGGTACGGATGAGTGGATCATCATGTTTTCTTGTGTGCATGAAGTTTGCCTCAGACCTGTAAACAGCTCGCACCAGAGTTTGATGGAGGCCACATTGTAATAATAATGTGAACGACCACACGGAACTATCAGCTCTGAGCAACAATTCAGAACTGAGCATTAAGACCTGCAGTGTGAGCCTCATTGATTCACATGATTTCACATCTGTTGTTTTGCTGGTTGCAACTAAAGATTTTTATTTTTTTTCTTGTTAATCAGTAAGCCCTCAGCTGTATGTGCTTCAGATCCGAGGATTATGAGAACATCACCAAAGCAAGAGCTATTAGACATGTTCTTTTCCTGAAGGAAGTCCATCTGCTGTGTCTTTTTTCTTAAAGCATTAATTTCTGCTTGGCTGACTTTTCCTGAGGTTTTTCAAACATGCATGTTCATGCCACTAGTGCCCCCACCCCTTTACCGTTATCGCTAGTTTCCCACAGTTCTCTGCTTAACCTATTGAACCAAGCCACCAGCCCAGGAGTGGAAGAGGGGGGACAGCAGGAATTTGGCTCCCACTTTCAGCCAAAAACACAAAATGAGGAAGGCAGAACCTAAATGCCCCACCTCCTGGGGGCCAGAGCCACCTTTCTGACTGGCTGCCTGCTGTAGGCTGACCACCTATTCTCTGTCCTAATTGGTTGCCTTTCCATCTTCACTCCCTGCTGGTCTTCAGCGTATCGGAGAGCTCTCACGCTGTTTAAAAGTGTGTGCATGTGTGTGTGCGCCATCACTCTGATCATTACCGACAGCACCGTCTTGAGTCTTGCCTGGTTGCAGAAACAACATAGGATAATTTTACTGTTGCTCAGGACGTAGTTTAAGTTTGTGTACAGTCATATAAAAGCTGTTTTGCACACATTAGTCTCACTTTATTATTGGCATCATGAAAAAAGTGGTGCATGTGATCAGACAGTGAGCTTTTTGTCAGGCTTTTCTCAAAGTTCTATGTAGCGTGGCATCAAAACCAGGCCAAATGCATGGCTAAAGGCCAAGTTTCTACACCACTATTAATAGAACACACTTCATCCTTTAGAGGAAAATGATAAAGATATGTCAGGTCAGTCGGCTGCGTCTTCAGGGACGTTGGCTGGTTTTTAATTCCACAATGCAGAGTCGATTTGAACGTTTATAACAGGCGGAGAAGGCAGAGAAATTGGAGTTAAACATGTTAAATAACCACAGTGAGCAGAGGTCAGAGGTCAGTGAGAGGATGGCTTGAAAGCGGGAGGAAATTTTTCATAAAGATTATAGCATTATTTCGATTATTTCTGCTTCTGTTCATTTTTGTGTTGGGAGAATTGTTGGAGAACTGGATAAGAACTCTGTGTGCACACCTTATCTACTCTGCAGACCCTTTTTTAATTTAATATCCATCAAACTAGAAAAACCATTTAGATGGCCAGTGGTGTTGTTTTTAAAGTGCTTTATAAATAAAGTTTTATTGTATTGTATTGTACTATAAATTAAATTTACTCTATAGTCCCTCTAGACTATAATAAACTAAAATATTGTAAACTATTTGATGCAAATTGTTTACAAAGTATTCAATTCAAATCTACACTTTTGATTCTGGATACATTTTTTCCTTATTGTGTGAATTCCATCCATCCATTCATTCATCCACCCACCCATCCATCCTTCCTTCCATCCTTCTTTTTGTCTTTCTGTCTTTCTTTACTCACTTTTTCCTTTCCGAGTCACAGGGGTCAACAGGGTGCCCATATCCAGCAGTCAGTGTGTGAGAGGCAGGGGCCACTCTGGACACGCCTCAAGTTCATCACATAATTTATTAATTATTTATTTATTATTATTAATTATTTCTACTTCTTTTTATTTGATACCAAGATCTTACCAAGACTCCTTGCTGTGTTTGAGTCCAGTCATCAGTGCTACTCCTTTTTAGAGAAGTCTTCTGTTTGGTCAAGCACCTTGTAACTGATGCCTTTTTTATTTTTTTTAAACCGTATTTTCTAGATTATTAAACACACTTTTTTTCATAGTTTGGCCAGTTCCGCTACTTATACAGTAGTCTGAAGTAAGTTGTACAGTACAGTATATGATTCTTTCCCCATTCATGACGCAATTTTTCACCGACGCGTTAAATGTTTATTCATACTGACATGAACCATAGAGTAAACTTTACTATTTGCAGCTGCAAGTGGGCCCTCTAGGCTTTTGACAGCTGTATGTTGTTCCTCTACCACTACCCCCTCCCTCCCGAAAACATTCACTTAGAGACAACTGAAAAAAAACGTAACATAAGTGATGAGGAATGAGATTGGTTAATTTACCAGTAACTTGCTTGTTGGATTCATTGGCTGGTTTTATTAATTAAGCCTGTTCAGGACCCCAGGTATGTTCTGTGTGCTACTGTTATTTCAGATTAAATGTCTGTTCTTGCATTTTATTAAATGCTATTATAATTAAGTGGGATTTATACTCCGAAGTGACTTATATATTGTTTTTTCCAATTCATGAGGCATTTTTTGACTGATGCCACCTATACTCCGGAGCGACTTATAGTCTGGAAAATAAGGTAATTTCCTTTGGATTTCATGATTTAGTCCCTGCTCGGTTCCATGTCTGAAAGCTGTCGTATCAAACACGAAGCTTCTTGAATATAAACATTATTCTACACTGGCTTTGCTAGTGGCAGGCGAGATGGAGTTTAAAGGTGAGCGTACAGGTGCAGACATAGCTTTCTGCTTTCTGATTGTTCCACATGTACATCAGTTTGACATGTGCAACAAAGACCACAATATACTTGCACACAGTGGAAGTATTTAGTGTTGAGATTATCCGATCAGAACGGATTGTCCCTCTGCTTATTAGCTGTGTTTACCGATTTACTGGCAGCAATAGGTCAAGCTGACTATTAAAGCCTTCCTAAGCACATGTTGGCATGCTGATTTTGGCTCCAACCATACATGAGTGGATCACAGCCCCTTAGGGCATTTCCACCTTTCAGTGGCAGAGCTAGTCTTCCTCCTTCGTAGCTGCTAAAACTGCCAAAAATAGTTTCTGAAAAGGGATTTTGCAGTGTTTTGTTATCTTTTGCTAACCTGAAGTAAAACCAGCGTGTCGTATTCCCCCTGACGATCCATCCCTCTTTCAGTTCAAGTGGGTAACTGCGATTGGCAGCATCAGCGAAAGTCCTTCACAGCTCAGGGCCAAGTTCAACAAATCTGAACTTTGCACAGAGAATATCCAAGCACCGCTTTTGCAAAATATGTGTCATGAAACCAGAGAGCCTGTTGCAATATCTTATAAAATGCCAGATTTCCTCTCACAGATTCAAATCCAGTGGGGGGAAATAAAACAAATATAAATGTTTGCAGAAGATGCAGTCGTTGCAATTCACACCACTTTAGTTTCTCTTGAACTAAAATTATCCGAGGTCAGAATAGGTTAAAAAAATTGTTGTGCACAAAACAAAAACAACAATTTTAGTGTTTCCCTTTAGTGGCATTTAAAAAGGTGCACACCCTCCACTGAGCAGGAAACAGACACTTATTTTATGGATTCTCATTGTTTCAGCGGCATCGCAGCTCATTGGCTCACGGGAACACACCCCCTTCATTTCCTGTCTTGTGCATTTCGACGTTAACATTCATGTAAAAGTGGGAAATCCCACTGCGTCTCTGTCTTGCACCTTTATTTATTGCCTTTCGCAATAATTCAGCAGATTTTCTGTTAGTCCAGATGGATCATCGTATTCAAATTGCAGCATGCATCCGACGGATCCCGACAGTCGCGCTGTTGATGGTTTTGTGTGTTTTAGCTAATTAATGTCTCAAGATTAATGTGTTTGTGATTAAATGGTGTGAAAACGTCACATAGTCTGTATTTAAAAGAAGCACAGCCTTCTTTCTGTGCCAGGAGGCATTTTGTCAGAGGAAGCATTCATTAATCTAGTTTATTATACTAATATATGGCATTTTAATGAGGGGAAACTAACTGTTGACATGGTGAAAAGTCGCCGGACTCCAAATCAGACTGCAGGCTTGAGATAATCTACATTCTGGAGGCTCCCGTCAGGTTTCTTCTTACCGAGTGAGGAAAGAGGTATTTGGTTGGTTCTTGGCTCTTCCTCATCTGCATCCTATTTGAATTTCCTGCTTGCATAATTCCTTGGTTAATGAAGAACCGCTCGGCACCGTCACAGCTGTTTTGCCTTTCCTGCCTGGCAAGAACGCCGCTCACACAGTTGGAGGAGAGAGAGAGAGGCGAAGGGGAGGAAAAAAAAAATGTTTAAAAACGAATGGAGAAAAAAATCTGCAAGTCATGTGGTGCAAAAATACAGTACAAACAATGTGTGATCCCCTGAGGATGGACGGGCAGGAATGGAGCCAAATATCCACCCAGCCCCATGCTTCCATCCCCCCTCATCTTCACATACACAACTCCAAGAGCATCCCCTTCAACAGAGCTTCACTGAGCATGTGCAGTGATAGTGAAGAGCTTCTTTTTTTTTTTTTTCCCCTCCTCGCTCACCCCCCACTCCCACCTCCTCACCCAATCCTCGGCTCTGCCATGCCAGTTCATTAATTGGCTGGAAACAGGTTCGAGCAGCACCAGCACGTCGCACCAGTCGGACTTCAACCAACCGCATTAATCTGTTTATTATTCACAGCCCCATTAGAGGCTGTTTGTTTGCTCATTAGCCAACCTGGCCTGGAGTTTGAACCTTGCCACAGCCGCTTTAATCGCTGGAAGAACGCAGAATGTGCGGGAATTCGCAGCAAAGATGTGTGGACCACTAACAGCTGAGAGAGTTTTTCTGTTTAAATCAGACCATTGGCACAGCTTGTCCCGAGCTCCTGGGTTTTTAGATCCTGTATTTAAACAAACCAAAAAAGGGCTTAAAAGCTTGGAGTGAATGGCCTATTTAAGTATTATATCAGAGACCCCATAATGGTTTCATTTATCTGGTAAATGTTTGTAGGAAACGTACAACCGTGTTACATACAGAGTGACTTTACCTGTTTTTATGTCACCACAAAGACAAAACGTGCCCATTTATTTGTCAGTTTTAAACAAATTCAACTAGGGATGCACAATGCTGGATTTTTTTTTGCCGATATCCAATATGCCGATAAGTTAAAACTTATTTGGCCGATAACCGATACCGATATTTTTAATATGAATTCCTTTGTCAGAACATAGCCCTAGATGTAGCTGAGTGTTAGAGCTGGCCTGCTAAAAGTATACTGTGTTAAAATAATTCTAAAACTTAAGTTCCAGTCTTTTCTGTATCTACCAGAGTAAGTCAATCAAAGGGTCATATTCTTGATATAATCATAATATAGCATATTTCGCATTAATAAAAAAAGCCCTTCAGTCTATAATCTTCAACAAGTTGAGTTTATTGCATTTGGTTATTCTATACATCATTTCTTGCAATATTTATATGACTTGTACCTTTAGAATTAAAATTGCCATTCTAATGTATATCATCATCTTTGCTGATGATTAACCACTCGTTACATAGGACACCAAAATGATCAATTAAACCATGGCATTGTTGGTTGTTACCCATCCATCCATCCATTATCTTTTACCCGTTTCTTACATTTCGGGTCACGGGGGTCGCCAGTGCCCATGTCCAGCAATCACTGTGCGAGGGGCGGGGTACACCCTGGACAGGTCGCAGGTCCATCACAGGGCCACATAGAGACAAACAACCATTCAATCTCTCACTCACACCTAGGAACAATTTACGCTTAACCCAAATATTTATTTAGGCAGAATCACTTATAGAGTAGACTGGGTTGTTTATATGCATTTTCATGTTAGTTACAAAAATAATGCAGTTCATGTTTGAGACTACGTCTGTATTTTTGTGTTTTTGTTTCCACTGAGATTTTTAGCATTTTGTTGTACAACCCACTTATTTGTTGGGGGTATTTTTAAAGCTTTTCAGGTCTGATTACTGCAATCTCTAAGAAACACACTTACCCACTCCAAAAGTCCTAAAATAGCCCAATCCACACCATCAAAATTTCCAGTACAGCGTCATTTTCATCACATTTCCATTAAACAAACAGCAACCCATCCAAGTGGAAAACATTGACAAAAGCCATTCTTATACCACAAGAACCTGCCTGAGATTGTTTTTAAAATTTAAAAGGATTTAATGCAGGGTTGCCCATGAGTTCATGGAGAAGAGGAAACACTGCTGTAAATTCAGAGTTGTTTCTTTTATTTTATTTTTTCCAGTGTTGAGTGTTTGCCAAATGGTAAACAATTATAGGCTTTAAGGCGGCACAGTTTCTAACGGGGTTGTCCAGAGTTCAGGCTTTAACGTTGACATTTCAAGTTGTGACATCTGACATTTATACTTTAATCTTTATAACCGTCAGTCTGTTATTTTGGTCATGTGGTGACAAACAGTGAAATGATGAACAGACAGGATGCAGGACATTCAGTTGTTCAGAATTAATACTAGACATTTTTTTTTCCCTCATTGCTAGACTGTACTAAAAATACTGCACTGTGGATGTGTGCAGCATGAAACCTGTGGACAAAGACAATCAATGAAATCTTATTAGATGTTTTTAACTGTGTGTGTGTGTGTGTGCGTGTGTGTGTGTGTACAGACTCAGTACTTCCAGATCAGTCGCAGGTGTTGTCTGTTTTTATTACTTTCTCAGCATGTGGGGAAGAAGGCTCTTTTTATTTCCAATCTTTATTCAGCTTGTTGATTCTTTGTCCCGTCCTGTTATTAACTCGGTTGAGCGCCGGTCATCCTGACATATTGAGTCTTCAGAAACATGAGATTTGTGCGATCCCTTCACCAATATCTGTGGGGGAATTTGCAGCTTTCCAGATCAGTAATGAAATCCGGGGCCTGTTTGTTATGCAGCCCTGGTCATTGTTATGATCCGAAGTCAGAAGGAGCTCTGTGAACTCAGTGGCAAGCTCTAATTGTCACAGTATGTTGGTGGAGGGTGGATGCATTAATTTCCACAACGGCATTTTTTGATCTTTACATTCACATAGAAAACAGATGTTGTACATGCTTGTAATTATTCTAAACTTAAGAATATTTTTCTATGATTCATCTTGTTCTGAGTTCAATTAGAAAGTACTCACATTGATAATTGAAATCAGGGATGGAGTATTGATGACAACAGAACCTGGTATGGCATTCCAAGAAAAGAATTGTCCTGCAGCATATAAAACAAGCGGTACACCCATGTCCCCTGTTGCTGTGAGATTTGAATAGTGAATATTTGTAGTTTTTGAAATTAGTGTTTTTCAAGACTGGAATTGAACAGGGATTGCAAGTAAACCTTAAATGTTTTAGTGCAATATATTCAAGTGGGTAGGAGTTACATTTTGTATAAGAACAAAGGTAGTCTTGTTTTTGCCTTTCCAGTGCAGCACAGAGTGACAGGTCTTGGTGATTACATGAAGCAATTGTGTCCACCAGCAGGTGCAATGGTGGAGCCAGGGTATGGCCAATGGTGGCCTTTACCACCTTAGATTATTCCTTGACCACCCAAAGGGCTCCCCAATCATTTGAAGAAAGTATGCCTTCTATTTGTTATCATTCTTAAAATTATAGTTCCCTCAAATGATAGAGGTGGTTGTTTTTATATGTTTTGATGTGGCAACCCAATTTTTCATTGGGACCCTTTTTGCAACTACATGTATGCAGCCACACATTAAAATGCACGTTAACATGTTGCTTTTTTTCCCTAAATTATGCAGCTAACAAGATTATTGTACAGTACATATGGTGGCAGCCATCTTGGATGTTGACGTTGCAGCCCAATTTTTGAAAGGAAACTTTCTTACGCCTAGATGAGGCCAAACACCAAAATGAAAGTCAGCACCTTGTTTTACTGAATTTCAAATGTTTTAGATACAAAAGAAAGAAAAAAAATCTAATCATGAACATTTTAGTTCAGCGTTTCTGTTTTATAGTGTGTGCAAACAAATGTTCCCTGTCGTAAGTTGCAATCCTATTGCAGATTGCAGTGTTGCCGAGTGGAAATCCCCACAGTTTTTGTCATGGGTTGTCTTTGAGCCCAAAACAGCCAGGACACTTTCTCTCTGTTCTTTAAGATTAGGCATAGAATATGTCAACAACACTGATTTTTGACCAGATGAATGTTGCCTTTAGGTAACAGATTTGAGTAAAACAATGGTTGAGGAAAAGTCATAATCTCTGGAAAAAGTGTACGTACATGTTGACTGTAATTATTCAAAGCTTAGCTCTAAACCATTTATGGCAGTGTCCCAGTCTTTCATACTTAGATGATACTTCTAAAATCAAGCCAGCCAGTATAGTTTCACCTTAGGCACATCACAAACACACAAAGGTTTGCTTGTCCACCTCTGTCATCACCGTTTCCAACTTCTTGATTCACTGTGTGGACTAAGTGAAGTTACCAAAGGTTGAGATTGACAGAACAAAAATCTTAGTTGGTCTGAAGGTGTAAAATTTCCAAAATTTTATAGCAGTGCCATGTTGTTTTCTACAGTTTACACACTAGTTTGGTCATTTTAAATGGGTCGACTTTATCAAGCCCTAAAAACATCTTTTGTTCTTATTGGGAAGTTTGAATAACAAGAAATCTGAATTTGAATCTGAATCTTAAAAGAGAAAAAAACTGGCAAAAGGACAAAAACTAATCAGAAAAACGTTGTTTCAGATAGATCCAGTCCCTTGTCTAGTTCTGTAAATGAGAACCTCGTGTCTAATAGACCTGATTTGATTAAAAGAAAAAGGCGATGGGCAGACAGATAAGACTCCCCCTCACTAGTGCCACTAAAGGAGAAAACCCACAAAGCTAATTAAACAGAGCAGACTGGTTCATTTGCATGTTTTTGTAAGCATTAATTAAGATATGCAAAATATCCAGATGAGCAGTACAGCCTAAATGTATCTAAGTGACTTGTCAGCACAGAGGTACGAACAGTAAAATAGATTGAGGCCACGTCCTCCGCCGTCGTATTAATCTAAGGCTTTCTGCGTCAGAGCAGCGGGTGGGGTGGGGGTGGGGGGGTAGCAGCACGCGCATGAATTTGTCTCGTTGACTTTGACGCTTCCATGTGAATCTTTTTTGTGTAATGACAGAGCGAAGACAGCTATGATGCAAATAGGCTGCAAGACCTACAACATACAGTACAACACAAGAATGGCAGAAGAAACTTGGTTTGAAGCTGTTGGGATGTGACTCACTTATTAGATTCCTTCTCTTTGATTCATCTCATTGAGAAGTAGTATCTGCACACAAAAGGTGTAAAAAACTGCTTAGATATTAAAACATCAGTCTATACTTGTTGCTATAATCCCATTAGGACACTTTAGAGGGAATCAAGACATAACTTGAAACAATTCACCAAGTGGTCACCGAGCCCCCTCCCAAAAACCCATTGATGTAAAGTCCTTGCTTCAAATCTTTGTTTAACCCACACAACTATGTATTGCTCAGCTGTCACCGTGTTTCACATAGGCTGTTATTACTGTCAAACAACATGTTTACAGTACAGAAAGTACAGCAGGCTTGGTTTGATGGGGGGACAAAACAAGGATTGAAAAAATCTGAAAGACTATTTAAAAAAAAGGAAAACATGTCAAGTCTCTCAACAGAAAGCATCCAGTTTACAAGAGTTGAAATAGCACAGAAGAAGACTTTAAACGTTACCATTTACACACAAATAAAGAGGATTTAGAGGGGAGTTGGAAACAAGTCTTCCTCAGCGGACTAAAGCACCACATGTTGGTGAATCCATATCCAGAGTTCCACATAGTATATTCGTGTCGTGTCTTTTGCAGTGTTTCCCGAAGTTTTTGGCCTTGATAGGGTAGATTTGGCAGACTGGGGTGGGATAAAGAACCACTGAGACATAAAATTCAAGTTTGTTGCCATTTTGCTGGTGAGACAGTGGTGGGTATGATGTGGGCAGAGGTGGGCAATTAACAGGCTAGGAAATAGTTTTTCAAATACAGCTGTATGGCTCGCTGATCAATTGGTCACAGACACTAAGAATTCATTGTCCAAGAAGGAAAATGCACATTTTCTTGCACTACTGAATCAAGTTTGAGTTGCTAACTAGTTGTCACAGCTCAGTGGGGAAAACACTTAATCACCACCTTGGCTATAGGAATTTATCAATAGCTTAGTCGGTGCCCTAAATCTCTTTTTTTTTTATTTTTTATTTTTTTTTTTTTTTCAGTAAGCAGAAGATATTTATTTACCGTGTATATCCAATGACAGAGAAAATGCTCTGTAATATACAGTAGTTCTACATTAGATAAAATATTTATACGTTTACGGCTCCGCCCCCAGTGACATCATTGCGCCGTACGTTGCCTTTTTTATGCAGCATTTTATATTTTTTTCGGGTTTTTATTTATTTATTTATTTTTTTTGTTAACTAACTGCTTGGAAACGCATTTAGAATCATTAATACGGCCGTTCGAAGTTGTTTTACATTGAAAAAACGTGTTTAAAAAGACTTTTCCGATCGCCGTTTTACTTCCGGTTTCGTTTACGGCCGAAAATCCGCGTATACGGCCGCGGATACAGGCGGATACTGTTTAAAGCTAAATCGGTATGCGGCTGAGCCGTTAGAACGGATCTCAGCCGTAAACCAGGGACTACCTGTATATGTAAAATTTTATTATGGGCACAGTTGGTAGAGCTGCTACCTCTCAGCAAGCAGGTCGCCGGTTCAGATCTTGGCCGGGGGCCTTTCTGGGTTGAATTTGCATGTTCTCCCGTGCATGCGTGGGTTTTCTCCGGGTACTCCAGCTTCTTCCCACAGACCAAAAACATGCACGTTAGGCTGATTTGTAATTAAATTGTTCCTATGTGTGAGTGCGTGTGAATGATTGTTTGTCTTGTTTGTCTATGTGCCTCTGTGATGGACTGGATACCTGTCCAGGGTGACCTCGCCTCTTGAACAGTGACTGCTGGATATGAGCACCAGTGACCCCCATGACCCAAAAAGGAAGAAGTGGGTAAAGATAATGAATAGATGGATTTTATTATAAACACAGAGCCAAACTTTGAGTTAATATAAATTGTGTTTCTAGATATAAATAGAATAACTTATCCAAAATGGGAATCAGTGGCTTGTTTTCCAAAAAAAACATAAATATGAACCATTCACGTTCTGTCTCGTGAGTTTTCACTTTAAAATGTATTAATAAAAAAAAAAAAAGGTTCAATACAGAAACAACTGGACTTTATTTGTTACAGAAAACGTTTTGATCCTCATCCGAGGAGCTTTCTCAATTCTTTTCTCAATCCTCGGATGAGGATCGAAACGTTTTCTGTAACAAATAAAGTCCAGTTGTTTCTGTATTGAACCTTTTTTTGATTTTACCATGTCCTGGATGACTGAGAATCTTCACCAGCATAGTACCGTACTGCATACAGCACATTATACACCTGCCAACAAACTACTAATGTGTCAGCCCGGACAAGCGAAGATCTTTTATAATATTTGACCTTGATTTGTGACATTGACCTCAGAACTGGGTTGATGAAAAGATTATAACATGCTGTAGTGATGGTACATATTTGTATCAAGTTTTGTTAAATTATTTTGAGTGGATCTGGGGTTATGGGCGGGACAAGTGAAGACCTTGTATAACATTTGACCTTGATTGGTGACTTTAAAACTGGGTCGATTAAAAATAAAGACAACACTCCGTCTAGTGATGATTCAGATGTGTATGAAATTGTGTTAAATTGTCTTGAACAGATAAGACATTATGGGCAGGACAAGAGAAAGTTTACGTACAAACGGAGACTGTACCGTAACACGTCCGCCTTTCAAAGGGCATATAAAAATTGTTTCCACACATTGTGAAACCTCAAAGCTTCAACTAGTCTATCACAAGCTACTTGGTTAATCAAGGAATAAATCAGCACTAAAACTGCTGTGAAGAATTATACCTGTGGCCAAAATTTATGTTCAATAATCCAGGTATAAAATCCAATAATGTTCAGCAAGGTCATGACTGGTCAGGTCATATACTTCATGGAACCAAATTATCCGGAGTATGTTCACATTAAATAAAAAAAAAAATAAAAAAATCTTAGTTTTATATTCCAGGCCTCAAACAATTGTCCCATTCACTCAACCACACCTACGGGTCTTTACATTAGGGACACTGTGGGAGTTAAAGCATGATTTTTCTAAAAATCCCTCTTGATGGCGTTGAGCCAGCAGTGGTCACAGCTCAGCCAGCCGTATGGAATCATACAGTGCTCATCGTCTCATTTAGGTTTGCCTCCATGAAAGTCACACGGCCGTTTCCCGGCCACCACTGTGAACGCCCGAAGTGGCCCGCTTGTAAAAAATGGATTATGTGCAGCCATCTGTTTTGCAATTCACAATGGCTGGGTTGCTGTGTTATTTAAGATAATAAAACTACCAGATAGCTCTGAAATGAAGACTTGTGCAAATACACGGAGAAAGGGTGGAACTAATGAATGGCTCACAGAAGGAGGAGCTGAGACAATGAAGGCTGAAAGATGTGAGGAAAAAAGAACTGTCCTGCACTTTTTATTTTATTGTGTCAATACTTATAATGTCAATTTTCTTATGTTTTTCTGCGTGTAAATCATTCCACAATTTTAGGGCTTTTATGAAAACATTGAGCTCATTCAGGACATTCCCACTTTGACTTTTGGTATTTGTGCATTTTTTAACTTTTTGAAATATGTAGTTTTTTTCAGACATGTTTTTCTCATTTAAAATGAATGGAGCTCTCCACATCCTTCAAACCGTTTGTGTTGTTTTAAACGTTTTACTGCTCAGCTTTTTTCAGCTTCTTTTGGCTCATTTTAGCCTTTTCAGGTATTTTTCAGATTCTTTCTGACAAATGCATATTTTTATGTTCTTGCAGCTTCAATCTCATAAATAAATATTTTTTCTGCATCTTCTGCTACCTTTTTAAGGTGTCTTTCTGCTAATTTTAGCTTTAATCTGCTATTTGTTTGCTAATTTGGGCCTTTTATTATAATTTCAACTTTTTAAGAGCTCCTTTCAGTATATTTCTGCTAATTTTAGCTTCTTCTTCTTCTTCTTCTTCTTCTTCTTCTTCTTCTTTCAGCTACTTTTCTAAAAGAAAAAAAAAATCCCTATCTTTTCAGTTCCATTTTTGCTCATTTCATATTTTTGTCATCTATTCAGCCTCTACACATTTCTGCCATGTTTCTATCATGTTCTATTGTCTTGCTTTCAGCAAACATCATCTGCTCAAATTTAGCTCGCATTAACAGATCAGTGAGTGAACTATTTTTTTGAGCCTCTTCAACAACTTTCAGCCAACATAATTCAGCAATGAGCACTGACATAGCGTTTTCACTGGAAATGCAATTTCTCTAGTTTTAAATTGTACAATTATCAACATCAAGGAGCAAAGATCAACTATGGTGTTTTATCCTGAATAATGTTCATCCACAACTGATTATTTTTTGGAATGAGCTCTATTATCTGTGTTTGTCATAGCTAGCTCACCTAAAAACACCAGTATGGCTATAACTACTTATTTTTATGTGGTTTGAGCTGAAACTGATCCTCAACACATATTCTGAGCACAAACAGATTATGTAAGATGTCTGTCTATTAGCAAAATTATACGGTGGTCCTGAGGTGTACAAAGTACATGAACATTTGAAAAAACAGAATTACATAAAGCCAAACTGGAAGTGGTGTTATTATTATATATTTATTTTTAACTTTATTAAAAATATAAAACAGAATAATGTACAATGTAGGATCATTCCTACTATTGGGTGCCTTTTGAGTCCGCATGCCTTAATGTGGTATATTTTCTTCAAAGGTGGGCTAATATTTATTTTATTAATCTCATGTCATATGTTTGACCCCCCTCTACCATAAAACACAATCATATACAGAAAATTGATTTACTTTAAATAATTACATATAATTTTAAAGGCAACTTGGGTTTACTGCCATGGCCCCTTTCATGCTAACTGAAATTAAATTACAATTTTAAGTAATAAAAATAAAAAAAAAGTCATTTTTTAAAAATGCATTTTTAATAGTACTATTTATAATAGTTCTCATCCAATCACTTTTTGATATAAAAAAAAAGCTTAAGTTATTCAAAATAAATTTAGATGCTGAGTCAACTGTCCACCCTGTTGTGCTAAAACTGTAAGATTTAAAATTTGGTGTGGTAGTAGCTGAGAGTCATTCACATCCCAAACTCTGAAACTGATCTCTTACATTGTGTGACACTGCACATTTTGTATGTTTGGTTAAAACAAATACTGTACTTGTCATTTTTCAACAAAAGATGTTACCGGTAGTCTAAAACACCAGCAAAAAATCAAGCAGGCAAAAAACTTTTCGTCAAGAAACACTACGTATTTCATTTAAATCTATTTAACAAAGACTAACACTTACAAATGTATTTAGAACTTTTCAAACATGACATTTAAGCTAAAGCATGACTCAAAAAAACAACAACTTAAAAGCATCTATATTTTTTACATTTTAACACAACATAAGTTTTTCTTTGAACAACTTCACAATAACCGACCTAGTTTTAACTCTATTTACCGTTTCTGTGAAACACTCTCAGATGATGTTCTAATGAAAACTGCTGCTATAGAAATAAGGCCTTAGTTGACCTTCTTTTGAAGGGCAAACTACTTGCAGTGAAAGGTCTAATTAAATAAGACATTTAAATAAAACAACTAAAGAGAAACACAAAACAGTCATTCACAATGTAGATCAGTGCAGGTTTAAAGTGAAGAGCATAAACGTGTGGAGGAAATTTCTTAGAAAACTCAACGTGTTACCCAAGTTTAGCTACACTGGCATTGTTTGTGTCACATTTATGTTTTCAGTCAAATCCATTCAAGAACTCTTGAAAGCAGTTTAGTGTGCAGGAGCTAGTTTCTAATTTGCTTTTGCCACTGAGATTCTAAAATTTAAACAATACATATTCTAGGTATTTTCTTTATGGTACTTTGTATGGATGCCATTTGTTCTTTTGTCATCGCACCTCCATCCTTCTTGTACTGGCCTTGCATATTTATGGCTGGAAGAAAACAACACCTTAACTCTGCCTGATGTATTTATCGATAAATTCTTCGGTCTTGCCCAAAACCTAGTATCATGATTGTAACAACTTTAAAATGTCACATATAACACCTACTTATACCACATGGCAATGAATGTTGCAAAGAAATATTAGTAACAATACATATCAAAAACCATACATTACATAATCTTATGGTATATGGGGGGAGTGGTGGCGCAGTGGTTAGACGGTGGGCTTGTGATCGGAAGATCGCCGGTTCAAACCCCGGTACCGACA
>JARVGV010000630.1:25709252-25720161 GCA_031762435.1 Hypsolebias longignatus | reverse complement strand
ATGTCGCTTCGCCCTATAAGTCGCAGGGCATGAAAATCAGTAAAAAAACTGCGACTTATACACCGGCAAATACGGTACTGTAGTTTATTTCAAATGTACAGTCCACACAAAAATATGGGAAAATATATTGTTCCGGTAGTTTTTCCACAAGAAGAAAATTGTTGTAGACTAGCTGAAATAAACATCCCACAACGGGTCGTCATCCATTGTGAAAGCGCCACATATGCAGGCCATGATGAACTTAAGTGTTTTTCAGATAACTAAGTGTAGTCTGAAAAGGTAGATCTGCATCACAGCTTCCTCCAAATGATCCTTTCATACACACTTCAACACATTTGTTCAGTTTTGTAAAGGGCCACTCAAGAAGTATTTCTGACAAAACAAAGATAAAGACAAACCCCAATATATCTATTTATTTTTAATATTATTTTTTAGTAATGTGTCAGGAAGGTGCTCACATTTACACAGTTTTTAAAAGCCCAGTGAATAATAGAGATGGAGACTTTTAAATGGTAACTCATCTGATTATGGCTAGAGAAAATTTGTTATGTGTTCGAAATAAAGAAAAAGAAACAGGAGAAGGACTCAGATGAGCCACATTTAGCCATTTTACTGATGATTAAGAAAGCACTTCTTTATTAGATGAAAATTTATTTTCGGTGAATCGGAGGTGTTTCTGGTAAAACTCTATTAACAGTTTTAAATATTTCACAGATCCTTCTAAGAACAGGCAGACAGTAGACACAAGTGAAGTTTTCAAGGATGCAAGTTTGAGTTCAGAAAGAGAATATATAATAAAATGAGTTATTTCTTTTTTGTGTGCGTGGCATTCAAAAAGTTAGTCTAAAAAAAAGGTGTTCAAGGTTCTCAAAATTATGCTCCCCACTTCACATTTGAAAGTACAAATATGAAAAAGCTGAATACATGTTCAAAAGGAAAAATACAAAGTAAGAAGAATATTCAACAAGCCTGAATGACTGCGTGAATGATTTGATGGAGAATAAAGAACGTCATATTTTGCCAGTTGTCTTGCATTAGAAATGGAAATTTAGAATCTTCCTCTTTGACATTGACCAGTCCTGTCAGGAAGTAACTGTTATAAAAATGAAGTACTAAATCAGTTAAGTACCCATTCATCTTCTCAAGTATCTGGTCTGACTACAATAAAGACCAGATACAGTATTTTCTTTTATAGTGGCTTTTGTTGATAATAAATTATTGTTTGGGCTTTTCCTACTTTTCTTGCAATAAAAGCAAATTGTGCAGGAACTCAATAAAAAATATTCACCCATGTTTCACAATCAGGAGTTTTACTGTCAAAACTCAGTTTAGGCTTTTTTTCTTATCATGTCAGCTGTAAATTTAATTCTCAATTTAAAATCTCCCTACCTATCAACTTATCCATCATAGGCGTTGCAACCATTATATGTGAAGGGGACATTAAAAACATTAATTTGAAAAATAAAAAAAAACACATACACACACTTTTACTATGAAACATTAGTTCAGTTGGCACAGTTTCTCTTTCTTCATGAACAAATCCATTCCACTTGATTAACAAAAAAGGTTGAATCATGTCATCTGGACATGATTCAACCTTTTTTGTTGTTATATACCTGGATGACTGAGAAAACAAACTTTGTGATTCCACTTGATTAATAGGAGAATACTCAAGCCACTGAAACTCCACTCCAGGGTTTCCTGGTTACTTCCAACTCTAAACACAGTAGCACTGTTTCTGTACGTCTCATCCTGCCTCTGTAGAAAACACACACAGGTGGAAGAGGTGGAGAAACACCTCTGTGTTGATCACTCACCAGTTTAGCGAGCTTACTGCGGGCAGTTGTTGCCCAGTGGGGTTGATCATAAACAGAAAAGCACAATTGCAGGGAGTCATTATAAGCAACCTTAAGCTTCTGCATGCTAGCTTTTTTAAAATTTACACCACAAAGGAGCTGCATACGAGGATGTACAGTAAGCTTTAAACAGACTTATTTGTACCTCATCAGTGCACATGTGAAACTTCCTCCCCAGAATGTTTGCCTGGGCGTACAACATGTGACACTGCCGATAAATGTCATCATCATCATCACATAGCTGGTCTGTGATGTAGTGACACAGATATTTGGTTTTAGAACAAACATTTAACTTTTGCCCTGACAAAAAAGTTAGATACCCAACATCTTTTCTTGGTTCCAGGTTCCTCAGCAAGAGTTTGATTGGTCTCATTTGATGCTCTCTGTTGTGCTTTCAACATCATAATCAAAGATTACTGAAAAAAAACTCAAGAGGTAGAAGTATTTTACATTTCACATATCATCTTGGGGGCCAGATAAGATGTCAACGAGGGCCACATTTCACCCCCGGGCCTTGAGTTTGACACAAATGGACTAAGGTAATAAGAATGCCAATGCTGTGAGGTCTAAATGATTTACCCCGGGCCCTGGCTGATGGGTTATCCAGAATTGTAGAGAACTTTCCATTTTTATGTCAATGCCACTGATGTCCAGCTTGTTTCTTAACAGAAGGACCAAGAGAGAATAGTCATTCATTGCAGTAATGGTAGAAAAGTACAACCTCTTCGTTCTTCTGCATTCATAAATGGTACTGAATGCATCTTTAGTTTCTTAGTTGAGTGATTCCTGGTTAATGTTGACCACAAGAACACAATGTAATGTTAACTACATCATATTTTTGTGGCTTCTGGATCGTAAAAGAGGATGTTCAGACTAAGTTGAGCACGGAAAACAAGTTTGTTCATTATCTCAGGTACTGTCTGTTAACATGAATGAAGTTGTGATTTTTTTTAATTTACTTTGTAGAGTGATCGCATACTAAAGTAGTGTATTTGTAAGCCATAGTAAATCATTAAACACTAACTCAAAAAGAAAAACAACCACAATGACCAGACTATGACTAAAGATGATATTTAATATGTTCCACTATTTTCCTGAAGACTGAGTATTTGTATTTATTTTTCTCTCTCTCGTCAAAGAGGGTCCTGAGTGAAAGCAGCACTTCTTCAGCAATATCAAACTGCACTTCCAGTTCAGGCCAATTGTAGATGCATCACTGGGACATTTCTAAAATTGCTATTCCAAATTTGCAAGGTGGAGCGCTGCCACCGTTAGACAGTTTAGGGAGAGCCACGGTGCGTAAACCGTTTTAGTTCGTCCCCTGCTGTGATGCAATCTGTTACGAGCATCAGTCAAATCACCCTCTCTGTTAGAGGATAAGAAAACACAGCCACCAGCCAAGTCAGTAAACTCTGTAAATATTATGAAGGATTCCCCAACCTGCATTTAGACTGAAACACTTTTTTTTCTGAGTAAGACAAGGCAGCTTCTGCAGAATAAAACTAGTGTTGCTTTTATACATAAAAAGCCATGCAATTAAGATGATTTTTTACGCCCAGTGATTATTTCAGAACACCATCTGATAAATTCTTACCACTGAAAACACAAATGGGCTGTGTGTTTCCTAATACTACATTTTCTGTTTTTCTACTTTTTTTTTTTTTTTTCCTCACCCACTTTTTTGTAACACCTGCCGGAGATGGAAGAATAAAATCTTGAAAATACATTAGTTGTGTGACACACTAGAAAACAAAAGAAACTGTAGTGTAGCCAATGGAATTAGTATTTATCAGCTCAGCGATGCATTTATGAATAAGTCTTGTATCCTTTTTTTGTTTGTTTGTTTATTTGTTTAAGTCAGGTCTGTTTTCTCCTAAAATTTAGGTTGTACCATTATTAGTTTCTGGCATTGTATCCCAGATTTCTGAAAATCCATTTTTTTATTAGTACTACTTTAATTTTCTACGAATAAAATAAAATACATTGAAATGCATCTCTTCAATCCAACCTGAACACTGTTACACAGCAGCTGGTAACGGTCCTCATACATGGTGAACATTTGATCTTTATAGTTAAGGTTTTTTTTTTTTTTTTCTCCAATATATTTTTGTTGGCAATCAATAGTCTGATGTCATAACTATATAATTATTGCATGTATTTAAAGCTGGAATTTAGGCAAATGTTATTTTCATACTTGATATAACATAAAAGTTTTCCTCTGCCTTTGCCTGGAACATACCTCAGATAGTTTTAGGCTTATGTGTTTAGTCTTAGACTGAAAGAATGTGTTTTGCTTATCTCAAAGAAACTTTAAAAAGCCATTTTGTGTCAAATTTAATCCAGCACAGTCAAAATATTTCAGACCAAATAGTAAATTCTGCACACATGCTTTCCAACTGTCAGGTCATTGCTAGCATCACCACCACCCATGTAATGTAAGGCATACTGCAGCTTATGTATGAATCTGACTGAATATCCCCAGTTGCAGAGCGTAAAGGTGGAATTGGAAATACCCTCCATCTGTTTGTTTGTCTCTGATTGTTGTGAGCATGATAACTTGAAAAATATGTGAGATACCAACTTTCATTTTGGTGCGTGGCTACATATAGGCGTAAAGAAGTTTCCTTCAAAAAAACTGGGTTGCCAGGTCAAAATCCAAGATAGCTGCCCACCATACATGTCTTCCTGTATAGTGAGCATGATACCTAGAAAAATAACTGAGAAGCCGCCTTTCATTTTAGTGTGTGGCTGCAGCCAGCTGTAAGAAATGCCACTTTTGATAATTGGGTTGCCATGTTGGATGACTCAGTCAGATTGCCTCTCAGCGAGAAGGTTGCTTTATCAAAACCCAGCCAAGTGCCTGTTTGGGTAAAGTTTGCATGTTATGTTTGTGTATGTGGGGGTTTCCCCCCCACAGACCAAAAACATGCATGTTAGGCTAATTGGTAACTCTAAATTGTCCCTAGTCGAGAGAGAGATTGGTTGTCTGCTTTGTCTCTATGTGTCCCTGTGATGGACTGGAGACCTGTCCAGGGTGTCCCCCACCTCTCGCACAGTGATGGCTGGATATGAGCTCCAGTGACACCTGAAACCTGCAAAGGAAGAAGTAGGTAAAGATGATGTGTTGGTTGGTTGGTTGGTTGGTTGGTTGGTTGGTTGGTTGGTTGGTTGGTTGGTTGGTTGGTTACATCAGCGTACCACTTGTATACCTAAAAGCGTACCACTTGTTGTATACCTAAAACTTTTCATCTGGGCCCCTTCACACTGGATGATGACTCCATCAAACTACTTGTTCTATTGGAATGTGGCTCATTTGCAGCAAATGTGGAAATCCTTGTTTAGTGTGAAGGCAACCATGAAGCTGTTGGAGCCCACAACATTTGTGTTCCTCATCTGGCTGATATTTTAGATTGTAGCAGGTTTGTCATCCGAATTCAATGGAGCCTAATTAAACTGGAAACTGTCTTGACTTTGGTCTCCAGCAAATCCAATAGTACCTTTGAGCCACCATTTCTCCCATTGTTCTAAACAGGTCTCACTTGTAAATGAGTCTTGGAGGCTCAATGTGATTTATCTGTATAAATAAAGGTTGAATGAATAAAGGCTTGTTCTTGACTATACCAGCTAATTGAAAGTTTGGTCAAACATCAGCATAGTTTAATTTCATTGACCACTGAAACTCAAGGATAAATTAATAAATAGATGTTCTTACAAGGACCGTTACATGATCTGGGATGCCTTCAGCAGCTGTTTGGTTTTTGTTTTGCAAAGTCAAAAAGTAAAGATTTGTTTGTTTGTTTGTCCTGAATTTGGTAAAATTGAAGAAAATATTATTAAAGATAAATACAGGCAGATTTTCTTTGTCGACAAGATAAAGAATATTGCTTAATGGCATGCTTCAAAAGACAGTGATGCAGTCTAATAGTGAAGCCTGGCTGGTGCTGGTGTTTGTAAAACTGGTTGCATTTACTCATCCTCTGAGCGCGTTCTCCTACTTTAATACCGAGCAGCAAAAGCAACAAAGAGGGAATTGTACCAGACCTACATCTGTACAGCATTACAATTGTCGATTTTCTCTGAGAGGCCTGAGCTTGTTTTCTTAAAAACATTTTTATTCTCTCTGAATAATGTTTCCCTAGGGGTGGTGTGAAGAGTCGGAGCAGAAGTACATTGTAAAGAAACTTTGATATCTTCCAAAGCACTTCCTCCTGCGTTCATGGTTTACTTTCAATCATTTTGGATATGGCAGGTTGTTGCAGTGATTTGAAGCATTGCCATAGAGATGAAAAGTTGTCGGCATGCATCGATAGATGTTGCTAAAGTGTCCTTGAATGGGATATTTGCAGTTGTGTGCAACCATGAGCTTAAATTTGTTCAAAATTATAGATTTCTGCAGAAAATTCAATAATAAATGTGCAAAAAAAAAAAATGTCATGAGAAAGTCTATATTAAATTTTTAGTTGGACATTTTCGACACACCAGTATACATGTACTGTAATTTTGTTTTTTGGGGGAAGAAAAAAAAAAATTGGAATTTATTTTGAAATCTGTGTTTGATGGATATTTGGAGGAAACACTTTATAAGTTGGAGGCAATGGTTAGGGCTCAGACGGTTATGTTTTAATGTGGAAACTGCACATTGTTTCAAACTGCTGGGCTGTGCAAAGAAATGAAAGTAACAGCTGGTTTCCAGAAAGCTCAAGTTAAAGATCAAACCCATAAAGGCAGCAGAATATGAACATCACTGCACATTTTCTTCTCTGCCTTTCTGCTTATGTCAAAATTGACCACACTGACTTTTATCTGATATGTATAAAAAACAAAACAAAGAACACATTATCAAATGTGCAACAATGAATCAAAGACCTTGGATTGATGGCATCTTTGCTGTATTAGCTCGTTTTGTGCTTGGCCCTTGTATGTGTTGTGAATAGGCCTGTCTCAATAAACAATAAACAATCAATCGCATGAACGATAAAAATTATCAACCTCATTTTCATTTGCCGGCTTTATTGTTTCTTCATGTCTCTCTTTCTACTGAAGACAATGGATGACAAAAGGCTCAACTCCGATGCTCTTCACTGACCCCCTCCCTTTCTCTTTTCTCTTTAAAATCTGTTTTAACTGCCAAAATAGCGTTTTTGGATCGTTAAAACTAGCTAAGCTGAAAAGCTAAGCTACGAGCTAAGCTAACAGAAAAAACCTCTGTCTTGTCGAAGCTCCAAAATTCACAGTTGAAACCCGTGCCTTTGAGAAAAAAGTTGTTTATTTGCAAAAAGAAGCTCAGAACTTGTTTACTGATTTATTTATTTATTTTTATTAAAAGCTTTATGTGAAAAATGCTACGCTAAAGAGCTCAAACCACACCAAGCGTCCGCCACGTTGAGAATCGGAGACAGCCCATGTCATATCAAGAGGCCTCCCTCCCATTTTTCTTAGACACGCTGCTCGCTCCCTCACTATCATCCTTCAGTTCAGTTTTATACTGCCATCCAGTGGTCAAAAAAGGTACTGCACACAGAAGTGAAACAATATTTCTTCTAAAATTTGACAATAATTACTAATTATTGTCAAATTTTAAACAACATTATCAGTTAACACAATAATTTCTGAGCCACTCTCTCAGGAACATTTGTTATTGTGACAAGCCTAGTTGTGGATGTGCTCGTATTGAGGATTTAATGGGTTTTTTTTTTTTAATGTTGCAGGGTTTAACAGGGTATTACACCACAAGAAGTTACACCAATTCACTCTGGTTCCTGTCATGACGACTGAGACCCATCTGTTGTGTGTGCATGTGTGCGCGTGCACATGTGTGTAAAGGTAGGAGGGGATGCACCTGTGGGTGGGTGGTTTGGTTATTGAAGATTAAGCTTAAGCTTGGTTGAGAAGTGATGCAGAAAGTACAAGACATGAAATCAGAACGTGTTTTTTTCATGTTCACGTTTCTGTAAACATGCACGTGAAGAAGCAGCAGTAAAAGGAAATGTGCAAGATGAGTATCGGGGCACATTTTACACTTTGCTGTAAATGTGGTGTGTGTCTCGAGGTCGAGCGTTTTGCATAGCGTTACGTTCAGCACTGCTTGTGAATGATGATGACCTCCTCCAAATCCGTAGTTCTCAGTTACTTTACTGGATTAGCTCCACTCCGCTGCATTGCCTCTGGACACACACACACAAACACAATCACACAGTTACGCTTGGTCAATATCCGACTTTACAAGCAGCCTGCATTAGGAAGTGGACAGGTTGGCACAACATTGCAACATTACACTATCACAGTATACTTGTACTAGTACTCATCTTTTTTTCAGAGATAATTTGTGACTTGTAGGTTTAGTCATGAAATGTGACTTTTCTAATCTTATACAGTATATATATTTAGCCTAATACTATTGGCTCAGCAACCCCTACATTTCATCAGTTCATTCTCAAATAATACCTAATATTGCAGTTTTTTTTAAAGAAGCAAATGTAATGTTGGCCAGTGTTATCTTCTAAATCAATGCTTCTCGAACTTTTTGGGTTCAGGGACCTCTTTATAGGGGAGAAAAAGTTTCAGGAACCCCCTCATAACCCTCATGTTTATTACATAATGTTCTTCAATTTGTCTCTTTAATGCAATGGAAATATTTGTGTAACATAAATACTTAAGACCTGCTCTTTAGTCTTTAATAGTGTTGATGCAATTTTTTAGACTTTTAAGCTCGAGGTATTTTTCATTCAAGACATAATTAATTAACATGTTTAATTTCAGCTTTCAAAAATTACAGTTTTGAGAAAATTAACAATCAAAAACCACTTTAAAACTTTACCTATTCACACGATGAACATAAATGTGTCGCCGCTTCTTCAAATTATTACAGAAAACTCTTTGCGTAAAACTCTCGGGTGTCCGGGGACCCCGGTTTGAAAACCACTGTTGTAAAAACTCTTGGTCTGAGCAAAAAACTGTTACGTTAGAAAACACAACAGGTTTAGATTATTAGAAATGGTAAGGACTGACATTCATTTGCTCAATTTTATTATTATTTATTTTTCTTTATTCTTGGAATGAAACAGAATGGAATGGTCTCAGTGTTATGGTTTAATAGTATGGTTTCCGAATTTGGGCTCAACCTTTCTGGGAAACATTGAGTTTATGACCTCAGGAATTGATTTAAATTAATAAAAGAATAATAATAAATCATGCCTCGCCCCTTATGCTATATAGTTGCTAAAATCTTGAAACTGCATCAACAGAATCTGAAAATTAACCTAAAAATGGCCAATTATGTGTTCTTATATTTGATATATTGAGTCATGTTGCCATTCGTTGTACTCTTACAATACTAGAAGGTTTTACTTCTAGTTCTGGATATGAGAAGTTCTTGTGCACAATTCAGGAACAAAACATAGTGATAAAGGATGCCGGCGTGATATAAAATCACATTTATGATGGTACAATGCTTTTCACTGAGTTCCAACCGAACGGCATCACGTGTGTAAGAACTCGGCAAACAACCAGAGTGAAGGTTTCGCGTTTGATCCACACAAGATTCAGAGCTTAACAAACCTAAACTCGGTTTGTTCACGTCAAACCAGCATAATTCCATTAAGTTAATCTAACATGTGCTTCAGTTTACTTTTTATTGTGTGCGGGTACGTACTGTGCTCTGTACTTGGATATACTGCACTGATACTGAGGTTGGCGAAACACAAATACAATTAAACTGACTCATACATTCTTCACACATTTATCACACTCCCACCAAATGGTAGGCCCTTTATAAACTCACACAGATGCACACTCGCGCACACACAGACAGAGACTTTAACGCACACTGGGCAAACATCCACTGTAGGAGTAGATCTTTCTTTGCTGGAATCCCAGGCTCTGTAAGACTTGTCCACATGTGGAGCTCCAGCTGGTCAGCACACTTACACGTTCATCTTCCCTTCTGCTCTAACAAGGCTCCTGCTAGGAATATTCCCTTTTTTGCATGTGTAATAGTGCTCAGCCCTATTGTCTTTCTCTTTCACACTTGTTTACAAAGTGGCTCATGCACGGACAGTACACATTCTGCAGGAGTACTGTACTCCTTCTCCCACACACATACACACATCCTCTGTGCCAGATCTTTCTTTTTTTTTTTTTTTTTTTGAAGAGCATTGCTGCTTTCTGTGGGCTGATCTGCACCGTCATTGAATCATACTCACATGCACACTTAGTGTATGCATTCACAATCTAAAGATACCGTACCAGCTTTATTTATAGAACACTTTAAACACTCACATGACCAAAGTGCTGTGAAGATGTGGCATGTGTGCTAAAAATGTAGCATAGCATGTTGAAAAGTTGTAACGTATTTGTGCGTTGGTTGGGCAATATTCATTTTTAATGTCATTAAGCCTTCCTCAAATTATACTGCAGTGTACAGTATGACAATTTGCCTGCAAAGGCTTGTAATGTCGTCTTATTTATGCATGTGATTTAGGGCTTTACATTTTAAACCTACTTTCATAGATCACAGACTAAAACAGTCTATATAAACAACACGAAAACCTCTGAAGAAGACACTTCTTCTTCTGGAAATCAAAACAAAAATGCAGTGGCGTCATATTTTAGCAGTTTTAGGATTTCTGTTGTGTTATTTCTTGACAATGGACTCAGCACGAGTGGAAGATGAGGCAGAAGACCATGGATAATGTTGTTTTTCACACATGGCAGCTGACGGCTCCATATGAGGTAAGATAAATGTGCATTTGTTTGTGCTGCGCCATAGTCCACTTCCTGCTTTTGGAGTGGTCTTCAGTCCGCTTGCATTCACAACGCATTTGAACCGTGCTAGAGTTCATTTCAACCAGACCTAGGTTTTTAGGTGGACCAGAGTTTGCTTTTTTGGTCTGCATCAGAGTTTGATTTTGCGTTCACACCTCCCCAAATGAACCAAAGCGGCCGTGGTACAGTAGTAGTGGCAGTCGACCCCGATCGGAAGGTTGGAGGTTCGAATCCCGAGTTCCCACACCATGTGTCGTTGTGTCCCTGGGCAAGACACTTAACCCCGAGTT
>JARVGV010000630.1:25687311-25701045 GCA_031762435.1 Hypsolebias longignatus | reverse complement strand
TGGTGGGGGGGGGGGGGTGTTTATCCTAACTGACCAACCAAAACACATACCTTGACATGTATCTTTCGTAGCGTCCTTCGCTCCATTTGAAATAGGAGAAAAGCAGGGGAAAAAAAACTGAGAAGAAAGGAGAGAGTGTCAGGTTGGCATGTGAGCAGGAAAAAAAAGGGCCGCCATTTGTCACCAGATATTATTGATATACAAACAAATAAACGCTGCGGGGGACGCAGGAGTTTGGGAGGCTTTTGAAGAACGAATCAAAGGGAAGGCAGGGTGGGAGAGAGGGAGAGGTGTGGAGGGGGGGAAATAAATGAGTAGGAATTACAAGACAAAGGGAGGGAAAGGTGGGAAAAGTTGGAGGGAGATGAGGAAACAATGAAGATGGAGTGAAGGAAGGATGAGAGATGAGAACTTTTTTATTTTATTCTATTTTCTGTTTTTGTCATCCTTCCATAGTTTTTGCTTTATTTGTCTTTTTTTGAACCCCATAGCATCTCCATACCATCCCTCTTTGTCACACTTTTTAACATTTCTTCACATTTTTCTTTATTTCATTGATTTGTTCAGATTATTATATTCAACCCCTTCATTCATGTCAATCCTCTTTTTGTTTTTGCCTTTTCTCCTCTGTCTTTTCTCATCATTCGTTTTCTCCGTCTTCTTCTCCAGACTGCCTTTTGAATAAATGAATGAATAAAGAAGTAACTGCTACTCGAAAGCGTTTCTAGCTCGTCGTTTTCATTCCTCCCCTGAAAGCGAAGGCAACTTTAGCATAATAATATTCATTATTCCAGATAATCACCAGCGCTTTGACATAAACACCTTTTTACCAATTAAAAAGTTTGCTTTTTGTCAATATTTTTTGTAATATTTTGCAAAATTTGACGCTTTCCACTCATGAAAATCGTTATTTTTTTACCAGACTCTTTTTCGCGCTGTGGTTTTTAGGACCCTCGCGGGGCTCCGAACACAAACACAGACCAATAATGACGAACAAAAATCACACATCACATTTTAAATTGGATTATTTTAGCTGCTCTAACAGCGCAGCTACCATTAGTTTCACACTAAATACTAATAATCAGTCAAACTGCGTTAGACTCAACTTGACGTTGGTTTTTACGTTGGAACACGAGATTTAAAAATATAAAGATCAACATCTAATACAGCAGCTCAGAGATTCGGTTCTATTTCTTCCTTCTTTTTTTTTGGTGGGTCTCACAAAGACAAAGACTAAGGCAGACACTAAAATTGGTGAGGTTTATGATGGCCACTTTAACCATTTTGAGGAAAATAAAAGGAAAAAAAGTGTGCACACGCACACATCAATACTGAGATAACACTGTAATAACACACGCAGAGAATGAAGTCCACAGTTTGAAGATTTTTTTTATTTTTAATATATATACTGTATATATATTTTTTTTTTTGGGCAGGACAAGTGGGGTAGCACTCTCTTCCTTCAGCAGCCATGGGACTCAGAGGGTTGCCATGGAAACAGCCCAAACTGCACTGGAGGAGTGATTGAGAGGGGGAGCGAGGTAGACAGAGACAGAGAGGATAAGACAGAGAGGGAGAAGTGTGTGTGTGTGTGTGTGGTGGGTGGGGGGGGGGGGGGGGGGCGGGGCGCCCAATTGTGCGCCGAAAAGAAGGCCCTCTAATGGTGACTGTTGTTTCCTCTGCACTCAGTGTGAACAGCTTGCTGTGTGTGTGTGTGTTTTTCAGATTTTGTGTGTGTGTGTTTGAAAATGAGACTTTTCAGAGCAGGGAGAGGTAAAGATGCAGGTGTCTTAAATCCGTTGGTTTCTGTGGAGTTTAGGTGCACGTGCATGTTGTCGTTTTGTTTTATACTTCCTACTTCTGCAACACGTAGGCGTTTTAATGTGAACTCTTAGGATCATGCGGGTCAGAGGTCAGTGAGTTTGTGTTTAATTTACCCTAAACTACTGCTTTTTGTGCGCGGCTATACCTGCACTGTGCACAATCTTTATGAGTGTAGATGTGTTTTCTTATTTTTTTTTTTTTTTGGTGTGGTTGTGTGTTTTTATGCATGTATAGTTGCGCGTTTCTCTCCTTCAGCACCTTGTGTAATTAGTCGTGTGTGTGTATGTGTGAGTGCGTGTGTGCACGCTCCTCCCTGGGCTAGCATCAATGGTAAGCTGTGATTCAGGCTGTGAAAACACTGATTTGGCAGCCAGAGCGCCTTCCTCTGTCTCCAACAGGCTCGGCCAATAAAAATCCATCGCTTATTAACCGAGGCTTTATTGGAAAAGAGAATGCGTGTGTGTTTGTATCGGATACTTTGGGTTGCTCTTGAGTGGTGGGGTTTTGGAAGGAGGAAAATGTCTTTACCTTACGATTTTTTTTTTAACCTGGAGTTCACATTTTCATACCAAATTCATCGTTTTATCTGATTGAAGTTTAAAAGGTCATTTAGAAAAGGTTGATCTCATCGAGCTTCTGGGGGGGTTTTCAAATCATGCAGGATGTTTGTCTTCAAATAAATTTGTTGAGGTTTCAAGGGATGGGCTTTGAATTACCATATTTTCCGTTGTACGCGTTGCACTGCCCTATAAGTCACATCAGTCCAAATATGTCTAATAAAGTGGAAAAATCCATAAATACGTCACTTATATAGGTCACATCTATTATGCACCACTGCTGACAACCCGGAAACGTGAGCCGGTGTTGTGCTAAAAATCAATTAGCTGCCAAATGGTGGACGCGGGAGCATGCACGGGAGTACTTTAACAAGAATTTTACAAGATTAACACTTAAAAACAAATATTAGTTTATATTTGTTTGTTATAGTAAATATGTGTCTCTGTCTAACTTTTGCTTAATAAATGCACTTTGATGGTCAAATCAGCTGCATTTCAAAACTCGATTAGCACCAAGATAACCACCTAAAAACAATTGTTTTCTCGACTTTATAGTAAAGGTATGTCAGTTTAATGTTTGCTTGATAAGAGGACTTTAACGGTCAAACCAGATGCATTTTCAAAAGTATTTGCTGCCCAGAAAATCAGGAAGGAGGAACGTTGTGCATTTCTTCGAAATTTAACAAATAAGCACCTGAAACGATTATTTGTTTGCTCGACTTTATAGCAAAGATGTGTCTTAGTTGAACTTTTACTTAATAAATGCACTTCAATGGTCAAATCAGCTGCATTTCACCGGGACGGCGCAGTGAATTGAAGCTGATTTGACGGTTGTTCAAAACAAAGGTGGCAGTCTGTGGCAAACCGATTGTGTCATTAATAGCTACTTGTAAATATTACATGACACAACAGCATGCCATACTACTTGAGTGCCATCTAGCAGCTGAAAATGGTAGTGTTCAGTATTTTCAGTCATAATTAATGAAAACGGGCATAACTCAGCCACAAATTGGTTTATAAATATGAAAAAAAATCCATAAATATGTTGCTTCGGCCTATAAGTCACAGGGCATTTAAATTAGGCAAAAAACAAAAACAAAACGGTGACTTATAGTGCAAAGAATATGGTAGTGTTTACTTGAAATGCACAAAGCAGCACCTCAAAGATGGCACATGTTTGACAGGAACTTTTCGCCACTCGTTATCTATAGCACATTTGCCTTTAGGATTTTTATTTGGCTCTTGTTTTATGTAAATTCATGTACATTTCTTGACCTTACACTGCTATAAATATTTGCTAATAAAGATTTAGGCACACAAACAGATGTTTGTCAAAGCTAAGTCTGGTCCTCTGGACCAGACTTAGCTTTTTTAGATTTTTCTACCTGGATTATTGAGCATGCATCAGGGTGTTTGTCAAAGTAGTTTTGGCATACAGTGGTTTCTGTCAGTACTGCAATACAACATGTTGAGCAGCAGTTTTATCTGATGCTGTAACAGCCTACTTACTGGATGCCATTTATCAGGAAAAACTGTGAGTTCCTAAAAGTTCAAGGGTGTGCATTGAACAAGCAAAAACCACAATTGAAAAAGCTTTTTGAGAGCATGACAGAAAAAAGTCTGAGCAAGTCAAATACTTGCATACCTCTGTATGAAAAACTCAATTAGTCACATCCTGAAATGCACAGTTTCCTGTTATTTGTAGACCGACTCATTGTGTTATTGTCATGTCTGAATCATTTTCTACCGTTTTCTATAAGGTCAGACATGGTAATTTATTTGCATCACTTTAAAGCAGTCTGAATTGCAGTTGCCATGTTTACAGACAAAGGGGGTTTGATGTAGCTCAAATCAGCTGTTGAATGCTACTTCCAAGGGGCTGCAAAAGCTCAGTGGTTAAGTGCTGTAGCATTGTTATACTGGGGCTGCTGGTTCGAGCCTGGGTTGTGTCAGGAAGGGCTTCCAATATAAAATAATTGCCAAATCTTTCATGCAAGTTCACTCTCTGTGGCAACCCCTGCAGAAGAAAATAGCGGGGGGAAAAAACTACTTTTACTGATGGTATGGAGGTGGAGGAGCATAAGTTTCTCTGGCTTGAGCAGCTTACACATCTGGGACCCCATGAATGCAAAATGCATGTACAACTTGAACTTGAATACCATCAATTTTAAAATCGTCTTTTTCATGGGTGTTTCTTCCAAAACTGAATCATATATTGTTTGTTTGACCATTTTACATGTTTACTGTGTTGCACTGATAGTAAAAATGTGGGTTTATGAGATTTGCACATTTTTGTCTGTTACATACTTCTTTTTTTTATTTTATTTTTTTTCCTTTTGCACGTAACTTATTTTAGAGATATGGTTGCACATATTTGATACTTCTTTTTGGTTTAGTTTTTGATATATAGATGATGAAATTTTGTAATAATTCATGTTACGCTCTATTGAGTTTGACAAATACAGTAAGAACTCGGCAGCACAGTGGCTCAGTTGGCAGAGCTGTCGCTTCTTAGAAAGAAGGTTGTCGGATTGAATCCCAGCTCAGGACCTTTCTGAGTGGAGTGTGCATGTTCTCCGTGCTCGCGTGGGTTTTTTCCCAGCTACTCCGATTTCCTCCCACAGACCTAAAACATTCATGTTAGTCTTATTGATAACTCTAAATTGTCTCTAGGTGTGAATTAAAAACAATAGCGTGAATGTTTGTCTCGTTTGTCTTTGTGTCCCTGTGATGGACTGGAGACCTGTCATGGGTGTCCCCCAGTGATAGCTGGATATGGGCACCAGTGACCCCCAGCAATCCAGAAAGCAAGAAGCGGGTACAGAGGATGGATGGATGGATGGATGGATGGATGGATGGATGGATGGATGGATGGATGGATGGATGGATGGATGGATGGATGGTAGCACTACCATAGTGAGACTGTTTGATACCTTCAACTCCTCACACGTCTTGACCTTTTTGATTCAAGCATATTGATCATGCTAACCTGAAATCATCAATCAAAACTTCTAATCAGTTCTAACTTTCCAACTAAAGCTACAGTTGGAATTTAAGTTATTGAACCATATTTTAAGACACAACGTTGTTTATCACATTCATGTCATTGTGTTTTAGAATGACATTTTTTATGTATTTGAATTTGATTATTTCTTTTCATCAGTTTGTACTTATGTCTAAGTAAAGATAACTCAAAAGGGCTTAAATTAATTTTCTGGCTATGAAAAATTATTAAACTGATATTTAATAATATTTCTGAGCCAAATCAAGTCCTTTTCATCCAAAGAAATGCCTTGCTTGTGGCCAAGTTACAAATCAAATGGTCAGTGGCCTTTTTTCATTGAAAAAACATATTAAATTAAACTTTAATAACTTGTGGTATTCTAAAAAAATAAGAACAAAACAGGGCTTTGATTGAATATTCTTGTCTCTTACAAAGAGATACTTTGTGCTTCAACTATTTTTTTTTTAACAAAGCTATACACACTCAGTCTCACCTTGCCTGTGGAGAATCCTTAGAAAATATTTAGTTATTGCTTACTGTCAAAGGCAAAAAATAAAAGGTTGCCATAGCCACTTTCATAAGACACTAAAGACACTAAAATAGGTATACTTCAGTCATTTTTACAGATATTAACCTAAAATTTGGTTGGTAGTAGCTGAGCGATATCCATCCATCCATTATCTTTTACCCACTTTGTCCATTTTGGGTCACCGGTGCCCATGTCCAGTAATCACTGTGTGAGGGGTGGGGTACACCCTGGACTGGTCGCAAGCCCATCACAGGGCCACATAGAGACAAACAAGACAAACAACCATTCACTTTCATTCACACCTAGGGACAATTTAGAGTTACCAATCAGCCTAACATACAAGTTTTTGGTCTGTGGGAGGAGACAACCCACGCATGCATGGAGAGAACATGCAAAATCTACCGTTGAGAAGCAGCAGCTCTACCAGTTGTGCCACCGTGCTGCCCCTGAGCGATATCCCCAACACATATTCTAAGTGCAACACATGTTGCACTATCTGTTTAAAACCTTGGTTAATTGTCTGTTAGCCAAATATCTCATAAACGACTGGACTGACTTCTGTGGGACTCAAGGTGTAAATACAACTGAGTCACCTCAATTCAAGATTAACACTTTAACTCTCTGCTCCTAATGTGCTCTAAAATGGATAGAACTCAATATTTTTTGCAGATACTGTATTTACATAAAGTTCAGTGTGGTAGTCGCTGACAGTTATTTATATTACCGGACATACTCCGAGGGCAAACAAAGTATGCAAGATATAATACATGGAACTGCACACATTTTTACTTGCATGTTTAGACCAACATGATAATGTATATATCATTTCTTAACATTAGATGATGATGGTCAAAAACACTGGCTTGAAAGACAGCAAGCAATACACATTCCTTCAAGGCATTTTTTCCATTCATGTCCTCTGCCCCTTCTGGGTATGGGCCACCAAACATAGTCCTCCAGAGGCCACTATCCTGCACCATATTCTCTTGTTTGCTCGAGTTATATCCCATCCTCTGATTGTCAGAATCAAGCTTGCGCTGCCAGGTGTTCCTTGGTCAGCCTCTTCTCCATTTACTTTCAGGTTTCCTCCTCAGCATCTGCTGATGCTGGTGGTTTGCATTGCATGTGCTCTATCCATCACCATCTACTCTCCTGGAGTTCTTCTACAACAGTTGTCCTGCCCTTTCCCATAGAGTGGTTTTACTGATAGTATCAGGCCAGCGTGTCTTCAGAATCTGCCGCAGCTGTTTGGATTCTTTGGTTGATTGCTTTAGTAGCTCCCCACGTTTCAGCTCCATGCAAGTAGTATGGCCTTCATGTTGGAGTTGAACAATATTAGCTTTGTGGGTAGCCAGCTCCCTATATATACAGATGTTCTTAAGCTGAAGAAAAGCCACGCTGGCTTGCCCCATCCTTGCCTTAACATCTGCATCAGTACCACCGTGATGATCAATGATGCTGCTAAGGTAGGTGAAAGACATCACTTTTTCCAAAGGGCTCCCGTTCATAGTGATCGGGTAGTCGTTGCTGCTAGGACTGATTTTGAGTATTTTGATCTTTGTCCTGTGGTTGCCGAGGCCAACGTTTAACAATATTGTTGCCAGAAGATCTGTGTTCTCCTGCATCTGCTGGTGGCTATTAAAGAGAAGTGCCAGTGTAAGGTCGTCATCAAAGTCAAGATCCCAAGTAGGCTTCACAAAGTCTGCTTAATTCCATTTGTGTTCTCTGATAGAGGTATTCATGATCCACTTGATGACGAGGAAAGGCCTTTTATTTGTTTTAGAACACATTTGTAATCGGTGCAAATCATACTGACATGTGTCCATTAGAAATGTTCAAATGTTTACTGGGAACTTTTTGTTGATGAGCAAAGAGCAGTGGAAACTGTAAACTTTGACAAGCTTGTACTCACTCGTTAGTAGTTCATTAGGTCACATGTGTGTTTTAGTGCCGTTCCACCAAGCATGAATCTATAAACTCAAGGATTTTTTTTTTTCACTGCCAAAGCAGTCCGTCCTATTGCCTGCGATCTTTCAAAGTTCATCTGGATTTGATGAATATTTTCCAACCCACAATATCCTCACCTGCCAGCTTTTAGACGTGTGCTTCTTTTTTTTTTTTCCCTTCGTTCTTTTCTTGGAAATGGTTATTTACACTTGAGCCAATGCGCTAATCCTTAAAATATTTGCCATCTAATATGTTTTTAATGACTCTGCCACAAGAATTTACTACTTAAATTCCAAGTGAAAGTGGATTTTAAAATCTTTTCGACAGATGATTATCAGGTCAGGGAAAAGGGCAAAGAAAGGGAAAAAAAAATCCATCAAATCTTGTAACGGTTTTACTGTTTTTCCATTTAATATTCATCGTTGCCGCCACTGAATGAGAGGTGGCAATAATGTTTTGGTCCATAATTTTTATGTGTTTGTTTGTCTGTAGCGTTAGCAAATAATCTTTTGAATGCTTTGAGAGCAGCACATTGTGCAAGATTTTAAGTGGGTTTAAGCATAACTTATTCTGAAAGGTTTGACTAAAACAGCTAAAACTTGGTCTCTTCTCATCATAAGAATATCTTTGAGTAAAAATCTGTGGCATAAATGGTGGCCGGTAATATGCATTTTTTCAAGGAATGCTAAACATTTAATTGTAATTGTAAGGTTCAGTGCCTTAACTAGTCACACAAAGAGACTCTTAAAGGATCAGCACACTAGTAAATTATTTTTAATCCCTTTAAGTGGGAACTTGAACTGAAATATTCCCATTTAAATACTTCTGCTGACACTTTCTCTTTTTGAACCTAAGTAGCTTTGACCGATCTGTTCCTGTTTACCATCTCATTGATTGAAGTTAATCAAATTTAGATTCAACTTTCAGCTTTAAATGAGATTCAAGTCAGTCTCAGTAGTATTATGACCACAAACGTACTCAGGTCTTTGGCTTCCTGTTAGCATTCGTTGCGTCATTTATTTTGTAGGTTTATTCTGCTGTTGCGCTCAGCTGAGTTTCAGAGGTGTGTTAGTTATTTGTGGAATGACCAAAAGAGGGTGGTTAAGGCTGCACAGAAGACTGTGGGAAGCAACCTTTCCACAGCCTCTGACCTCTCCATGATGGAGGAGGAGGGCGCTCTGCATCATGAAGGACTCCACTCATCCTGCACACAATCTCTTCTAGCCCATTCCCTCAAGCAGGCGGCTGATGAGCATTCAGAGCAAGGCCACCAGGCTCAGAAACAGTTTATTCCCTGCAGCTGTCAGACTGCTGAACTCGAGTTGCACTTAATTCAACTTCATCTTACTTTTTTATTTTTTTTTACTTTATTTATTGTGTATGTGTTGTATACAGGGGCCAAGATGGTATGGGGCAGGACAGCCGAGACAATTTAGAGTTACCAATCAGCCTAACATGCATGTTTTTGGGCTGTGGGAAGGAACCGGAATACCTGGAGAAAACCCACATATGCATGGAGAGAACATTCAAACACCACCCACAAAGGTCCTGGACAGAATTTGATATGGTGACCATCTCACTGAGAAGCAACATCTTTACCAACTGATCCACCACGTACAATAATCTGTGCAATAAATTTCAAACACTGCACATTGTTAGATTAAATGAAACAACACATTAAGACAACATAAAGCATTACTTGTACTAAAATTAAAACACGTATGTAAACAGCATACAAGTCATTATTTAGACAAGCCACACAATCCACATATATTTAAAGATTCCCGATGAGACAGCTGTGTGTAAAACTCACTAAGCTATGAGATTCATGCACTAGTGCATCATAAGTACTTCCCTGAAGCAAGGTAAGTTAAAATTTTGTGTGAAATAGCTTATGTGTTTCAATATTTTTAATGCTTCTGCAGTAGTTTGGAAGTTTTCATTGTCCTCATCAAAAACATGTTTTCATGTACTTTGATGGTACCAACCCAGTTTGCATCCAGTTAGTAAGTTTTCTATTGTGGACAAACAGAACAAACCTCAGAAAATACAGTAATGTTTGTATTGTATTGCATTTTCTTTATATAATTCATCTGTCGAAACTATGAAACACAGTTGGGGACACAGATATCAAAAAACTCAAAGTTGTGTACAATCTTAACATATTGGAATGTTTTATATTTTGTAAAAGTTGCTGTTTTTATCAGCATTTAGGGTCAAATTATTGTGGAAACTGCTTTTTTAATCTAAAATTTATTTGCTGACTTTTTGTTCTGGATTGAGTTATTTTTGTTGCATTGTTTGCAAACTTCACAAAATTATTCACACAACATATTGACTAAACTGCAAGGGACTGAGACAGCAGCCTTGCGGGACTCTGATGTTCACCCCTGTAGAGGATGAGGATTTGTTGCCAACTTTAACCATTTTATTTATTTTTTTCTTTTTTTTTTTCTTTCAAGAAGTTTTCACCCATCTGCAAATGGAATTACTCAGGCCAAGGTTGTGTAGATGTCATGGCAGTGTTAAAAGCCCTGCCATTGTCAACAATCTCCAGTTGGATGTCCGTGTTTTTATGCTCGTCATGCTTTGTAAACCCAAAGGGTCAACATCGGCATTTATGCAATCATTTTCATGAACATAATACTTAATGTTATATTTTATTTTCATAATTTTATGCACTTAAAAACCCATAAAAGCCACAGCTATCTGTATTAGTTTTGCAGCACATTTTTTCTTAATCTCTTCATCGGAACCATCTCGACTACCTTTCAGACTTTTCCAGTCATCTTGTGTGGAGTGTGTGGGTTAGAATGTGCAGCCTATAATTCACCCGCCATTTTGTTTAGAATGAGTGTGTGTGTGTGTTTGTATATGCGTGTGTGTTTTTGGCATCAGTCGGGATGTGTGCCTGTGCTCATTTCAGCGCGAGTACAGTACGAGGAGCCTGCGCTGTGAAGCTGCTCGTCCTGTCGCAGCCAATGTCAACAGCCAAGCGCATAACTTCCCATGAGCCTTTTTCCCTAGAAGGTAACTGGAAGGCTGCTCAGCTCGTCCGCCTCCACACGAGGGTGTATTTGTGTGTGCTTTTACACCCATTTGTCAACGTGTATCCATGGCCAGTGTGTTGTAGCACCCATGGGTGTTTGTTTTACTTTATTAGTTTTTTGTTTTTTTTTCTCTGTGTGTATTTGTTATGTCTGAGAGGACATTTCTGGACAGGGAGTTTATTTTCTCCTTATACTTTAGCTTTGACTTTCATAGGGGAGTTTTAAAAGTTCGAACTTGGTTGTCGGGTTCAGTTTAGCTTCACATTGAGGTTTGGGTGATGGGGTTTGTGCTGCCGAGAGTCCTCGCACGGACAAAAGCACAAATATGTGTGCATATATGTATTTCTTTACATCCATGTCTTGTTGATTTGTGGCGTTTGGGGGCATCTCCCCACGCTGTGTGCGTCTGTGTGGGTTGCTTGGTTTAACGCATGTGCACACACGGTCTGAAGTGTCATACAAACGCCATTGTCGTGACAATATGCTTCCACGGTGTGTGCCTGTGTGTATGGAAGCAGCTCATGCCAGCACAGGTACGGGATGTGTGTGTCTGTGTGTCTTGTGTGTAGCAGAGCGCAGCAGAGCAGAGTGGCGGGTCTAATGCGATTACGTCCCTTGTCTCCGTGCAGAACTGATAAGGTATTAGAGGGCGGGCCGTGATGAGATTTAAATTAATTCAGCCTCCATTCAAATTCACCGTGAGATGAGCTGCTCCATTATTTGGCCTTTCAGCCCAACACGTCCCCCCTCCTTTCATCCCTTCATCCTCTCGTCTCCTCTCTTTCTTTGGCTCCTCTTTTACTCGTGACAAACCTACTTCCTTTGAGTCTTCCATCAATTCCGTTTCCTTTAAATGGTTTCCCTCCATCACTTTCTTTCCGACATGCCTTCCTTTTTTGAATGTTGCCTCCCTCTACTCGCCTCCCCTTCTGGAATATAATTCATTTGTTAATCTTTGACTCCTTCATTTATTTTCCTGATTTTCTATTCTTCTTTTAGAAAAGTGCAATCAAATCAGCGCTCTGGATTTTCTTCCATCCTTTCTTGTCTTCCTTGTTTTGCTTCAGTGAGTTATTTCTCTCCTTTATCCTGTTTTCCTTCCTCACACCTTTCCTCTCATTTCCTCGTACCTTTAGTTTTTTTTTTTTTTTTTAACCTTTAACTTGTTTTCACCTCCCTGCCCCCATTTATTCCTGTCGTTCTTTTTATCTCTTTGCTGTAGCGTAGTCTCACAGCGGTACGGCTTCAACTTGTCATCGTTAAATTTTGGAAACACATGAAGTGATGGGATTACTGGAACTGCTTGCCAGAACCACAAAACGCAACAGGTTTTTCCCCATCTTGTTTTGCTAATCACAGTTATGCATCCAACCCCAAACCTTGACAAGGCACAAACTCCCTTAAATTAGAACATATTAAAAAACACAGCAAAAATTTTGCCATTTTCATGTTTTTATTATGAGGCTGGTTTGTGTTCAAACCCCAACAAATTTAATTATGTAATTTTGGTGCTTAATGTGGCAGTAGTGATAGGATTTAAATCAGAGATTTAGTTTCTTCTGTTTAAATCTTGTGTGTAAGCCACACTGAATAGTATGGCTTACACAATAGTATGAGTATACAGGTCATCCTCGGGTTACGTCACTCCCGGCTTATGGCATTTCGGACTTACGTCCGCCTCCCCAGTGACGTCATCACACCTCACGTTGACTTTTTCATGCAGCATTTTATGGGTTTTTTTTTTTTTATTTTTATTTTTTTTTTAGGGTATTGTTAGCTAACTGCTTGGAAATACAGCAAAACGGCATTCTAAGTACACTGTTGTTGTGTTACATTGAAAAAAAACTTGTTTAAAATGCCATTACCGTTCGCCATGTGCTTTCAATTTCGGGTTACGTTCAAAATCCCGACTTACGTTTCGCCATGTGCTTTCAGTTTCGGGCTACGTTCAAAATCCGGACTTACGTTTCGCCACGTGTTTTCAATTTCGGGTTACGTTCAAATCGGTATACGACTGGGCCGTTGGAATGGAACTCGAACGTAAACCGAGGTCCACCTGTATACAGTAGTCCCTCGCTACTTCTTGGTTCAACTTACGCAGACTTGCTCTTTTGCGTTTTTTTCAACAGTTGTCAACTTTAATATAACTCAAATGATTAGGGCGGTATGGGATAAAAACTTAACAGAAAAAAACAATTGGACAGGCACAGCCATTTTGTATTTTCCTTGCAATAAGTCTGCACTTTAACACCAGTCATAAGAACTACACTACCCATAAGCCAACAGTGCTTCCAGACGCTGCTTTCTGTCGAAATGGAGGGAAGGTTTTGCAACGCAAAGTCAGAAGTAACGATCCATCTATTAAGCTGTCAGAACTGGCAGGAAAGTCGCAAATAATCCTGAAGCTCATTTATCCACGCACTTATCAGCCTGGACGGGAGGTGGGCTTCGTCGCTGCAGGGTAGATCTGCAGAACTGGAACCGAGTTGCTGGTCTACTGAGCTAATGAGTAAAATTCTGCAGTACTGTACAGTGCATATTCATATGTTGTTAACATTACGTTAGTTTAAGAGTTTAGGACATTGCTAGAGTGTGGGAAGGGTTTTTAATTAGGCCTGTCGTGATAAACAATAAATCAATTTAATCACGAGATAAATGAAAATTATCAACCTCATTTTCATTTATCGGCTTTATCGTTTCTTAAGGCTCCAGTATAGCTCTGCGTATGGCTGTACGCCGTTCCATGCGCGCGTACAGAACGCAGGCAGTTCACCTATACAGCTCTGCGTATGTTCTCGCGTTTTCGCGCTGAATTCAGTCAGC
>JARVGV010000630.1:25638083-25653165 GCA_031762435.1 Hypsolebias longignatus | reverse complement strand
TATATATATATATATATATATATATATATATATAGATATATATATATATATATATATATATATACATATATATATGTGTGTGTTCACCTGATCACCTGTCATTAAAAACTATTTGTTAAAAGCCTGAAAATAAAGTCATGCCTGAAAAGATTTGCACAACCAGAATTTTTGGCATTAAAGTAAATTATCAGAATACATTTATAGTTATGCAACAAATTTGAAACATGATGGGCTGAATTTAGGATTTGATTTAAAGGCATTAGAATCAAAATGAAGGTAAGCTTTTAAAATATATATCTAAAAAAATCTAAGTCTAGTCCTCTGGACATTCAAAAAACTAAACAAAAAAGTAGAAACGTTTTGTCTTTCGTCTTTTCTACCTGGATTATTGAGCATGCATCAGGGTATTTTAAAAATATAGCTCTTTGATTTGTAGAGTCTTCTTTTTTCCCCTTAGGTTCAAATATGACAATGATTTTGGATAACTATAATAAAAATAGTTTTGCTGGACATCAAAATCAGCAACTCCTGCTACCTGGAATGGAGTAGCGGATTCGATGTTTGCTTGGTTGGCTGATCGGTTGGTTGGTTGATTCACTCTTTCACTAGTTGGTTGGTTGGTTGATCTGTCAGTCGGTTCACTCGGTTTACTCGCTTGCTCACTGGTTAATTGGTTCGCTCGCTCACTGGTTGATTGGCTCGCTCACTCACTGCTTTGTTGGTCAGGTGGTTTGCTCACTGGTTAGTTGGGTGCTTCACTTGCTCACTCGTTTGCGTGATCACTGGTTGGTTGGTTGGTTGGTTGGTTGGTTGGTTGGTTTGCTTGCTCACTGGTTAGATGACTGGTTCGCTTGCTTGCTCTCTCACTGGTTGGTTGGTTCGCTCGCTCGCTGGGTGGTTGATTGGTTGGTTCGCTTGCTTTCTCACTGGTTGGTTGGTTGGTTGGCTGGTTGGCTGTTTTGCTAGCTCGTTGGTTGGTTGGTTGGTTGGTTGGTTGGTTGGTTGGTTGGTTGGTTGGTTGGTTGGTTGGTTGGTTGGTTGGTTGGCTGTCTTGCTCTCTCTCTGTTTGCTTGGTTCGCTCACTCACTGCTTGGTTGGTTGGTTGGTTTGCTCATTCACTGGGTGGGAGGTTGGTTGGTTGGTTCACTCACTTGCTCACTGGTTTGAAGGCAATGATTGTTCCCTGTCTTAGTTTTGCAAACTGACTTTAGAACTGCCAATGATAAGTGAAACAAATTGGTTTAGGCCCATGACTGGATTGTTCATTGCAGAATGTTCGATCTATTTAAAAAAAATTTAAAAAAAATACACTGCTTTGTGTTTTTGTTTTTCAGCAGAATTTTTGCGTTTGCCTTTTTATTTTGTGGAACACCATCCATGTAACTTTGCTGCACTGGAATAAATTAAAACATGCTATCTTTTCTGATTCATTTCAGTTTAACCTGCTGCTTTTTTCCATTGTCAGTAAATTTCAATGATCCAGTATGATCCACTTTTACTTTTAATAAGTAGAAGTAATATACCATACCATTCCATTTTATTTATAGAGCACTTAAAACAGTGACAAGGCAAACCAAAGTGATGTACAAACAAACAAATAACAGGCAACACATAGACAACATACACAATGAAGTACAAAAAATAGACATAAAATCATCACAGATAATAAATATAATGACCAAACACAAATCATCTGGTGTTGAAAGCAACGGAATAGTAGTGAGTCTTTAAACGGGATTTGAATACAGAGAGGGAGGGGGCTGTCTGACGAGCAGAGGTAACACGTTCCAATATAATAAGTTATTTATGAAAATGTGTACCAGTGTATATATAATCAAAAGAAGAGTCAGCACCCTTAGTTTCCCTACCCCTTTTAGGTTTGTGGCATCTGCTGTTGGTTTTCAAAAGCCCAGATTTCCCTTTTGTTTTTATTTATTTATATTTTTATTTTTCTGTCTTTTGGTACATTTTTTTCTGTGTTTCTTTATTTTTTGATGATAAATTCACACCAAACAATATCAACATTTTGTTAAAAAGTTTTTTCTAGTTTTATCCTTTGACTGAGACAATAATCTTTAACATAAATAATATTAACATGCCATTTCTCTTGTTGTTCTGTCTGCAGCTTGAGTCCCACTGCTGTCTGTGATGCCCTCTCATGACGCCCAGCTCAGGAGCTGACACTGCCAGTGAGCGGGAGACGCCACTGCTCAACCGGTCCTGGACCTGCGCCATCAGCTGGTTCTTACCCTCCCTCTTGCATCCTGGAAACTACTCTTTCACTCGCCTGCCAGTATCCACAACCAGCAGCTACGATTTGTCCCTGTAAGGTTTGCCTAAAAACCGACACGCTGACGCCCTTGATCACCAGCATAATCAGCCAAAAACCACAATCTAGTCAACACAATCAGCAGCATCATAATCACCACCAGCAGCAACAGCAAGCATGTCCAGTCGCAGAAAGTCCTCCACTCCATGCATGGTTCGGGTCATCAGTGACCTGCCTGATGAGCAACATGATTCGGAGGATGTGATGGACATTGAAAAAGTGCCCTGTAACATTACGACTCAAAAAAACCACTCTGAATTACCTGAGTCCACAGAAAAAAAGCAAGACCCACAAGAGGAGAATGTAGAAAATACAGACCAGCAGACAATGTTAAAACAGACAAAAACACAACATATTGAGCCATTAGTACAAAAAGAGCTTTCTGATCAACCCCATGTCATTGAAAATGTTGAATCCAGAGGATTGAACAAAGTAACAGAATCCGAACAAGTATCACAGAAAAAACAACAAAGAGGCTATGAGTGCAAATATTGCCCATTTTTGACACAGAATCTGAATGACTTTAAGGAACACGTGGACTCCAGCCACCCTAACGTCATTCTAAATCCATTGTACATCTGTGCTGTGTGTAATTTCAACACCAAGAAGTTTGACTCACTCACAGAGCACAATGAGAGCCGGCATCCAGGTGAGACGAACTTTAAGTTCAAAAGGATAAAAAGGAACAATCAGACTATCTTGGAACAGACAATCGAAGGCAAAGACAATTCAGTTGAATGCGAAATGACAAATGAACAAGGTGAAGGCCACAGCACCTCCGTGTTTCCACCTTACATATCAACCACGCTGAAAAGCCCAGGTATTATACCGTCGCTCTATAGAGGGACAGAACTTACAAACCAGCTGGATAGCTTGATCCCTAAGGATCAAATCACAGCAGTGAACATCAATGGAACAGTCATCATCCCTGAACCCACCATCATCCAAGGGCTCTCCCATGTCTCCCCAATGCTCCAGCGCCCACCCAACTTTAACTCTGTACCAAAAATAGCTGTTCCTTTGAACACTACCAAATATAACCCTTCCTTAGATGACAACCTGACACTGATTGCCTCCTTTAATAAGTTTCCTTACCCAACACATGCTGAGCTGTCATGGCTTACAGCTGCCTCCAAACACCCAGAGGAACAAATCAAAGTATGGTTCACCACCCAACGACTGAAGCAAGGCATCACCTGGTCTCCAGAAGAGGTGGAGGAAGCAAGGAAGAAAATGTTCAATGGCTCTATTCCTCCTTCCCATCACACATTTACCAGTTCCATATCTCTGTCCTCTTCCAAAGCCTCCAAGCAGCCAGTTGTCCACACAACAATTGAGCATCCATGTCAAGTCCGGACAACTGCATCTAATGTCTTAAGTATTGTCACTACAACAAATTCTATTTCAGGAGTCTCAACTGGTACCACCCACACCCTGAAAAGATCCCTGCCAGCACACCTAACATCAGCGTTTGGTCCAGATTCAAAGCGACCCATTATGGCAGTCGCTCCCCATTCTGGTGACCCTAAAGACAAAGTCCTAATGGCTCCTCCACCACCACCACCTCCCCCACAGAAAGACCGTATGCCAATGGCACCACCTTCCATTCCTACAGAGATCAAGCGACCCGTAGCAGCTTCTCTGGTAAATGCAGAAGCAAAGAGGCCATCTCTTGCTGTGCCTTTAATGCCACCACCATCATTATCATTATCGCAATCTTTGTCATCCAAAGGGAAAATTCTCTCTGCAATAGGAAACTCTAAGACAAAGCCATTGATCTCAATGTCCTCCATGGTGTTTCCAGAGTCCTTAACAAGGCCAATGATAGCTCCACCACCTATATGTGCCCCTCCATTTAAAAACTCTTTACTTTTCCCTCGTACTTCGACCATCAGTTCCAAAGAAAAGCATACTAATACCCATACATTGCCAGCTCCTGATTTAAACCAACCAAATTCTCCTCCACCCAATAACACTCACATTAAGCGGCCAACCATTATACAGTCTGTTCGCACTCCATCTAAAGCCCCTTCCCAAATTCAGGGATTCCCTCTGAATGGCAAAACACTAAAGGAACAGCAAGGTTTGGAGCTGAAAAACAGTTACTCTAGAGGGGATAAGGTCATCAGCCCTCTGGCAGAAGCTAATGGGACATCACGTATTGACAATAAGTGGCTCCAGGATCAGGTGTTCCCTGCTCACAACAATGGAATTATACATTTAGATGGTGAAGAGACACCAACAGCCCGAAAACAAGATTTTCAGCAAAAGTCCTCTGTCTTGACTCAATTTCCTTTACTAGAGAGGATGAAAGGAAAAACAGCAAAACAACTGAAGATCTTAGAGGAGAATTTCTTGCGGAACAGTTTTCCTACGCATAGCGACGTGAACAATCTAGCAGCCACTACTGGCCTGTCTCATCATGAAATTGACAGCTGGTTTGTGGAGCGACGTGCACTACGTGACAACTTGGAACAAGCCCTTCTCAACTCCATGGGCACGAAGAAGACAGGAATTGGTGATTTTGCTGGCATGACTGAGAAACCATTACATCAGCAGCATCAAACCCTCCATTTGAATGGCATTCACAAAACAAGCACTAATGCGGGCAATCTCAAAAGCTCTCCTCCACCTCTGCATGCCCTCTCCCTTAATGTTCCCAGCACTATTGCAACGCCTATCCCTAACCCAAATTCTTTCTCAGTGCCTCCAGACAGCCGATCACTGGCACTCCTCAAGGACGATTTTGCTCAAACGCGGTGGCCTTCCCCTGAGGAGTTCAGCCAGCCGGACGGTCGGACAGGACTTGCTCGCTCCGAATTCGCCCGCTGGTTCACAAACACTCGGCTGCAGAGCTGTGGCATGGAACTGAAAGAACTTTTTTACAACAATGGGATGAATGGAGGGCAGGGGCAGCTGGTGTATTCCCCTGAGAGCACTCCACCCAACCTCATCCAGCGTTGTCAGGATGGAGCTGTTACAAACAACAGTAAGGTGCTGGAAGTTGAGCTGGACTGGCTGATGGACCAGCGTTCAAACAGCCTCAACAGTCAGCAACACACTGAGCTCCAAAACCGGTTTGCTGGCAGGTACTTAAGTCAAGAATTTTCATATAAAAATTGTTTGTGTTTATGAATTGACTTCTGTTGCGAATGTTAATGATTTAACATACAAGTTATACCAAGTTCAAAGTAGGTATTCAACTTATTGTCCAATGCATATCTTAACAGTCTGGGAATCCTTGCAAGTAGCAGTTTTATAGTTTTTAAAATGGTGCCAACAAAAGTAGTACAGTATTAGAAAAAGTAGACAGGCCCAATTCACAAATGCCCCTTGGCATAGATGATAGCCTTTTCTGCAAGGGTGGACTTTGAAGCTGGAGATGAAGCAAAGTAAAGAGGGGCAGGAAGGGGTCTACAAGTTAGGCCTGTTGCGATAAACAATAAATCAATTAATCGCATGATAAATGAAAATTATCAACCTCATTTTCGTTTATCGGCTTTATTGTTTCTTCTTGTCTCTCTCTTTCTATTGAAGACACGGCTCAACTCTGGTGCTCTTCACTGACCCTTCCCTTTCTCTTTTCTCTTTAAAATCTGTTTTAACCGTCCAAATTGCGTTTTTGATTGTTAAAAGCAGCTAAGCTGAGAAGCTAAGCTACGAGCTAAGCTAACAGACTGACCTCTAGAATAAACTGTCTTGTCAAAGCTCCAAAGGGCCTCCCTCCCATTTTTCTTAAAGAGACACACTGCTTGCTCCCTCAGTATCCATCCTTCAGTTCAAACTGTCTTATACTGCCATCTGTTGGTCGAACAAAGGTAGTACATGCAAAGCAAATTGAGATAAGATAGAAAACATTTTTTCTTATATTTGACAATAATTACTAATTACTGTCAAATTTCAAACATTATCGTTTATCGCAGTCATTTCTGAGACAATTAATCACTCAGCAAAATTTGTTATCGTGACAAACCTACTACAAGTTTTCTGTGCTAACTTTGTTGTATGGATACACGCACTTTAGGGTTGGGAAATATTTTCTACAGTTGGCTGGGAAATAACTAATTAGACCCTATAATTTATTTTATGGGTTATCATAATTGTTATACTTGAACCCTCTTACATGGTCAATTGATTGTTTCCATTTGATAAAGTAAATTTGATTGATGGGAGTTGAGTCTGTTTTAATTCCAGTGTCAGAATTGTTCAAATTTAGTGTTCTAGTTATCTTTTTTCTAACGTCTTGCACTTTTTCTGGTGACTTGTTCATCTGATTTGACTCTGTACCTCCCCTTTACAGATTTATGTTGTTTTCTAGTTGCCCCATTAACATTGTTTTCAAGGCATTAACCTACAAATATACAGGGCATGATTTAGTCTTCCTTCCCCTCAAGCAGCTTGGGACGTGTTTGGCCAGATATCACAGCCATTAGTTTGAAAACCAATATCTGCACAATAATTTGGAAAGCGTTTATTCTTCCCATGAGTGAGCTCTGGATTCGGGCTCAATCTCTGAACCCCCCCCAAAATGAACCTGCACTGATAGCACAATAAAATCCTTCTTACTGCTGATTCTATTAACTCTTCCAACAGAACAAACTCCTTGATGTACATCAAAAAGGCAAATACTGTTAAATATAACTTTTTTAGTTTTTTAATAACTAATTTTTATTATTATGTCTTAATATTAGATATGTTTGTTCAGTTTTTATTACACAGAAAGCTTCACCAGTTTATCTGTAAGTGGAATTATTGAAATGATCCTAATGATTCGTTTTCCTCATTAATTAAAATATGTTCTAATTATGACACACACATTGTTTGATTGTGAGAAATCACCTCATTGCCTTGAAATTTTCAGGAAATTAACAATTCACTTTGATTCAGAGGAAATTTAACACACCAAAAGAGTTCCCATTGTTTTGCTGTGTTTGCTGAGGCTTTGCGAGGGTGAAAAGACAAGTCTACATAAAAGACCCTAAACCGAGCAAGACTGACAAGATAATGTCAGCGCTCGTTTTGTAAAGATGTAATGTTCCAAGCCACTTTACTTTTTGTCATTTCTGATTTTAACAGATATAAAATGTAACAAAACAAAAAAAGGGAATTGATTTGAGCATCTAACAGTCTCTCCCAAAATGGAAAAGCTTGTATTTTTGTTGCTTTATATTTGCACTGCATGAAAAGATCTGACAAACTGCTAGAAAAATTATTCGAATTAAATCAAGATGAGTAAAATCATGAAAATAAGCACATTTTTCAGATGGGGTAACAGTTGTGAAGTGCAGTGGCTCTTGCTTCTTTTCCCTGAAAGTGATTTATTTTTTTCTTTAACACAACATATATTTAAAGTTCATGCTCAATAATCCAGGTAAAAAAAATTCAACAAAGTTTAGTCGGGTCATCTGGACGATTTATTTTAGTTGAAACGTTTTGTCTTTCATCCAAAAGACTTCATCAGTCCAAGGAGCTGCAACAAATTCAGTCACATAAGTATGGCCATGACTACCTCAGACAATTTGGCAGGGGAGAGGGCGAACTCCAGAAACCATCTTATGACCGTCAAACTGGTTGGCCCATTATGTGAATGTGCTACTTGTTAGAGTTGCGCTCGGGTCCAAACATTCGAACCGGCCCCAGCCCGTAGCCATAATTTCTGAGCCCCACCCAAGCTGACAAATTAACAGTCATTACAGGTCCGAACACGAAAACCCCTGACATTTGTAACTAAGCTTCGACTGCGTGTACCACCAACTATTATTAACGGTTAGCGGACACGTGCAGTAAAGTGGGCAGAAGGTCGGAGCTGAAGAGCCATCAAAGTGCATTAAATGCTTCTCCAGCTTCTGCCTGCATTAGACCCTGCTCTGATATGTCAGATATTTTGGGATCTCACCTGTATGGGTCGTCGGCCGAGTGCCGCAACTGAATGAACATCCATTTGGACTGATGAATCGCTGGCAGTAGTCCATCTGAAGCTTAACTGAACTTTTTACCTCTTTCAACCAGCTGGTCAGTGCGCAGTCAAATGGTCACATGCGGCTGGTGATAGTATGGCAAGCCATGTTGACATATAGTTGGATCGTTGGCTGTGCGCTTCCACTGATGCTATAAAAAGCTCGACCCGTCCCACACATTAAGCACATTATTATTCATTTATTCAACCTTTATTTATACAGGTTAATCCCAGTGAGCCTCGGGGACTCATTTACAAGAGAGACCTGATATTAACAAAGAGTGATGACTACAGTGGACAACAAAGACAACAATAGACGATCAAAGGATGCATACAATTTTATTTATTTATTATTTTTTATTTTTTTTACAAGTGAATATAAAATGTTAATTAAAAGGATAATTATAAGAAAAAGTAGCGAAAAAACAGCTAGGTTGTAAGATGGTGTAAAATACTAAAAACAGCAACATGTCCGCATTGGTTTTAGCCAGGAACTTAACATTCATTTTTGGATTATGGCCCGGCCTGGTCCGAATCCGGCTCAAGCGGAGCTGGGCTCCGGCCTCGGGTTAGAAATGACAGCTCTACTACTTATGGGGCTGAGGTTTTTTGCGGCTTCTCGGACTGATGAAGTCCTTTGGATGAAAGACGAAACATTTCAACATAAAGAAACCGTCCAGAGGGCCTGACTTAACTTTGTTGGACAACATATGTTGTTGAGAAACAAACATTTGTGAGCAGAAAGGTTATAAACATTTTATGTAATGCAGCTTCCTGACATTCTGACATACACGCCCAATCATTTTATGATTCACTCTCGTCAGAAGTACTGCACAAGTACTTCACATATGTGGTATGTGAGGCCTGCAGTTCAGAAATATGTCTGACTTTTTACTGCTATGTGTGGACCAGGTGACCCCACACAACACGAGGTGCAACACCTCCAGTTTATATAAAAAAACCTTTAAATTAATCCCCCCACACATCGAGCAAGTCAGACATACAACCTGTACTTGACAAGTACTTTGTTGTATTTCTCAAACGTCCTGTTGATGATCACCGGGACCCTGCGGCCCGTTTGTGAGTCACCAGTCCCATTGACCCAGCCATAAAACCTCCAGTGGGTCGGGATTTTAAAGCATCTCTTCTCTGATTGGATGAATCTTTGATGTTTTTCCTTCTATTATTAAAGTTTAACAAATAGGTCAAACAGTCTTTTTTTATGTGTTTGTAATTTTCCCGAGCATCATTAAATCAAGAGGAAGAAGAGAAGGTGCACAGTAAACAGTGAACCAATTTTAAAACACTTACACGGGGCAGCCCTGGTGGAACATTAAGATAAAAAGAGTCATGTGAGGCTCATGAGTGATGTCCAGCAGGGAGGATTGTGCAGCTGTATATAGGTCAATAAGTGAACTTAACGACCCCTCCGCGCTGCATGTCTGATGTCTATTGTTACCGTAACTGTGGTGTTGAAACTGGTTCGACAGACTGAGGCAGCAGAGTGTGGCGGACATGAAGAACAGGACGCAGAACGGCGGAGTCCTGGGAGGGGCGCGGGACGTGTTCGGGAGCTGGCTGGAGGATGGACCTTTGAGGAGAGGACGGGAGCTGCTCCTGGACAGAGAGAGGAAGATGGCGGAGGACGCATCTGGGCGGCTTACAGGATAAACGGTGAGAGTTTGGTCAACTCAGCTGTAAAGTCCATAAAAGATGCTCTTCGTGGCTTCTAATTCACCAAACTTAGAGGTCGTCAGTGAAATGATGACGTTGATCCTGAGTTTATTGAGCAAAAAGAACCTACAACTGTATTAACTTTTACAAGTGTTTTTATTTTGTTGGCCAATAATAATAATAATAATTACAAACATTTAATTAACTTTAAGTGATCAGTTATCAACTTCCTGTCAAGAAAAGTCATTTGAATATTTTGTTTTCAGCATTATTCGTTCTTTTACCGTAAGAGAAAACCTATTGATTTAGTTTCAGAGCTGTGGGATTTGTCTCAGACTTTTTGATTGCAAATGAAAACGTGTCCAAGAAACAATATTTCCTTATCAGATATGAATACTGTAGTCAGCATCTTACCTGCAACAGACTGAGGTAAATAAGCTGTCAGCTTTGAGATGCGGGCAAAATCCTGACGTATACCATTTTCCACCGCACACGTCGCTCCACGCTATAAGTCGCATCCATAAATACAATGCTTTGCCGTATACGTTGCATCTATTGTGCGTTACTGCTGACAACCCAGAGATGTGGACCAGTGTCGTGACAAAAATCGATTGGCTGCCAAATGACAACCCCGGGGGTGTGTGCACAGGAGGACTTTAACAAGAATTTAACAAGATAACACTTAAAAATTATTTTTTGCTCAAAATTATAGCAAAGGTGTGTCTCAGTCTAACTTTTCCTTAATAAATGCACTTTGACGGTCAAATCAGCTGCATTTTCAAAAGGCGATATGCGTAAACCTTAACGCGCAGAGGGCAAATCGCTGTGCATTTCTTCGAAATTTAACAAGATGGCCACCTAAAAACGTATTATTTGTTTGCGCGACATTATAGTAAAGGTGTGTCTCAGCTGAACTTTTATTTAATAAATACACTTCATTGGTCAAATCAGCTGCATTTCGCCAGGGCGGCACAGAGAAATGAAGCTGATTTGAAGTCTATGGCAGGCCGATTGTGTCATTAATAGCCACTTTTACCTACTACATTATACAACGGCATGCCATACTACTTGAGTGCCATCTAGCGGATGAAAATGGTAGTGTTCGATATTTCCATGCCATAATGAATGCAAACGGTCATAACTCAGCCACAAATTGGTTTATAAATATGGGGAAAAACATAAATACAGTACGTCTCTTCGGCATATAAGTCACAAATTATGCAAGAAAACAGCAACTTAAAGGGCGAAAAATATGGTAAGCCATGCTACTATCACCACCAGAAATGTTTTTTATGTTAGCTCGGTCCGACAGCTACACAGAACACAGGTCATGTTGCAACATGCATGTTCTTCCAGATAAACAACACTCTTAATACAGAACAGACACTGGTTAAATATTTATACCAACCACACTGTACAATTTGAGCTGTGAAACAAAAAATAATTCACTAATTTAGAGGCCCGTTTATTAGCACCAGTTGCATATCCAGTCTCAAACAGGTTTTGCACTCGTGACATCATTTGATCAGTCCACAAACTCAATATGTTGCTCTTTGGTCAAAACCCAAATTATTTCCTGTGGCAGCATCGTGCACGGTGCGTCAGGCAGAAACAGATTGCATAACACTTTGCAAACCTAGTCGACTTTAAAAAAGGTGTTGTGTAAGCGCAAACCCTTAACCATATGTTGCACACACAGAATGCTACTTGGAAGTCACAGTTAGCCCAACACCAAAGCAGCTTTTTCTATTTTCGACCGAATTAGGTGCAAAGTTTTACAAATTTTAATTTATGCCGCGTCGACAGAGACGTAAATCTAGTCATTAAGACGGTAGACTTGTGAAAAGTGTTGCCAGCTCTTGTTTCTCAAGGTGTCTGGGGCAATGCAGATTAAAAAGCCTGACCAGTGTGCAAGAAACACAGATTCATATTAAGTGTTTAAACTTATTATAAAAAGACACCTTAAAATTAACAGATTTTAAGGTGTTTCCGAAGCTCGCAACAATTAAAGCCTTTTGAAACTCTTCATAGCTTCCTTGATTCTCATTGATTCTGTGCGTCCAGCAGAAACAACTTTCACATGATCACGTTTTTCACATTGTCATTTTAAAGGGATAGTCCAACTATTATTAGTTACCAGTAATTAGTAACTTATCAGCCCTGACATCAGTCATGAAGCACGGAGTACAAAAGAGGAGGCTAAATTCAAACCTAATGATGAGCCAAATGAGTGCCAGATTTTTATCTTTCTTCAGGCTTATAAAACAACACCGGTGTGAACGAATGCTACTTTAGCTAATATCTTCTACATTTTTGCATGACTTATTTATTACTTACTTTCTTACTTGTTTATTGCATTTATGATTCAATGCAGCAAAATAAACGTATTTAAAAGGTAGCAGATAATTGTAATACCGGTACTTGGTTTATTTACCAGAGGATCAGTGCCTCCAAATCTGAGGCGATGGCCTTGAGCTGGAAAAGGGTAAAGTGCCTTGTCCGGGTCGGGGGTCCTGCCCTAAGTGGAGGAGTTTAAGTATCTCAGGATCTTGTTCACAAATAAGGGAAAAATGGAGCGAGGGATCGATAGGCGGATAGGTGTACTGGTCTGTCATGGTGAAGAGAGAGCGGAGTCAAAAGGCAAAGCTCTTGATTTACCAGTCGATCTATGTTCCTACCCTTATCTATGGTCATAAGCTTTGGGTTGTGACCGAAAGAACGAGATCAGAGATACAAGTGGCCAAAATGAGTTTTCTCCGCAGGGTGTCTGGGCTCTTGAAGCTCGGTCATCTGTGAGGGACTCCGAGTAGAGCCGCTGCTTCTCCACGTCAAGAGGAGCCAGTTGAGGTAGCTCAGGCTTCTGGTTAGAATGCCTCCTGGACGCCTCCCTGGTGAGGTGTTCCAGACACGTACCACCGAGAGGTGACCCAGAGGAAGACCCAGGATACACTGGAGGGACTATGTTTCTCGACTGGCCTGGAAAAGCCTTGGGATTCCCTCGGAGGAGCTGATCCAAGTGGCTGGGGAGAGGGGAGTCTGGGTCTCCCTGCTTAAGTTGCTACCCCACGACCCGACCCCGGATAAATGGAAGAAAATGGATGGGTCTACAGTGTTTCCCCTACATAACTTGCCATGGCGGGGCGCTAATCTCGTCCGTGAGTTTTCTCGGGGGGAGACGGGAGACGGACAGATAGAAACACGTCCTGAGCTGACAGATATTTGTGGGGAGGGCGCGGGGGAACAGAAACAAAGCCGTGCGCTGTTTCTACTGACAGTTTTCAAGTGTGTGTGTGTGTCAGCGTGTGTTCAGCATGAGGGAAGAGGCTGCTTGTAGGTTTTCAGCTAGTGCACCTGCATTGCGACCTGCTAGTTTAGCGTTACGTCAGTGCTGACAGGTGGTTGGAGCGTAGGGTAGGCGGGGCGCTCGATTCTGTTGACGGGGCGGGGTGCCCCGCCTATATAATGTTAGGGGAAACACTGGGTCTATTTACATACCCATACCTTACCCCGCGATAAACGAGGGATGACTATCCATCCATCCTTCCATTCTCGTCCGCTTATCCGAGTTTGGGTCGCGAGGGTAGCAGCCTAAGTAGGGAGGCCCAGACTTCCCTCACCCATCCACTCGGGCCACCTCCTCCGGGGGAATCCCAAGGCGTTCCCAGGCCAGCCGACTATACTTTCTAAAAGTTGTTTTTCCACTAAGCTTTGATTTAACTTGGCGTGGCCTTTGTTGGTCCACAGCGTCCTCCCTCCACCTCGCCGTCCATTTGCATTGAAGCCAACACCTCAATTGGGGCTACAAACAAATGCACCAGCCAGTCTTTGTTTGTGTAGCTGTATGAGTTTTGGCTAAACACTCGGTTCAAATTTAAAGGGGGAAAAAATACTCAGAGGCCTAAAATAGCAGCAGACCCCCTGGTGTGGCAAAGTTTGATAGATGAAAGGCTCCGACTAGGGCAAAGAGTGATGACAAAGTCTGCTGCTTGTTCCCCCCTTCTGTTCTGACAGAAGATTGAACGTCTTAATGTGTCTGCGCGGTATGCGCGTCTCCAAACAGAATCTGTTCAAATAATCTCTTCAAGACAAACATCTATTTTAAAAAAACTTCTTACACTGTCACTTTTGAAAGACTGTCTTTACTTTAGGATGGCTTCAAAATCTGAACTTGACAGCTAAAATCAATAATCAATATGCAGCATTTTGAATAACCACTGGTGATTTGCTGTCAGAGGTGTTTGAAACGGATTCCTGCACCTTTTTCCTTCAACGTTGCAGCTCAAAAATACTTTATTTGTCCCACAGGGGACAGCGGCAGGTAAGTTGGCTTCAAGTCACAACAAATAGATCATTCATGCTGTCAGAATAAATGCTAATGTGTTTTGCTCTTAGAGGTGTAAATTTTTAAACTAAAGTAGAACAAAATATATATACAGTGTATATAAATGTCCAGTAAATAGATGTCAAAAAGTTCAAATACCTCTATTACATTTTTTAGCAAACCAAAGATCTTGTGTTTTGTTGGCCTTCCTGTTAATTTCATGTTTGGCAGTGAAAAACATATTTTTCTTTTCAAAAATATAAAACACTGAATGCCTCATTTGGAATCATCTTTTGGAAGGCTTTTAACCCTGCTCCCCCCAAAACAAAGGCTGGAACTCTGCTCATCAAAACTCACGCTTCAACACTTCAATCTGTATTAATGAAAGTGGATTCCAGTTCTTTAAAATTAAAGAAAGGGAAAAAAAGAAACAAATTATTATCAAGGAAACTAAATTTGTGAGGAAAATATTAATCAAAATGCAACCATTTTAATTTGAACATTTTCATTTTATAAGCCTCCTTGAAGAAATGCATATCCAAAACCACTTTCCTGCACGCGTTTCTTTTGATTGTGGCGGCCATCTTGAACTCATAAAAGTTCATTATTTCAAGAGGTCTTACCAAAAGTGGAAAGAGTACTGAGAATTTGTACTCAAGTGCAAGTACTGTTTACACTGCTTAAATTGTGCTCAATTACAAGTAAAAGTACTGGTGTTATTAAAAATACAGGTAGTCCTCGACTTACGAACGGGTTCCGGACTTAAGAACGGTTCGTAGGTCGATTCTGCCGTAACTCGGAA
>JARVGV010000630.1:25565543-25576614 GCA_031762435.1 Hypsolebias longignatus | reverse complement strand
ATGACGTCACTGGGGGCAGCGCCGTAAGTACGGAGCGCCGTAAGTCGATGGCGCCGTAAGTCGGGGACCACCTGTATGTAACGTGTAATTTGTAATAATGTGTGCCGCAGCATGGCAGCACTGATGACAGCTCCACTTTGACACACTTTTTTTGTTCCTTGTAGTTTTTGTTTTGACTTTTTGCACCTGTACTGTACTCGCACACTACAGGTATGACAGCAACCCACTTTTGGAGTTATGATCGTCAGTGGGTAAGGACTCTAAGCCAACTTTTGAGGACTTGGTGTTGGACATTTTACCCTGGGTCCTTTGTATACCTGGCACCGTAATAGGAAAACATGGAGAGGGAAGCGATCTGGTGTTTTGTGCAGGACCTGCCAGAGACGCGACAAACCCCATCTCCCCTCGGCCCCTTCAGTCTCTCAGGAATGGGCCAGATGACCTGCTTGCACAAATTTATTGCGAGCAGGACACTAGAAGCTGTTGTGTTTTTGCTTTTATGGAAACATGGCTGGAGCCATCCATCCCGGACTGTGTAGTGGCTCCGGACGACTTCACTGTCTGCCAGCTCGACAGAACTAGTCACATCTGTCACCAGTATTATGTTAATTGCTGCTACACTGTGTATCATGTGGTCGCTGGCTTGCCATCGTGATTCAGTTCATTTTAATTTTGCTCACTGCCTGTGCAGTGGCCTTTCACACAACCTGTGTGGTGTATGCTGTGTTAGGCATGTTTACACAGTGTTACTGCCTGTGAGGTACTTTGTGCTTGTTTGTTCTGATTCATCCTACTTGCACTGCTGTATTCTACCATGTTGTTTACTATACAGGTAGCCCCCGGTTTACGGACGAGTTCCGTTCTAACAGCCTGGCCGTATACTGATTTAGACTTAAACCGGAACTGCACACACGTGGTGGCCGTATATGCGGATTTTAGACAGAAAACAAAACCGAAACTAAAACGGCGATCGGTAACGTCTTTTTAAACATGTTTTTCAATGTAAAACAACTTAGAACGGCAGTTTTAATGTGCTTTAATGTGTTTTAATGTGTTTCAAAGCAGTTAGCTAACAAAATACCCTAAAAAAAAAAAAAAAAAAAAAAAAAAAAAAAAAAAAAAAAAAAACCCAAAAAAAAAAAAAAAAAAAAAAAAAAAAAAAAAAAAACCATAAAATGCTGCATAAAAAAGTCCGTGAGGTGTGATGACGTCACTGGGGGCGGCGGCCGTAAACGCGAAATGCTGTTAAACGATGACGCCGTGAACCGGGGACTACCTGTACATGATGTATACTTATTTGTATACATTTACGTACATGTATGCATGGAACCTGTCCTGAAAGGGAACAGCTGATTAACAACTCAAAACTCAACTGTTGCCTCAAATACAGCCCCAAATCCCAAATGAGTTGTAAAGGAGGCGCCGTGGATGCATCTCAGTCTACCTGTTGGAGGTGCTCGAGTGACTGACTGCTGAGATCCTTGCACATGCAGCTGGCTGTCTGCAGTGATGAGGAGCTCAACAAGCTGCTAAGAGACGTGGTGGTCCTGCTGCCCAGGAGGACTGAGGGACCTGTTGGGTCCAGGTGGACCGATAGGCATCTGCAGCCAGTTTCTTTAGATCTGCTGTGGTACATATCCTTCCTGCCCACAGCATCTGTAACAACTCATAATGAAACCAGGATGATGAGCCACAACATTTAATTTCCCTCTGGGAATAATAAAGTATTTTGAAATCTGTTAGAGAATGAGATAATTCTTCCAACAGCACCTTTTGAAATAGACTGTACTAGTTTGCTTTTTGTATAGATCTAGTAGAGTGCTGTATGAATGGGTAAAATGAGGCACAGATTGTTGTGTAAAGAGCTTTGAGTGTCTTGATATGATAGAAAGGTGCTATGAACTGGTTGCTACATTGTAAGAATTCATAAAATTCGAAGAAATATCACTTTTGTCTCTAAAACCCGGTCACGAAGGATTTCAATCAGCAAATCGTTCCAAATTAAAACTGGAACTCAGTTCATTTGGGAGTGATGCCATTTCCAGAGCTGATTTCAAACTTTGGAGGCAAATGAAGGGCACCGGTAACTTACAGTCTTCTCAACCGAGAAGCTCAGGGAACATCGACCCAGTATGTTTGAAATGATGTGTGTTGCCGCTTGGTCACCATGAACTCTGGTAACACTGTGGTGTCTTCATCATCATCTTAATACTGGATCTCAAACTGAAGCTAGAGGAGGATCAGTGTCCCAGTTGACTGGTCCCAGTACACGTTGTATCTTAGATCTTTTGGAGCATATATATACATATAGTGCATATATTAGTGCATATCTTAGATCTGTATGCTGGTTCTTTTTGCACTTTATATTTTTGCTATTGTTGGATGTAACTGGGACCCTGTGCACATTATTTTATTCCGTCTCCTGTACCACATGTGATGAGAATGACAATAAAACAGACTTGAACTTATAAACTTGAAGTCCAAAGTTGCTTGTTTACAAACCCTTGTCGCACAATTACAACAAGGCAGGACCCATAAACCAGTTTCTGCTGGCTCCAGATCCATACAAAGGAAGGTGAGGACATTTGGACCTGTATCTGAATATAGGTTGATAGATGTCTGGATAGTTATACAAACATGCATAAGAGAGTGATTACCTCTTTATAAGCAAAAAAATACAAATAAAAAAACATGCAGGTAAAACTGTCAACGCCAAAGTCCATGCTCAATAATCCATGTATAAAATCCAACAATGTTCAGTCAGGTCATCTGGACGGTTTCTTTTCCTGTGCTGAGACGTTTCACCCTCCGTCCAAAGGACTTCGTCAGTCTGAGGACATGCCAAACTAAACAAATTCTCCACCAACAGCCTACTCAAAAGTGGAAAAAAAAAAAACCTGTTGGTGTCTCACTCATCAACAGTCATGTCAAACTGGTTCAAAACATCAAAGTCCATGCACAATAATCCAGGTATAAAATCCAACAGTGTTCAGTCAGGTCATCTGGACGGTTTCTTTTCCTGTGCTGAGACGTTTCGCCTTCCATCCGAAGGGCTTCATCAGTCTGAGAGAACTCCGCACAAAACTGATTCTTCCCCAACAGCTTACTTCAACGTGGGAAAAAAAAAACTGTCATGTTGCTGCTAAGATGGCCTCTAGGGCGTGCCCTCTCCTCCAGTACCTGCCCTCTCACTTGTCTCCCTCGTTGGATTTTATACCTGGATTATTGCGCATGGACTTTGGTGTTTTGAACCAGTTTGACATGACTGTCGAAGAGGGTGAGGGCGTGCACCAGAGCCCATCTTAACACCAACATAACAGTTTTTTTTTTCCACTTTGGAGTAAGCTGTTGGTGGAGAATCAGTTTTGTTTGATGTTTCCTCAGACTGATGAAGCCTTCTGGATGGAGGGCGAAACGTCTCAGCACACAAAAACAGAAACTGTCCAGATGACCTGACTGAGCATTGTTGGATAAAACTGTCAATATATGTTTCAGGTATTTGATGTGCAGCAACTGGTAGAGCTGCTGCCTCTCAACGAGAAGGTTGCCAGTTCAAATCCCGCTCCGGGGGGGGGCCTTTCTGGGTCGAGTTTGCATGTTCTCTCCGTATGTGCATGGGTTTTCTCTGGGCACATGCATGTTAGGCTGATTGCTAAATCTAAATTGTGCCTAAGTGAGAGAGTGAATGTTTTTTGTCTCGTTTGTCTTTATGTGTCCCTGTGATGGACTTGCGACCCGTCCAGGGTGTACCCTGTCCCTCGCACAGTGATTGCTGGACATTGGCACTGGCAACCCCCGTGACCCAAAATGGAAGAAGCGGGTAAATGATGATGGAGGGTATTTTGTGCTTGTCAGTTTAGATCATGTTTGTTCTTGCTCGCCATTCAAATGTGCTTCGAGTGTTTAACATAAACAAATTGTAAGACGACCTGAAATCTCCCCACCTTCAGCAACAAACTGCCTCGTTCCTCTTGTTGTTCTCTGTCTAGCAGTTTGTTGAATGACTCCGCCACTTGTTTAACGCTGGAGTTGAAACAAGAAGCATAATGCTTCCTTGTAGCCAAACAGCTCATCATGTTGCTAAGAAATAAAATGCGGTGAATAGCTGCGGCACTCCAGGTGAGAAGGTTTTGTTTTGCGATTGAGCACTAACAGACGGTTCAACATAACCTCAGATGAGCTGAAGCATCCTCCAAATCACCCGCACAAAAGAAAAAGCTGTTCACTAATTGGTGAAGAGGTTGAATTAAGTCTTTTTGTACGCCGATGGTAAATGGTTGTATTTTAAGTACCGGCAGTGAAAATAATCACGGAATACTCTCAGAAATAATTAGACTCGGTGGCTGAATCACCCAGGAGCTTGTGTAAAGAACTCGGGGGGTCACGGGTTCAAGTTTTCTTTTAAATTTCTTATCTGCGAGTGCATTTAAACGTGTGGATGTGGTGAAAACACCGAAAAGCTTCAGGAGATGAGTGTTGAGGCTACGCAAAGAACGAGCTCGCCGCCGTGCACAGCTGCACCAGGGCTGGGTGCGCTTCAGTTTGACACGCTGCCTTTGCTTGTGACAATCAAGAGGCAGCATCTAAAGGGAAAACTTGAAAAAGCTCTTGCTCATGAAGACTCAATAGCTCAATCAGCAAAGCAGGCAGGTTCAGAGGTGATGGGATCAAGTCACATCTCTGCTGTTTGAAAGCCGACAGCAGCGCAGAGACTGAAAGGCTGCCGGTGAAGCAGCAGCCGGCGTTTTCAAGACCGGCTCAGTCGGTTGACGGTGGGAAGGTTGAGGGTTTGAGTCCCATTTACAGCCTCCACGAACATCTCTCTAAATAAGCAGGAGTCGTATTCCTTTCAAAGCCACATAGTCGTTTTGTTTTCTCTTCCATCACAAAAGGGTGTCATTTTTTTTTTTTTTTACATAAAGGAGAATGTGGTAAAAGAGAATCCTGCTCCCAGTGCATTGAAAAAGGCCAACAAAATGCAACACTAGAGACAAAACAAGAAATGTGTCATGAATTCTGTTCATCATCGGGGGCTGCAGGTTCCCAGATCAACGTGATTTGGTGTTTGCGGCTGCTTTTCAGCAGATTTTATGATCCTGCAGGACCGGGATCAGTTTTTCAGCTGGGATGAGGATCAGCTCTTCCAGGTTTTAAGTCCATCAACCTCGTCTGGAAAAATGTTAACTCTTTACTGGGAACGAGGCACTGCTCTAAAGATCATGTCTCACTGGAACGCTTGGAGACTAGTTGGCAACTCAGAATTATACCAAAAAAAAAAAAAAGTCGTTAGCAGTTTGATTTTTGTGTGCGCAGCTTGCAGAACTGTATTCTAGGCCGTGCGCAGTTTGTTTTCCGCCTCTTCTCAGCACACTTTAGTCATTTCACGTTTCACTGGCGGTGTTTTGTTCACCGGAGTACACTTTAGAACTGAGGGTAGGTAGATTTGGACCAAAGCTTTCCAATAATTTTTTATCAGTGGTGATTTTAGACGGCTGCGCGGTGCAGCTGCTGCCTCTCAGCGAGGTGGTCGCCGGATCACATCCCGGCTGGGGCTCATTCTGGGTGGAGTTTGCATGTTCTTTCCGTGCATGTGTGGGTTTTCTCCAGGTACTCGTTTCTTCCCACAGACATAAAAAACCCTGCATGTTAGGCTGATTGATAACTCTAAATTGTCTCTAGGTGTGAGTGAGAGAGTGAATGGTTGTTTGTCTCCATGTGTCCCTGAGATGGACTGGAGACCTAGGGTGTTTCCTGCCTCTCACTCAGTGACTGCTGCGACCCGGAAAGAAGAAAGCCAGTAAAAGCTAATGGGTGGATGGATGGGACTTATAGACCTGGAGATTTGGGACTGCAGCCTCAAGGAGCGCTTCTGTGCAGAGCAGGTGTTAAAATACAGCTTTGATCTTGAAGCAGGTTGGAGACAACCAGCTGTGACTGCTCAAAATCCAAGCAACAAGGACGTGGAGAACCTCCATGAACACTAAACCCCTTCATGAGTCCCCAGCAGTCACAGCCAAGTGAGAAAACATTTGAAAGTATCTCAGGTCTGTGGTCTCTGTAGCTAATGGGAGCTTTAGGTGGTATCTCTCTGAGCTGGTAACGTTGTTGACTAGAAGGCAAACATTTGTGAACAAGTTTCCAACATGTCTCACACAATCCCAGGGTTTTCTATCTCTTTTGTAACCGATGTGTGCAATCTTGTCACTTGAGCAAAGTCAAAAGATATTTGCCACTTGAGTTCTCTCTCAAGACTCACTCATTGTGAGTTTCCCAAACTCGTCTAAGAGTTATAGCAGGCGCCTCAAACCAATCTCCAGAGCACTAGAAGATTATTTTGATTATGGAAAACAACAAGACTAAAAACCATGTTGAAGATAAATAATAACTATTGAAAAAATCTGGTCTTAAGACAAAAGTGTAGAGTTTAGTAGTAATAGCAATAACCTGTGATCCCCCAGGCCCTGATGGACAGGCTGCTCACACTGGCACTGGGCCCATCCATTTGCAACTGGGTAGTAGACTTCTTGGCAAGCAGACTGGGGTCAGTGGGGATCCGGGGCTTCTCTTCCTCCATTGTGGACCTCAGCACTGGCTCCCCTCAGGGATGTGTGCTGGGCCCACTCCCGTTTGCTCTGCTCACGTGTGATTGTGCACCTACAGCTACAACTGGTCCAGAATGCAGCAGCCCGATTTTTAACCAGTGCATGCAAAAGAGGGCACATTACACCAGTCTTGGCCTCCCTGCACTGGCTACCGGTTCATCCAGCTCGAAATTCTCCTGTATGTCTACAAACTGCTGAACAGTCTCCCCACCCCATCTCTCTGATTTGCTACAGCCGTATGTCCCACCACGTTCTCTGAGTTGCTCCTCACAGTTCCAGGAACTCGTCTTAAGCTCAGAGGTGACAGGACCTTCTCTGTAGCAGGCCCAACACTCTGGAACAAGTTACCTCTGCTCGTCAGACAGGCCCCCTCCCTCTCGATTTTCAAATCACGTTTAAAAACTTAATACTATTCTGTAGCTTTCAACACCAGATGATCTGTGTTTGAACCTGTTTGCTTCACACAGGTTGGTCGTTATATTTATTACCTGCAACGTTTTTGTGTCTATATTCTGTTTTTACGTCATTTTGCATGTTGTTTTATGTGTTGCCTGTTTTTCTGTTTGTACAGCACTTTGGTTGGTCTTGTCACTGTTTTAAATGCTCTATAAATAAAATGGTGTGGTACTCATCCGGGCTGTCGTGTTGTGGAGTTTGTATGTTCGTGCTGCCGTTCGACGTAATGTGAAGCAGGTACAAGATCAAATCCTGTATTTTTAGTCATTCAATTCAAATATTTACTCATGATCTAGATCACTTTTTAAAGCTTAAATAATTTATTTTGACAAAACACTAATTTCTATAAATACTCAAAGCTTTTCAAGCAAGTGACTTCTTGAAAATGTTTAAAATGTAACATTTCAGTGATAAAGAAAACAAGTGAACAGTGAGAATGCAGAGTACAACTAGAGAAGTTGTATTTACGAAAATAAAGTGTGAATGCTTGTTGCAGACGAACTTGCTGAAAAACAGATGAAATCAGCTAAAACATGCTGAAATGTAGCTGAAATGGACGAACAAGCCTATAGCAGAATAAAGCAAAAACAACACATTTTCTGAGTTTGGTTTAAATAAGAAATCAGCACAAAAAATAGCTGAAAAGTAGCTTAAAAAGGCAGGAAGCAGCTTAAAATACCAGAAGAATGTGGAGAGAGCACATCTGTGCCCAATTAAAAAAAAGCTGAAACTTTCAGAAATAAGCTAATTGGAGCATAACAAGCTGAAATTAGTAGAAAGAAGCAAGAATAAGCACAAAACTGTTGCAGTTAGCAGAAAGGAGCTGAAAGGAGAGCAAAACTGCTGAAATCAGTTGAAAGCAGCTGATGTTTTTCTTAGTTCATACCTTGTATGTTATTACACTTTTTCTTTTACATTTTATTGTTGGATGTAACTGGGACCCTGCGTACATAATTTCGCTCCAGCACATGCACCACATGTGGTGTGTATGACAAATAAATCTCTGACTCTGACAATACCCAGATAGTATTGACTGAAATGAACAGACTCCAAGACTTGTAAAAATTAACAGTACTTTATTTACAACGAAAACAATTTCTATTTACAAGGGAGGAGAACCCTGGAGGAGAAGAAGAGACCATCAAGAGATGGCGAATATTTCTCTACTTACAGAAGATGTTTGAGAATACCACATGGAAGGATGTTGCAGAAGGTTCCAGTGAGAGGGAGGAAGGTGCCAGTGGTGAGTCCAGGGTATTGCTGGCAGGTGGTTGGAAGAGACAGAAGAGGAGTTTGACCAAGACCTCAGGGATTTCCAGAGAGAGTCGAGGCTGTAACATGGAGACGCACAGGAGAAGTATTTAATTCCAGAGATAAATGAATGGCTAGAAGCATGAATACTGATTTGGCAATTAATGCTGCAGCAGTGAGTGGAGCACGTCTGCTGCCTTTTGCGCTCCTGGTCTGGGGAATGGGCCACAGGTGTGCCTGATTGGGCGCCATCTTGGAACTCCGGAAACTGCAGAAAACACTGGACTCTCACAAAAAAGTGTGAGCATGGGGCAGCTGCTGGGGTGGATACAACATCAGTCAGGGTGGGTGTAAGGTGGGCAATAACGGTAAATGACCTATTCAATTTTACGAGCACTGCACCAGACAATAAGCCAAGGTTTTCAAAAATCTGTTCAGTGACACCGCAACAGAACCCATTGTCTCTCCAGCTGAGGTACCAGCTATTCTCCAACAGCAGCAGCTCCGTGAGAAGCTAGCCACTGCTCCTCTGCAACGAAACAGCCAGTTGAGGCGGTTTTGGTATCTGCTAACGATACCTTGGTGTTTATGGAGGAGACCTTGGGACAGACCTGCGCTTCGCTGAAGAGATTCAACGTCACATCGAACAAATCCCTCGAATGAACAGTAAGGGGACGGAGGGATCTAAGAACTTCGAACAAGCCACGTCCTGGATTTGACCCCAACACGTCTGTCTCCACTTACAAGTGTTGTTCATGCTTTAGTTTAATCATCTTACTGACAGTTTTTACTCAGAATCAGCAGGATGTCGTACAGAAAGACAACTTGTCATCGCAGGGTCCACAGCACAGAGAGTAAAGAGGCTGTTTGTTAGATTTTATTGATTTTATGCATGACAGAAAAACTGCATCGTGACAAGTTAAGACCCTTCCAATGTTAAAGATTGAACAGAATGAACAAATCATGCTTTTTAGAAGAATGTGCTTTTATAAAAGGTGCGAACACTTGGCAGTTTTCAAGAACCAATGAGGGTGAAAGTATGCTGCTTTGTACTAATTCTGGGTCTTAATAGCACAAATAAGCAATCAAGATTTGAATTCACACACACACACACACACACACACACACACAAAAAAAAGTATTTTCATTCTCAAAACAACAGTTTTGTTCTTGATTCTTCTCCATTTCCAAAGCCAAAAAGCTTTTGATGCACCAAACTCACCTACTGTTGAAATTCCAGGTAAATAATTTGAGTAAACATTGTTTAAATTTAGTTTCAATCACCGACCGAGTCAGAATATTGTGTTTTTTCCACAATAGTTGGACATTTTGAGCACCTCTAAGACGTGCACTGACGCCGTCAAGCTTCTTTCAGGGGTTTCTTTGTTTGTTTTGTTTCCTTCGAGGCTTGAGTGACTGAAAAGTTTGTGTTCTTCTCTTCAAACCAAAAAAATCAGAAAGTTCGGTCTTTTCATGCTTAACTTATCATATTTATGAGCCTTTATAAATCCACAGTTGTTATGAAAAGTTAGCAACAAATAAACATGCATACAAAAATGTTTTATTAAAAGAAAAAGAGAAAATTATTTCCAGATTTTATTAGTCAACAGTGTGTCGCTGACCCTTTTCTGCAGAATCTCATTGCACTGCACATAATTGAATTTGTAGCTTCTCTTTTAATTTACACCATCCACATCATCTGGTATGCTATTCTAAACTGCTAAACTTTCCAGAATCTGTTTATTTTCTTATTTGTTTTATTTGTATCAGAAATTATTGAATGTTCTCCTCTCATAGAGGTTTGTTGTTTCTGTCCGCTCTGACACCAACAAGGGACAAACACCGGATCTCTGACGAGTCGGGAAGTGGACAAATAACATCTTGAGATGGAGCCTGATCCTATTTGAGCTTGGCGGTTTGTGGGGTGGGGGTCTTTGGGGATTTGGATGGCTTCCCACAAATCCCATCAGACTGATATCCGGGGATCTAAAGGCTGGATGAACACCTAAAGGTCTTTGATGTGTTCTTTAAATCACCTCAAAGCAGTTTTTTTTTATTTTTTTGCAGAATCAACTGCTTCTGCACAGGGAGAACTGTTCTTGACATGTGGGGAATGTTATTTGTCTGCAAATGTCAAAAATAACATCCGCACAAGCACAGGTTTTCCCAACAGAACCTTGCACTGGGCCAAGGTTAGCAGCAGGTTAGGATGAGGAACTGTGCAGTGATGGTGCTTCATGGGTCAGGTGCTGAATGCACCCAGTCGGCTCTATTTTTTTAATTTTTTTGCTTCTCGTAGGAATAACAGCTGTAATACGGCGTGCACCAGTCTGAATCAACAATAACTCACCATCTATAGATAATTCCTTAATTTAATCTCCACTCTTCTAATAAACTGACTTGAATTCTCCAGAGAAAGTTATGATGCAACATTTTCACATCTCTTCCCAACTGGAAAACAAAGTATAAATCTGCAATTTCTGCTAGAGATGCACTATATTATCGGCATGGTATCGATATCGACCGATATTAGCGATAAAGTTAAATATCAGACATTGCATTAAAAATAATTCACCGATATAAAAAGCTTCTGTTTTAAGTTGATGTTTAATTTGAGAAACACAGTATATCGATTAATGTACTTTTCACTTGTAGCTTGTGAACAGGTTGAGTTTAGATTTGTGAAAATGAAGGCTAGCCGAAAATTCAACATGGCAGACTCACCAGCTGCAGCGCATCAGTCATCAGCCAGCCGATCCATA
>JARVGV010000630.1:25545395-25555956 GCA_031762435.1 Hypsolebias longignatus | reverse complement strand
GCTGATGGTCCTCCTTGATCATGTGAGCAGCTGGTTTCGGCTGTCAGCAGCAAACTGGTTGATCCACTGTGAGAGGGGGCTAGACTGAGCTGAATACAACATCTCAGACTGAGGAAGTCTTTCAGATGAAAGATGAAACGTTTCTATAATTTTATTGTTTTGTTTTTTGAATATCCAGAGGACCAGAATTAACTTTTTTTTTTAGATTTTTTATTTATTTATTTTTTTTTACCTAGATTATTGAGCATGCATCAGGATGCATTTCATATTCATGCACGTTATCTTTTGTCTTATGACACTTGTTTATACGGAAACATGTGTGTCGCAAAGAAGGCAAAAACAGAAGTACCGTATTTTGCACGAGGGTGAATACTTTTTCTCAGCTCTGTACTTGGGTCAATTGTTGCCCTTTTTGTGAACATGAAATAAAACATTCTTCAAAGTCATTCGTCAGATGTATCCAAGGGTTATTGTCGTATTTGGTTCAATAAATTGCTAAAAAAAAGAAGTTGCACTCCTTCCTAAAACTCTTCTCAAAGCTGTAAGGCTTATGGTAAATGGACTCTATAGCATATTTCTATCTTATCAAGACACTCAAAGCACTTTACACTACAACCTGTGCCCTCATTTACCCATTCATACAACACTCTACTACATCCATACAAAGAATAATCAGTGCTTTATCACATTCATGCACCGATAGGACACACATCGGAGGCAATGAGTGGTTCAGTGTCTTGCCCGGGTACACTTTGGTATGTGACTGCTGGTGGAATCGAACCTACAACTCTCCCTTTGGAGGTCAGCCACAGCCCTTTATCAGCATCTTGGGGAATTTGCTAATATCTCCTGCAGTCGTCATTTTTAACGTCTTCTTTTCCCACAAGGCCTCACATTGCATCTGTGATCCCTCGATATAGAAATGTCGGACCGGCTCTACGACTTTTAAGTCATTTTGTGTTTGAATATTTGGGATTTTCTGGCGCTCTGAGGCCTCCTCACATTTCTACTCGAAAGCTAATTGACAAAATAACTTCAAGTCAGTTAGAAACCAATGAAGCTCAACAGTTTGCTGAACGCGACTGCTTTAAGTACTTGACGAGTTCGTCCATGCATGTTTAACCGCACGCATCTGCTGCCCTGCCAAGGTTAAAACAAAACGCTAAGAACGTTATATAACATGAACGCAGCACCAAACATCTGCACACGACGCAGGCCTCGCTGCAAGAATCACTCCTCACAATCTCAGACGTTACTCTGGGGAGTTTGCATCTTGCTCCGGCGACCCGGCGACGCGTAGGGAATGTAAAGGGAAAACACATTAGTCTAGTTAGATGTGACAGACTCAAACAGCTGCGGGCGCTTTGAAGCAGAGGAGTCAGGTGGTTTGTGTGCGGCGCCACGCGGTGTTAATATAGGTTAATACGACGCAGCAACATAAAGGTATACAGCCGAGAATAAACGTGACAGCACGAAAGCAGGGAAGCACTGACGCACTTGTCCAAATGTGGCCCAACAAGACAAGTGGAGCTGACAGGAGCGCACTCAGTTCGTACACAAACACTCAGAGACATGTATAGACACACGCGTGCACGTATATAAATAAATATACACACACTGAGAGCGGAGCGCAGAGAAAATCTGTGTCGGTGTAACTATCTGTTCCTGCGACAACGCTTTCATTTCAGCTCTGACCCAAATAGATCCACAAAGCTGTGTGCGTGTACATACGTGTGTGTGCGTGTGTGAGAGGGAGCTAGAGAGAAGTAAGCACTTGCGAGGTCTCCGGGTTTTTAGGAAACATTTTAATTTGAAAAGTTTGAGATTGTAAAAGGCGTTCGAGGCGTGTTTGTACTTACATACGTTCTTACAAATCACCCGTCAATACGCAGTCAGTTGTAGATTTACATCCAGTCTCTGTTTCATTCAAATCCATGCAGTGGTTCAAGAGGTATTTTGCTAACAGACAGGGTTGATGTCAACAATAGTGCTGGTCAGGGTTATGAAAAATAGCTCCTTATGCAATATGTGATGTCAGCAAGTATTTGGATGTTTGGCAAGCAGAGCTTGTCATGGTTTGTGTCGCAAAGAAGGCAAAAACAGAAGTACCGTATTTTCCGGTGTATAAGTCGCAGTTTTTTCCTAATTTGCATGCCCTGCGATTTATAGAGCGAAGCGACATATTTATGGATTTTTTCCCATATTTTTAGACCTATTTTTGGCTGATAAGACAGTAGAACGATGGTGTCCAAGAAGTATTGTTGTTATGGGACTTGCAGTAGTGACAGCCTCGTATGCAAGGTGTTTGGTTCTTGCCGTTTCCAAAGTTGATTACTCGGGGAGAGAAATGCGGTCGTTGGCTTCGGCCAGACAAATGTAAACAGGAGTACTTACGTCTGTTCGAAACAATTTGTTGGAGGGAACAGGTCAATACAGGAGCACCCTGATCCCATAGTCCCTGAACAGGTATGTCCATCCATCCACTATGCTTTTTCCAAGTTTCGTGTCAGAAACTAACAGGAGCACCGGACGTACGCTTCAACCTGCCCTCTAATTTGTCACGTTAGCAGCTAATTCAACCAATGTTTGTACCTGAACACAAACGAAGAACATTATTATTATTAGACCTTTTATTTATACAGGTTAGTTCCATTTGAGCCTCAAAGACTCATTTACAAGAGAGAACTGATTTGAGGCTAAGTGACGAAAAAATAATTTTAAAATGCTAAAGATCCCAAAAATCGCATCACCATCCTGCCTGCATTTGCTATTTGGAGGAGTGTGAAAGCAGTCCAACAGTAGTTTCTATCTAAAACTAGAAAACTATGAATGCACGATATTATTGGCTTAGTATCTGTATCGGCCGATATTTGCATTAAAGTTAAATATCGGATATCGGCCATTCCATCAAAAAACTCACTGATCTAAAAGGCGCTGTTCTTATACCCCATGTATATACATATATATCATGTTTTCCAGCGTATAAGTTGCAGTTTTTTGCAGAGCTTTGACAGTCCTGCAAATTATATGCCGAAGCGACGTGCATACGTTTTTTTCCTCCCATATCAATAACACAAATTTTGACTGACGCTTTAAATTTCCAAGAACAACAACAGTGAGTCCTCCTGTGCGCGCTCCCTTCACTCAGCTGGTGCAGGCAGAGGAACGCTGGAGAGCTAGCGGCTCCAGCCGCGATGGATGGATGGATGGTGACGCACCACCCAGGCAATAATAAAGCCGTTTTGACCATTAAAGTTAAACTAAGACTCACTTGATATAATATCGAGCAAACAAATGTTCTTTTTTAAACTGTTAATCTTGTTAAATTTCTAATACTTAAATGTTTTTTTTTCCTCTTCATTATGCATTTTTTGACTGATGCAACTTAAATGCCGGAACATACGGTATATAAGAGGCTGTTTTTGTATGACAACCCAGTGATAAAATTTGACATTTAACATAACCCAAGCATCATTTTCAGTCCCCTATTCAACATCTGCATTCAGTAGCAGGCCAAATTGACAAAGACCATGCAGAATAATGCAGTATTTTAATTCCACAGCAGAGAAAGCTATGTAGTCTCCATAAGTAGGTCTTGGGAAAAAAATACTGGTATTTGTATCGATTATCAGCAAAATAAGTTTTAACATATCAGCTTATTGGATATTAGACAAAAATCCAATATTGTGCATCCCTAAGAAAAACTATAGACTGTTTCCAAGCCAAAAATTGATTGTGGTAATCAGAGATCTTAGAAAGTATGTATTACGTTTTTGAGAACATGTTCACTTTTGAAAACTAGAATTAAAAAAAAAAACAGATTGCTAACAGCTAACTGCTAATCACTCACACCGGCTAACAAAGTAAAATCAAAGAAACAATCATTCTTCATCCTGCTTCCGAAAACCTATGCAATGCATGACGAATCAGTGCCATCCTACACAAACTCTTGTCATCTGTACTCTTCATCACTGAGGCAAAAGAGCACGAATCAGCACGGAAACACCAGGGACGCCACGAGTACCATTTTAACAAATCAGCCTGGTTGACGGACACCGCTCGTCCCCTGCATCCAATGCTTGAGCTGTGTATTGTTGTCTCCTACAATGCACTTCAAGTCGATTTTGGCCCGGGAACGTCGTCGTCGTTTAAGTTTACATGGAGGTGGCCATTCAGCGTGCAGTCCGCTGCGCTGTTTGCCCGACATCCGTGACTTTGGGCATTCCCCACGGTTCCCATAATGTCATCCTTGATCAACGCTAATAATCAACCACACTAAAGTTCAGCTCCGTAACTCTACAAGTCACCGAGTCATGGCTAGGGTTGTGTTCACTAAGATGTAGAAGCCATCTTGAATGGGGCTGAGTCCAAAATGAATCTGTTTGCAGATGAACGTTTAATTATTTCTTCTTTAAAATGCTGTTTGGGGTTCATGAGATATTTTGCTAACACTACTTTTGCCTTCAGATGTTAAATGTGAAGTTTGTGTGCGTGTGAGTTTGTTGTCAGTGCATGTGAACGACCCAACAGTAAACCCACACCTCAATTTCACAGCTGTCTACCTTTTGTGAACACAGGACAATTCTCCTATCAGGGTTTCTTTAAGAGTTCCAGCCCCGTTTGGATTCAGCTGCAGTTCTGAATTGGATCTGTATTCAGGTGAGAGGCCATATGATACACACCATAAACACACACACACACACACACACGCACAGGACAAACACATCAGCTGTAAATACACACAATCACTGTCTCACACACAGCAGATGGTGAGTGTGATTCTGTGCTGAAGCCTGGTCCCTGAAAAATAGCACAGAGGTTTGAATGCAGCCTTTGTGCACCCAAGACCTCAATGGCTGCGATGCAATTGTGTAACGGACCTCCTTTCACGGAGACGCAGGAAAAGGGAGGGCGGGAGAGAAAGAGGGATGTGTGGCACAGAGGGTAAAAGTGTGGTATAGAAGAGGGAGCACGAGGAAAAGACAAAGTGTATGAGAGATGAGAACAATCAAATGGAAGATGTAGGAGTGTGGGTTGAGAGGTCCAGTTTTAACGAAACCACAGAAGAGATAACCAACAACCTCTTTGGAGAGTTTTAGAGCTTTTTGTTAGATTGATGTCGTGGTCGAAAGACAAAACACATTTCTGATCATCTTTAAAGTAAAACATTGAGGACACTACAGACGTAAATAAACGTGTTGGTTCTCACAGCTTTACAACAAATACATTATTTGTAAGAAAAGATCCAGCTAAAAGCGATTACCTCGTGTTCATCAGCGACTTTTAGTATTTGAGAGAGTAAACAAATGAATGGGGAAAAAAAAATGTTCAGTTTTGGCTGTTGCTTGGTGTTTCCTCAGACTGAGGAAGCCCTTTGGATGGAGGATGAAACGTCTCAGCACAAAAAAACCCCAAACAAACAAACAAACAAACAAAAACAAGAAAAGAAACCAGATGAAATGACTGACATTGTTGGCTTTTATACCTGGATTATTGAGAATGTCTGATAATTCTCAATCAGGTCATCTGGACAGTTTCTTTTTTTTTTTTTATGACCTGATTGAGAATTATCAGATTTGACACCTGGATTATTGAGCATGAACATTATTGAGAATGAACTTTGGTGTTTAGATTTGGCTCCATTCACTTCAGTTGTGTTTTTGTTTTACTGTGGAAAAAGTATTTGTAGATAAAGTTTTTGTAAAGTTTTTGTTGATAAAATATTTGTAGATAAAGTATTTGTAGATAAAGTATTTATAAAGTATTTGTTGATAAATTATTTGTTGATAAAGTATTTGTAGATAAAGTATTTATAAAGTATTTGTAAATAAAGTATTTATAAAGTATTTGTTGATAAAGTATTTGTAGATAAAGTATTTATAAAGTATTTGTAGATAAAGTATTTATAAAGTATTTGTTGATAAAGTATTTGTAGATAAAGTATTTGTAGATAAAGTATTTGTAGATAAAGTATTTGTAGATAGTGTTTATAAAGCATTTGTAGATAAAGTATTTGTAGATAAAGTATTTATAAAGTATTTGTAGATAATTTTTTTGTAGATAAAGTATTTGTAGATAAAGTAAAGTATTTGTAAATAAAGTATTTGTAGATAAAGTATTTGTAGATAAAGCTGGTGATAAGATGGTTTGTGGAGCCCGCCCTCTCCCCCGTTGACTCCTCTGAGGCTGCCATAGCCAAAGTCATTCAAAACATCAAAGTTCATGCTCAATAGTCCAGGTTAAAAATAATCCAACAAAGTTAAGTCGGGTCCTCTGGATGTTTATTTTATTTTTTAATTTATTATGACATTTCATCTTTCATCCAAAGGACTTCATCACGCCCTGACTGAACTTTGTTGCAAATTTTACCTGGATGATTGCGCATGAACTTTGATGTTTTGAATCAATTTGGCTATGGCTGCCACAGAAGACCCGACAGGGGAGAGGGCGGACTCCAGAAACCATTTTATCACCAGCAAACTGGTTGGTCCATATCAGTTTGTTGTGGCTGCTCAGACTGCTGAAATCCTTTGGATGAAGGCTGAAACATCTCAACAACAACAACAACAAAAAACTGAACTTAGTTGGAAAAATGAATTTACATTTTGGGCAGCAGACTTTCTAATGCCTTTTTTTTTAACACCCTCTGAGATCTTTTTCGCTTTAGGTCCTGAATGTTAACACGAGAGCTTCTGCAACGGAAGGGCTTGATCTGAATCTTGAAAACAGCCCGAGGCCGGGATAAAATGTCCTCTTTCTGACTTTTGGCCTCAAGTTTAACGAAAAGAGAGAAAGCAGAATAAGGATGTGCAGCTGTAGAAACAGTTTAAAGCTGCGTTTGTGTTTTACCTCTCGTGTAAAGAACGTGTCATGTATAGAAAATTCACGTTAACTCATTAACACGTTGAATTTAAAACACAGCTGCTGCAGATTAAAGTTTTCCCAGATGCCTCAGCTTCTCAAATCACTTAAAGATGATCGCATAATACATTTCAGGTGTTGAACCACTAAAAAAAAAAAAAAAAAAAAAAACTGACAGTTTTAATTAAGTGTTTTCACTGTATGCTTTTAAATCATACATGATAATGTATTTTCTAAAAGCTGTTGTGAAACGGCAGTGTTTGCTTTTAAATGAAGAATAAATTAAATGCAGCCTTGAAATGTACAAGTCATCGCCGTAAACATTTTTTTTTTTTTTTTTTTTTTTTTTAACTTTTCAGGCTTTTATTTTACACTAAAAAAGGCTAAACCGGCAGCAAATGGCAGAGTTTTCTATTACTGTATAACAATTTTGTGATGAGAAATAACAGAGTTGTAGTTATTTTTGGTCAAATTATGTTGGACAAAATCTCATCCACTTACCTGAGATTCAATGAAATGTGTTAGCAGTTGCAGTATTTGTTGGTGATGACTCTCAGCTACTACCAGAACTAATCTTAGCTCTTTATCTATAAAAGTGACTGAGTTATAGCCATTTTGGGACTGATGTTATTGATTATCTGCAGCAGTTAATAATGTATAGAAAGAAGTCCATTCAATGATTTATTTTTGCAAGTTGTATTAAAACTTTAGTGGTATGTAACAAAAAGCATATTAATTAATTTGTGGGTTCAGAAAAACTGGTTCATGCATTTGTCACGTCTGGACTGGACTATTGCACTGGTTTATTGTCTGGGTGTCCAAATAATTCTTCAAAAAGTCTTCAGTTGATTCAAAATGCTGCTGCCAGAGTCTTAACTGGAGTCAGTGGGAGAGATCATATCCAGAATAGAATTCAAAATCTTACTTCTAACCTACAAAGCTCCCAACAACCTAGCTCCATCTTATAGTAGAGATCTTATGGTTCCATATTTTCCTAACGGGGCGCTTCGCTCTCAGACTGCAGGTTTACTTGCGGTTTTCTAGGGGTTCCAAGATCAGAACGGGAGGAAGATCCTTCAGTTCTCAGGCTCCTCTCTTGTGGAACCAACTTCCCAGATTCTGGCTGACACACTGTCCAGTTTTAAGACTTTCCTTTTTCATATATTTTATTGTTAGGGTTGGTTTGTTATGCTGCCGTAAACTTAGACTACTAGACAAATTTACCACAGTTCTTGAAATGAATGGTTACAACTGAATAGTTTTCATTTGATATTGTTTCTATCTTAACATGTGATTCTTGACCTGCCATTGTGTATCCGTTCCTCTCAAGCCCAGCCAGTTGAAGCAGATGGCCGCTTGTCCTGCGCTTGTTTTGCTAAAGGGTTTTTTTCCTCATGAGGGAGTTTTTCCATCCCACTGTCGCCTTCATGCTTGCTCAAGACGAGAGTTCTGTGGAGTTAAACTCAAAGCAGTCGGCTCTTCAGATAAATATTAACTTACTTTTTTATATACAGTATATAAATAAACCTAATTGATATGAATTCACTTTAACATTAAAACAATCCAATAAACCTGAATTATTCATATATTCATGTTCAAAATAGTCACCAGAACTGATCCAAAAGGTCCGCAGTTCAGCTTGAAACAGTCAAAACGTTAAATAAAAAAATAAAATATTTGTGTTTTTGATCAGTGTCTCCTAAAACTGTGGATTGAGAAACACCAAGTGACTACAAAAATTAAATAAGCTCTAAATGTCATCACCACTAACATATTTAGCCTCAAGTGTCAAAAGAAATGAAAACTGTGACTGCAAATGATTAAAAATAATGCACGGTAGTAGTTGATACGTGACGTTTAACTATAACTAGTAATGGACGGGGTTGAAAAATCTCTGCTTTTGATTATAATTGTGGACAGTTTTTTTATTTAGAAGTAGCTCAAAAGTTTTTTTGTGTTGATTAAACTTTTATTTTTAAAGAAGCAACAAGTGTTTCATGTGGTTTGATTGATAAATTATCCCCACTTAATCTTTAACTGTGAACTGATTAATCAATTTTCCATTCACTTGAGAAAATCCGTAACAGATGACTCATTTGCGGCTTTTATTCTGGTAACTTTTGGAAACACGTGCCTGGAACGACAACGGGTGAACTGAAGAGAAGAGTTCAGGGCCGAGGGCAGACCGGGTCAGAAATCTGGTTCTTAGAACCAGAAGAGAAGTGTGGCGGCTTGGTGAAACAGCGAGTCGTGAAGAATGGACCGAGGCGGAGGTAAAGATAAGATGAAGAGCAGAGGGAGAGCTAAACACCGGAGGGCAAAGGGACGAGACGAGATGCAAAAAGAATTTCAAAAGCTGAAACTCAGTCTGGAGTTTAACGTTTCTGATGTTTCTACACAGCTCAGGCCGTTTGTCTGAAAATATAAACATCATACGAGAACTTAACCTCTGGTAAACTTTCCACTTTAGATGTCAGATGAAAATCAAAATAAATGAACCCATAAAGTTCCCAGCTAAATGTTTGTAACTATCTTTATTCTTTTAATTCTATATTTAATTGACTAATGGACTGTTCGGCTCTGCCTTTTAGGCTCTCATTTGCAAAATAAGAAGTTTTTGTCGTAACGAACTGAAAGGTGAAAGTTTGAGTCTACAGGGACCAGAAGAATGAGTGAGGACTTCTTCTGAGAGCTGATTGGCTCCTTTTTGTTAATTCTAGTTAAAAGTTTAAAATGAGCTAAGTTTGCTGAGTTAGATTAATTTTTCTTTTCAAGGATTTGAAGAGATTTTCATTAATATGAACGAGGGAAAAATATGTAAATAGTACCTGTAAACAAACCTATTAAATAAATAAAACTGAAACATTAAAACAATTTTTAAAAATTATATATTGGAACTCAAATCAGGGCAGCACGGTGGTGCAGTTAGTAGAGCTGCTGCCTCTCTGTGAGCAGGTCACCTTGGTTCAAATCCCGGTCCATGGGGCCTTTCTGGGTGGAGTTTGCATGTTCAGTCCGTGCATGTGGGTTTTCTCCAGGTGCTTTGGTTTCCTCCAACAGACCAAAAACATGATTTTCAACCTCTGCTGAAAAAAACGTAGCCTTGACCACTCAGTGGTGTCCAACTTTAGGTCTGTCTCTAGACTCCCATTTGTTTCCAAACTATTAGAAAAAAAATTGTTGATTCCCAGTTCAAATCAACAACGTTCATGCTCAATCATCCAAGTACCAAATCCAATAATTCTCAGTCGGGTCATCTGGACAGTTCAAATGTTTCCTGGAGGATCACTCTATTTTAGAGGTGTTCCAATCAGGCTTCAAATCTCTCCACATCACTGAGACTGCTCCATTGACGGTTTTTACCACTGCATGTCAGACAGACTCCCTCTCTCACTGTTTTTAAGTCATGTTTAAAAACACATTTTTATTCCCTGGATTTTGACATTGTTTCAGTTCATGTTAACTTGTCTGTTTTCTATAATGTTAGTCATTTTGGTTTTATCATTACCCCTGTGGCACTATGCATTTTTATCCTGTGTCCTTTGCTTGTTTGGTTTTTGCTGCAGAGCACTTTGGTTGACCTTGTTGCTGTTTGTTTAATAAATAATTTGTTAAGTATGGTATGGTATGGTATGGTGTATGGTATGGTATGGTATGGTATGGTATGGTATGGTATGGTATGGTATGGTATGGTATGGTA
>JARVGV010000630.1:25491737-25504744 GCA_031762435.1 Hypsolebias longignatus | reverse complement strand
GTAAAAACAACAACTGCGCACTTAGAACACTGTTTTAATGTGTTTCCAAGCAGTTAGCTAACAAAATACTCTAAAAATTTCTAAAAAACATAAAATGCTGCATAAAAAAGGCAACGTAAGGTGCGATGACGTCACTAGGGGCGGCGCTGTAAGTCCGAAACGCCGTAAGTCGATGGCGCCGCAAGTCGAGGACCACCTGTATTTTTATATATAAAAATATTAACAAACTACTAACTTGTACAAATACCCCCGCAATAAACGAGGGACTACTGTACATCAACAAACGATGCGTCGTTGGGTGTAGCTGCTTTGTGACAGTTTCAAAACACAAGAAATGATTATTAAAAACAGAGAAACTAATAGGCGCAAACAGGCCAAGACCTGTAACATGCATCAAATTTATATTATTCTGAGCTGATGATTTTCCAGGAAACTGAGCAGCAGCAGAACTGTTTGACTGAAAGTCCACAAAAGAAGGAAGGAACAGCCTCTTGCAGGATAATCCTGTCACTATAATCCAGTTTAAGCTTAAAATACGTTTCTCTGACACTTGCAGTCATAAGGACATGCTGAAACTCATGTTATTACACAAAGATGACACAATAGCATTATTAAGACTTTTTTATATCTTATAAAATTTATTTAATTCAGTAGTCTTTGAAAGGTTTAAAAATAATTATGTCTACAAGTAAATTAAAGTATGTCACATTTTTCCCCTGGTTTGCATCCTCCATCGTAGACTGAGAAAAAAAAACGTTTTATTTTACTTAGCTTTAATTTGAACAAACTGATCATTCTGCTTGTCACTGGGTCTGACTTTTCAGCCCTAAGTGTGAAAGATCTGGCACAGCATCACACATGAGATAAAGTTGCTGCGAGAAACCTCAGTCTTTGTGGTACGCACCTCCTCTGGTGTCCAGCTGACTCCGTGTTTGAGCCTCTGAGCAGAAAACCAGACCTTGATCTGCTCCTCGCTGAACTTGGTTTGCGATGACAAACCGACGATCTCAGACACGGACGGATACGGAAACCTGCAACAACAACCAAAAAAAAAGATGCTTTGTTTGTCTGCCATAAAATAGTCTTAGTTGTAAAGGGCAATGTTATGGAAGCCCATTTCTGCCATGAAATAAAAAATAAAAGCCCAACAGAAAGTCATAATTTAGAGTTTTAAAGTCACAATTACGAGAATAAATTCATAATTGTGAGTTTTAAAGTCATAATTACGAGAATAAATCATAATTTTGAGTTTTAAAGTCATAATTATGAGAATAAAAGTCATAATTATGAGTTTTAAAGTCATAATTATGAAAATAAAAGTAAATTTTGAGTTTTAAAGTCATAATTACAAGAATAAGTCATCATTTTGAGTTTTAAAGTCATAATTATGAGAATAAAAGTCATAATTAAGTCATATTATGAAAATAAAAGTAATAATTTTGAGTTTTAAAGTCATAATTACGAGAATAAATTCACAACTTTGTTTTAAAGTAATAATTATGACTCTAAAACTCAATCATGACTTCCTGTTGGACTTTTATTTCATAGCGGAAATGGGCTTCGATACTAAATGCTATATAAAATGGTAATGAAAAGATGTATACATTACATTTAAAAGGACTGACAAAGGCAGAGGGACACACAATGAATGAATAAGTCCATGTGCTATGCAGGAAAACTACTGGTCTATGAGAGGAAGTTGCATCCCTGTAGAGTCACGGTGTCCAGCAAGGGACAAACTTCGAAATTAGATTTGAAAAGTTGAAATTATGACTTTAGAACTCCAAAATTATGACTTTTATTCTCATAATTATGACTTTTATTCTCATAATTATGACTTTAAGTCAGTAAAACTCTAAATTATGACTTATTCTTGTAATTACGACTTTAAAAGTCAACATTATTTTTATTCTCATAATTATGACAAACTCGTAATTATGACTTTTGTTCTCGTAATTATGACTAAAACTCGAAATTATGACTTTTATTCTCCTAATAATGACTTTAAAAAATCGAAATTATGACTTATTCTCATAATTATGATGCTAAAACTCAAAATTATGACATTTATTCTTGTAATTATGACTTTAAAACTCAAAATTAAGACTTTTATTCTCATAATTATGGCTTTAAAACTCAAAATTATGACTTTCTGTTGGGCTTTTATTTTTTCTTTCATGATGGAAATGGACTTCCAAACAACATAGAGGGGTGTGATTTATAATGAAATTTGGAGAAACTTATGTTGAATTGAAAACTTCTCCATTGCTTATAAAACATAAACATTTCTTTTTTTTTTAACTCTCATGATGTCATGTTGTGCAAATCATCTTATTAAGAATCTGATACTGTTTACTGCACCAGTGCAACCTGATCGATCTCTGGCTATTTGTAAAGTGGTGAGCTAAATTAACAGATTGATCTCACTCCCCTCTCACCTACGGGTCATTGTTGTCTTTGTTTACCTGGCTCGACGCGAGAAAGATGCTTTGGTCACAAGCAGGTGTGACTTGGAAAAACGACTGGATAATCCAGCTTAATCCTCTGAGAGATCAAATCTGAGACTTCATCCTCAGTTTAAAGCTGAAAACTCCTTGTGTATTCAACTAACAAAAGTCCAGTTGCTTTGGATTTGCCATGTCTAGCATGACTGCGCAGCTATTCCAGCAACAAGAGTCAAATTCAAACTTTTGCAAATAAAATATCCCTGACGTACGGTATTCTTCTAACTGGATCTTTTGTCAAACAAATTCACCAAAAAGTGTATCAAAACAAGCTCAGGAAAAATGTTTCTAGTTCAATAATCAGATTAAATAAATGTACACAGTATGTGGGACATTTCTAAACTCATTGTGTGTTCAGCAGTAGCTGTTGGGCTAAAAGCTCAAAGACATTGATAAAATATAATCTAAGATACTAAAACATAAAGGATAGATGCAGTTCTAAACAGTTCTCAAGTAAAAAAAAAATAAAAACAACATGAGGGGTGCGGTGACCTGTTGTAGGCGCTGACAAGCAGGACGTTGCTGTCCATGGCAGTGTTGTAGGTGGGGATGCTGCTGATGGGGATCAGGAGCTGAGTCTGAGCGTTCTGTTGGGTCTGCAAAGCTGACAGAACCTGGGCCAGTGTCCCAGGGGCCAGCACGGAGCCGCCCCCACCCGAGCCTCCTTTTATCTGCACCATGTTGGAGCTGTTCACCACGATGCTCTGAGGCACGGCCTGCACCGGTGTGGAGACGGGGAAGAGGCGAGGAGCAGAGCCAGCAGTGGTCATCGGAGCGGGCGACAGCCTGGGAGGCTCTTCGTTCTCCTCACCCTCATCATCGCTTTCCACTTTGATCACATTGTCGTCAACAGTCATTCTAGGCGCAGCGGCAAATTTGTTGGGCTCTGATCTGCTCCTGATCCTCATGATGGGGGTCTTGCTGAGTGGGATGGCTTTGCGGGACGTCTCCTCCACTTCGTCGTCTTCCTCTTTGACGAAGCTGCCGTCGAAAGTCAGATCATTGACAGTTTGTTGGAAGATGGTCTCATTGTTTCGCTTTACCATTGTTCGCGTGAAGTTGTCCTCGCCCGGGTGCAGCCGAGCATTGTGGGCCTGAAGTGTGTCGTAGCTAAAAGCAGAAAAACATGGGTAAACAACAAAATAAAACGTGATAGTAAGCAATATCATCTACTGCAATTAAATTAAAATACAAACACCTAGGATCCTAGATCAGCAATGCACTTAGATCGTTCTACCTTTTGGTGTGGTAGTCACACTCCATGCAGACGTAGGAGGTGCTAATGACAACATCGGGATGCTCCGTGTCAACATGCATGGTGAACAGGTTGAGCTCCGACGTCTGGAAGTTGCAGTATTTACACTCGTAGCCCCCTTCTGCCATGTTCAGGTCCATGTAGGGGTCTGGTAACAGATCGGGTCTGATGTCTGCCTCCTCACCTCGCTCCTCCATCAATGTAGAAATGTCAGAAGAAGCCGTCACCAATCCGTTACTGTCCTCAGGGTCCATTGTGTCCATGATGTCCTCCATATCCTGGTCTGAGTCTATAGTATCTTGAGGAGGAACCATGCAGGGAATAGTGGACTTCCTCCTGCTTGCCATACTGGGTTTTAAGGAGTTTATCAAGTATAGAAGTTAGTGCAAGGTGCCCTGTTGCAAATCCATAAAGAAGGATGCCGTCATTCAAGATAGTTCATTCAAAAATTGTAAATCCTGAACGGGAAGAAAGAAGCAAACATTTGTTAGCATTGTATTTTTTTTGGTCCTACAACAATTTTTTAAAATTATATTAATAATATAGTTATTAATGAATAAATGTATACAAAATGTAATGTGCAGGAGCTTTAGAAGGGGTAAAGTTAAAAAAAAAAGTTACTCAATAATAAAAATTTCCACTTAGTGACTGTAAATTGGCATTTTAACACTGCTTTTGCAGTGTGTTGCTTAATAAGTGCTTAAAGAAACTCTTTTAAAGTAAAGTGTAGAAATGGCACTGATTTTATTTTTCCAACGTTAATCATCTCAACATAAACCGGTTATATGGTCAAAAAAATAAATAAATAAAAAGAGCACAAGCGTGACAGCAACTCGTGTATTATTATTATATTAGCCACTTCCTGTAGCTTCAGCTTGTGTTGTTGGTCCAAGCCCTGCAGAACGTGCACATCATCCCGCCGACCAAAACACATCATGATGTCTCTGACACAATAAGCTCTAAATGTCTCGTTTTTTTCCTCTCTGACAAACACGAAGGCGAACAGATCCTACCGGCTAACATTAGCTGTCTCAACTTGTGTGACAAAGAAACAGCCAAGTCGTTCAGCGGTGTCCTGGTTGAGGAGCGTGCACGAACACGGCTGACACTCGGCTGTCAGCGCCGTGTTTACCTGTTGAATCGGCTCACGATTGTCTGCATGTTGGAACAGTTAGCTAGCGGGTAGCCGCTGTGTAGCATCTCTGGGTGACCGTCTGTTCGTACGCAGTCTTCCGCCTTTCACCCAATTTCACCGAGGAGCCCATCTGTCTCAGCCGGGCTGAGAGCGCTACTCTGACGACCGAGCTCGCGTCGACTACCGCCCGTTAGCTGCGGGTTCCGGTAGCCGCGCTTCAGCACGCATTGTTTACACTACTGCCTCGCAACCAAAAAGATAGTTTTAATAAAAAAAGAGGCACCGATAGTTCACCGAGTCCAACCATTTTTTTGTGGCAATGAAGAAAGCTAACAATTCCAAAAGAATGCATCCGGTTTGTGCGTTTCAAAGTAAAAGCATTGGCGATTTATCTGAATATTCTATTCGGAAATATAAACATTAAATACTATTTTCTTATTTTTAAACGACTAAATATATTTAAAAGCTTGTCTATTTTTGGTTCAATAAATACAATGTGTGTAAATCTGCGCTCGTTTTTGAGACGTTTATTAAGTTACTTTTATTTTGACGATAACCGGAAACGACTATTGGCGTATTTGCATTTTTCCGCGTCAGGGTGGACGGTTAATGTACGTCATTACGTCAAACAAACTGCGCATTGTGTGGCGACTGATTATTAATAGTTTCTTGAACTATCAAACTACTAACATCTAGCATTTAAAGTATGGATTATTTTCAAAATAATAAAAACACAAACTCAAGATCTTCAAAACAATTTATTTCAATAAATAATTTATTGTCTTACAATAAAATACACGAGAGTTAAGCTTATTTTTGGTGCAATATAGATCTCTAATCTTATACCAACACATTTTGGTCACAAGTAGCTGGAGGTTAAACTTTAGCTTTGGGCTGTTTTTATTTTTTAACAAGTTATGTGTGAAACAAACTTTCAAAACAGGCAACAAATGCAGAGAAATGTGATTATTTACTACTGAACACAAACCAAGATCCTTAATAACATCTTTATTTAAAGCACACATCATTATTAAAAATAATTAATTATCACAACTAGATTATACACATTATATTTCTGTGAAATGTAAAGGAAGCAAATAGAGAGAGAATTGATGAAATACTGTAAATACAAATTTTTTCTAGATTTGTGTTATTGTGTATGAATGTACAAAGGCAATAACAACTTTTAATTTGTTCAGGTTTTATTGAGGGTGCTCAGGAGAAGCTGTCGATCGCTGACTTCATTTCCTAGGAAACACAAAAAATTAATGAATTCCTAAACTAGACACTGAGATTTTAATCATTGCAAGTCTTTTTTGCAACAAGTTCATCAACTCATCCACTGCCAAGCTTAATCTCAATGGAAATATTTTTAAATAATTTAAAAGAAACGTGATTGCTGAATAGATCTTATTTTAGTACTAGACTCGTTTGTTTTCACCTGTGGCTTATGGAGTTAGTGAACTTTAGCAGAGCCAACAACTTTAATTTGTTGTCACAAAATGGGATAAAGACAGTTTATAAATCTCTAAACTAAGTATAAAATAAATTAAAAGCGCTCCTGGATACAAGAAGCAGTCAGATGACATCAGTTTTGTTTGGTTGCCGTACCTTGATGAGATCTGTCTTGTTGTAGTTGTTTCTGTGTCTGTAGATGCACTGAGCCAGGAGAGCGTAAAGCTTCTCCAGTGGCTCCACCTCAGCACCTTCCGTTTTAGCCACAGTCCTGTTCAGCAATTCCTGAAAAATACAAACAAACAAGTTTACCAGTTATTATTAATAATAATATTAATAATAATAATAATAATAATAAAGTCTAGTTGTTTTTAATTGAGCAGCTAGACTATTTTTAGGGTTTGGTGTCTTTTTATAAGCACAAAGTTCATCATAACAAGACCCATTCCATACAAATAAGGTGACAGCTGTTAGAAAGAATGCACAGTTATTTAAAAAAGTATAATCTGAGTGATTTACCTTTAGTTTGTTGTGATCAGCTTCCAGCGGAGGTGTTTTATCTTCAGGGACCCGAGCGGATTTCTCGCTGTTGAGCACCTGTGTCTGCTCCAGGGCAGCCTTGTTCCCTCTGTCATCCTTTCTGCGAGTCTCTGTGGAAGACATGGGAAGTAGGACGAGGCGAACGTCAGGTTGAAATTTGATGTAAACAGCAGATTTATGTGTAAAGTTACTCATTGTTCTTTTCAATGAGAGCAAAAAAGAAATTGTGCAGCGGCATTTAGAATCAGTCAGTCGGTTTATGGTGCTTTTTGGCGACCTATACAAAGATCTGTGAAACTCAGTTCTACTTGTAATAAATGCATGGATTTTTTTAAAAGTCAGATTTTGATATAAATCTTTCAACTTTCAAAATGTTTCTCAGATAATAAAACACCAGTTTAGTAACATGGCTCATAATATAATTTTTAATGTTTTGATCTGTCTGTTCACACACCAAGGTTTCAAGCTTCATCTTTGAGCTCCGTAGTTAAAGATTTTACTTTCAGATTAAAATTAGCGAGGGGGTCAGGTTCAGGCAGTAACTAATACTCTAATTATTAATGAGTTAGTTAGGGAATGAATGCATGAATGAAAAAGTGTAAGTAATACAAGGACACTGGATATTATGACTAATTAGAAGGATTATTCAAGCAAAAATAGTTAATCAGTTATCATTACACAGCATAGAACTACTGACACAATTCAATATATTTTACAACTATATAAACTCCATGTTGTTTACTTTTAATTTTAGAGATCAGTTTTCTACATCTGCAGACGCCCTTTTCTTCGTCACCACTAAATTAAAGTTAACTCAACAAAACTTTCCTCGATCCAGTCCACAACAGTGTCTGTGCATAGAAAAGCTGCAGCGATCATTAACAAGGATTGTTCTGTCTTTTTCTATCAAAGAAGCTCCTAAATATCAAATAAACTGGAATGGGCTTCGTCTAAACATGCTCCTGAAACAGTTTCATGCTGAGTAAACGAAAAATAAAAAAAATTAAGAATTCTCTTGAAGTATCTGAAGTGCATGTTTCTGTGATGGGATATCAGAGCTCTTCTGTACTCAGCTCAGCTTTGTGTCAGCTGGCTCCATGCCCAGACTTCTGCTTGTTAAATCTTGCTCAGCAGCAGCAGCAACACTTTCACTCCCCCCTTTTTTAAATTTTTTACACACTTCTCATGTGCAGGGCTTTGCAGCTCAGTCGCGGTCCAGTGAAAACCAGTTAGTATGGCAAGGAGCTCACAATGCCTCAGCTAGAGGTGCAGCTTTCGTTCCAAATCTTTGTTAGTCATACAGACCTAATTTGTTTAAATAAGCCCTCTTTAACATCCTCCGTGGAGCTGGGGCAGTCTCTGAGTACCGGGTTCGAGGCCTGAGGTTCAGCCCGTGTTTGGGGAGCAGCTTGGTGTTGTTGAATCCGTTCACGAGGACGCTCTGGTTTAGGTTGCGCTGACTCTGCTCCTCATCGCTGCTGTCTGACACGCCGGATGAGCTCAGACCAGCTGCTGAACCATTCACTCCGGTTCGGACACCTCTGAGTTCCTCGGCGCTCGAGTCAGAATTGGCTTTGCTGGACGTGGAGGAGGAGGTATTCGACGCTGAGACCGGGGGCTTCTTCTTCTTCGGTTTCCTAATGACACCGTTGCTCCACTTGGATCTTCGGGCCTTTTTGCAACGCTTTTTCTTAAGTGCTGGAAGGAGAGGTTAGGGGGTTGGGATCGAGGGCAGAATAACAACAGGAATCGTCATTAAACTGAGCAGAAATGTGGCTGAGAGCAGCTGAACCTCCATTACCGTCCACTTGATCTTGGCATCTGCTTTTCTGTCAGTCTCCCTCTTGTTAACGTTTGTCCTCTTAGTTAGCAGAATCTGTCCCTTCCTCTCATCTGCTGTGACTCAGAGCTTGTTATGTTTGAATGAAAAACTCTGAAGCTTCCTGTCGTTGAAGCTTTTCCTAAACTTTTACTTTAGCTTCTGTCTATTATTGTAGAAATGTTTATTTCAGCAAGGCGGTCAAAGAAAAATCAGATTATCTTTCACAAATTAGACAATAATGGATGTAAACATGTGGATTTGCTTTTAAAAACAACGTTAAATAAATTTTAAAAGACCAGAAAAGTCTTCATTTCTATTTTAAAAAATCTATTTGGTTACATATTCCATTTCCAATACCCATGCAAGTATGTTTGTTAATGTTGAAATAAAATAAATCCATTATTTAATTAAAGCTTTAACTAGTAGTGTTTCTTCATGTCATAGTTGTACATCAACAGGAGTTTTTAGCTAAACGTACCTCGTGGCCCACGTCTGTTTCTGGAGAACAGAGATCTGTTGAGGCCATTAGTCCGTTGCTTGATCCCAGTTCTGTAGGACAACGCTGTCACCAAAATAAAAGTCTTAGTTTGTGATTCAGAGATTTTAATTTAATATTTACCGTAAATATAGCTGAAGGAAGTGGAAATATTTGACATCTATATGTAAAGAATTTAAACAGGTTTTACTGTTAAAGATTGAAGCTTTATTTTTACCTCGTTGAATGCGGGACTCTTGGATTTCTTCACAGACTCTCGCAAAGTCATCGTCCAGTTCGTCTCTGATGATGGCTCTGATTGTATCCTTCAGCGCGCATGCACGGTGACGGATGTGGCGATCTGACACACAAAAAAATTTTCATTGATTTTAAGACGTCAACATTAAAAGCCCATTTTTAGACTTAACAATTGCTACTTAAAGCAAATTCATGTGTTTTAAACATCATTCTTCTAACAGCCTTTTTAATTTTTATTAATCCACCTACTTGAAATTGTTTTTGCTTTAAACTGATAGCAAGTTTTTTTAAAAGGAGAAACTAATTACTTTTAAATTCACAGTAAAAATTTAAGACTCTACTATACATGCACATAATGAGTCTGGGTGCTCAGGTCTTTAGCGGCGTCTCACCCAGCGGGTCGCTGTCAGGGTTGTATTCATGAGCGTTTTGCCAGATGAGGTCGGCGTCTGACATGAATTCACTGACGGTGACATATTTCTGCTCATCGATGTTGCTCAGCAGCGTGGAGAGATCCATGGGCTTCTTGATAACAAAGAGGTAGTCTGGGATCTGGAGGACAGAAGATGTGCATTTTAGAGATCCTTTGAATAAATTTCACAGAAACGTGGTTACCGTAATTTCCAGACTATAAGCTGCCACTTTTTTTTTTTCCACACGCTTTGAACCCCGCGGCTTATACAATGCTGTGGCAAATTTATGTTATTTATTTATTATGGGCAAGCGAGCTTCATGCTGTCAAAGCCTCATCACACCTCGTGCTTACATAGCTGCCCAATACACGTCTCTCTTGGGGGGGTGGGTCTTCGTGACCCAATGAGACTATCTTTATAAAGAAAGGTTTTACAAAAAACCTGACCAATGAAATTACCAAACAGGTCACAGTGGACCAATAAAACCAAGTTTCATTGGTCCAATGGGGAGGGGGGTATACTTTGTTTCCCCCCTCCCCATTCTCTCCTCGCCTCCCTGCTGTTGGCACAGGGAGCTTACACAGGTAAGCAGGAATTTACCGCAGCACATCAGACAGATGATGTCTTTTGGATGAAAGATGCAACGTTTCAACAAGAAAGCCATGGCTGTCTCAGCCAAGTCGGAGGGGGAGAAGGCGGACACCAGAAACCATCTGTACATCTGGTTCACCCACTGTGTGAAGGTGCTTTTAAAACTGAGTTTGTTGTGGCTCCTTGGACTGATGAAGTCTTTAGATAAAAGAGGAAACGATTCAAGAAGAAGAATCTGTCCAGAGGACCTGATTTAACTTTGTTAGCCTTCCTGGTAGGCTACTGTATTTATATACAGTATACTGTATATACTGTATATATTTACCAGCCATGTTACCGGCTCTGTTCAGAAAAAAATAATAAAAAATTACTGTACTTATTTGTGTATGTTACCATTTATTTATTTAGCAGGCGCAGCTTGTACTCGGGTGCGCTCAATAGTCCAGAAATTATGGTAATTTGTTTATTTATTTATTTTTGGTTACACTGCTCTGCTTTTCCTCAAAAAAGAAACTTATAGTCTCAGAGTATAAAAGTTAAATCTCAACACTGAACAAAATGCCTTTACTTCCTCGATGTCAACAGGTTTGATGAAGGCCTTGAAGCGGCGGTCCAGCATCAAGCGCTCTGTGACGTTGCGCAGGAAGAGACGGAGCTCTCTCAACACGTCCTCCTCCTGCTCCTCCAGACGGAGGCGCTCCTGCTCGGACATCTGTCGCGGGGGAGGCAGAGGAGCTACAGGGAGGATCTCCATGGTTTGAGCTATTGACAAGAGGGAGAGGTTGAAAACATTTTAAAAATAAATGCATCCATCAGTCCATTTTATCTTTTACTTTACATTAAGTGTAATCAGCCTGTATCAGCACAACAAAGACCCTGAATCAAAGCGTCTAACCTGTTTTATTGTTGGAGGGTGGAGGCTCAGCTGCCTGGTTCACAATGAGATCACTGAAGAAATCTATTCTCTCCTTCCTGGTTGGAACACTCATGGTGTACACCTCCCCGTACTCCTCCCGAAACAAAAACTGAATCTGAGAATAAAGGCATATTACAGATTGTTACAAGTTTTTTTTTTTCGTGACATATTTGGTTTTGATTTTGATCACACAAAAAAGACTCAAAAGTGCAGAAAATAGTGCGAAATCTACAGCAATCTGTTGAGATGTTAAAAAGATTACTTTAAAATCAAAGTTCAAGCCTCACCTCTGAGTCAAGGTCCTGATGAGGGATGCTACAGGTGGCGAGGAGTAGGATGGGAGAAAATGAGGGGATGCTTTCCAGCAAGCTGAGAAAAGAGGCTCGGAGTGCTGGTCCCGCCGTCTCCCACCACTGCTGGATGTGAGGGATGTAGAGGATGCTGGGAGCTGTCCGCTTGGCTTCGCAGAACACCTGATCAGGAGGGAGAACCCAGTTTGTGGTGTTTTTACAAAATGTTTTATTGGGATTCTGTCATTTAAAATGTTTTTTAGTTTTAAATTCCTCCTGCAGCTTCATGCTGGCGCCACTTGATGACAGTAAAGAGCAGTTAGTTTAGTTCATCTTGTTCAAAATGAAACATGAGACAAGTTTTCTATCTGTAAAAGTATTACAATAAACTTTACTTTAATCATCAAATCTGTAACCCAAAGTAAATTATGAGATTATAGTACATAAAATAAACCAAGTTTTTTGTTCTCTGTTGCAAAACACAGCTGTTCAACTGCAAACTTCATATTAAAATCTTTAAGGGCATTTTTAAAATTTCAACAGGAATAAGTGACTTAAAGTCCATCTACAAGATCTTGATCAAATGAAAAAGGATTTTCAAATTTCATTACCCAAAAGTTTAAAATGCATGGTTGTTCAAAGAAAACAGTCATGCACTGAGCAACTTGTATTTTTGTGGCCTTTGAGGGTCCGAGGAGCACGTTGGTCTATACGTTTCAGGTCAAGTTCAACGTGCATTTTGGTTGAATTATTATATTAAGACTGTTTGAATAAAATTCAATTCACTTTGATTTATAGAATCAAAGTTAATATAAGTCACCTGTGCACAGGCTTCTTCTGGGGAGGTGCAGCTGACTCCAAACAGCACGGCTGAGTCCAGGCTGTGAACTGTGAAACGCTCCAAAGCGTGCAAAATGGCGGGGGCTAGGTGGGAGGTCTGACCAGATTCGGGGCGACCTGCCAGGAGCATCCGTGGGCGGTGAGACGTTGGATGTTTTACTGCGCTCCTGCAGGAGCAAACAGAACAGTAAATGGACGAGAACCAGGCAGATAAAAGTTCTGAGTCATTAAAGATATTCAACACATCTGACACTTTCTGTATGTTAAAGTTGTGTCAAACCTTAGAGAAGATTTCTGAGGTGATCACTCAGATTTGCTGATATGGTTAAATATTACTTTTCAGATGTGTTTATATTCTTCTAGTTCAAGTTCAAGTTGTGTTCATTTGTCATATGCAAAGTTAACACAAGGTTAACAGAACAATGAAATGCTCAGGATGAGAAGAACCAATTTGACTCGCTAAAAAAAAAAAAAAAAAAAATCAAAGAACAAACAAACAAGAAATACTAAAAG
>JARVGV010000630.1:25474593-25487676 GCA_031762435.1 Hypsolebias longignatus | reverse complement strand
AATTAATATTCTCTTGACTTGAACAAGTGGGGATATTAATTAATTTGGTAGCATAAGGCTTTAACCCTGCCTTATCTTGCTACATATATATATATATATATATATATATATGATAAAAAAATAAAAAATCTGTATTGTATGTTAAAATAGTTCTACTAAAACTAATTATTAAGGACAAATCTAACAATTAAGATAAACTAATACTCAAGTTGTTTAGTTATCTAAAGTTAATACCATTAATTCTGAATAAATTAGGTTATTTTTTAAGTTATAGAAAAACATGGCTTACTGTAAAATAATTAAATAGCTAATTTCTTTGCTTGAATGATAAACTTCTGGAAATTATTTTAACAGAATAAAAACAAGTTAAGAAAGATGAGCATTTTTTTTATTGATTGTATATTAAAATCAATGAGGCTCAAATGTTTTTGTTTTTATTCCACATAAATTATTTACCTGAGGGCCCCTCTGCGGGTTGTGTTTGGTCCTGAAGCGCTGATCCGAAGGGATCCTTTCTGAAACTCTGAGCATTATCAGAAAAAAAAAAAAGTCATCAAAGCGTAAAAAAATGTTTTGGATAGCAATAAAACAAACCATAGAACATCTTGTCTCGAAGGACATTGTACTCGATCTGGGTTTTCTCATAGGTCTGTATCCCAAAAACACTTTGTTTACCAAATGTGAACAGCTTTAATTGATACGTGTCTGTTACAAGTGAAACGGCTGATTGCAATTTTTCTTGAAGAAAACAACAGGACCTAATAATTGATGATAATGATCATATTTCTTCAAAAAGGAAAAGCGAGTTATTCAAAGAGACCTTTCAAGACATTTATGGAAGGTGTGGACATGTCTCAAAAAGAAGAGGACAAGACTGACCAGATAGGAAAATAAGAGAAAGTAAATTATCTCTTGTATATTAAAAAAAAAAAAAAAAAAAAAAAAATGCAGATATGTATCTAAGAGGGTGCGTACTGTTTTTGTGTTGGGTTATATGATGTGTATGTCAAAATAAATGAAAAATACAATAAAATTATTGATGGAAAAAAAAAAGTTAGACTCTTCAATAATTCTCTTTGTAGAGATATTTTTCTGCTAAATTTTGACCACTCTTTTGATAATTCTTTTTTTAACTAAAAATATTATGAGTGCTGCTGAAATATGTCAAAACAATCTGATGACTTTTTTAGTGTAAAGGTTGAAAAACGCAGTCCTGCAACATGAGCTTTTGGTGCGAAAAGGCAGGAGAGCACTGACCACTGCTGGGTCCCTGGTACAGAGATGAGGCTCGGCTCAGTTTGGCGTCAAAGTTCTGGTTCTCGCTGGAGTTGCTGTCTTCATCTGCAGCTGTTCCGTTCCCGCTGTCCTCATCAATGGTCTCACCTGGAAACATACATCCACCAGTAAATATGTCTTCCTGTTTCCTTACTCCTCCTTCCTGTTTGTACAAACCGTTGCCATCCTCGCTGTCACTGAGGTCTCTCTGTGGTGGTACTGGTGTTCGTCTCTTCTGGGCTTTTGAGTAGATCTTCTGGAAATTTATCAGACCAAAAAAAATCAATGAAATTTTAAAGTTTCAGATTTTTAAGGTCAAATCTATGACGTTAGGCTTATGATATTTTGAAATGGTCAAACATATAATTCAGTCAGTTCAGATCAACATTTTGTTTTTGGATGAGAAGTCAAAGATGCAGAGAAAACCAGAGACACAAACTCTTAAATTACACATTTAAAGAAAGCAGCCGCTTCAACTTTAATAAAGGTGAGCTGCATGTGATCAAAATAAATCACTGACTGAGACTGACAAAATTAAACTTTTACCATAAGAAGCATTACAACTGATTGTCCAGATTGTTATTATTTTTTGCAAATTATTTTATATATGAAAGCTTAACAATCATCATCACTTCTCTCCTTTAGTTCTTGTCTGCGATCTGAAAACGAGCACATCCTGAAGGACTGAGAAACAAGTGCAGGAGGGGAGGATGTACGACCGGGAAATTAAAAATGGGGAAAGACTCATAAATGTGACGCCAACCTGCAGACTGAGGTTTCAAAATGCAGCAAAGATTAATCACCACCCAGCTGTAACTGGCATAGATTTATGATGTAATGAAGCCCAGAAGAAAATATTCCAATGACAAATCATAATGCATTCATTTAATTTAAGAAATCAAGGATACTACTTGGTTTGGTGTAATGTGTTTCAGATAAGAGTTTGACGTTAGTTCTCATTACTCAACACGGGAGAAAAAACATTTTCAGGAAGACATTATGAAAACAGGACTTGCTCATATGATTAATGCACTAAAGCTTCTGCTAACACTCTCCCTCTTATTGTCTGACAACATTTTAGTCAACATTAAAAGGCCACAATCTTCCTTTTTTAAGCTCAAGATGAGACTTTGATGACAAGAATCTTAAACATTTCATCTAAAGTCTGATGGTTTCATTCAGTCAAAGATAATATAGTTCATTATTATTAATATTATTATATTATTATTAATATTAATTCCTGAGAAAACCCACAGCACAACGAAAACATTTAAACTCTGTCAACTTCTAAACTTCACGTTACATAAACATGTTCTAGTTCTCCTCGGGCTTTCGGCTGTTAACAGCTGATAGAGTTGTCACCCCCTCCCCATGTTCTGCAGGCAGATGCACCACCCTCACAGTGAGCTGATAAGAGAGGGGGGTGTCCACCCTGACAGGCTGTCAGCTCAGTTTGAAGGTGTCAGACGAATGTAAACATTACGTGTGAGCATGTGGTCAGAAGTGAACAGCTGCTTCAGGTCTGCTACAAGCTGCTTTCAGGGGCCGCTTGAAGACACAAGTGTTTCAGAAAATACAGAAAATGGGGCTTTGTCTGTGTGAGAAGACAACCCAGCTTTCATTTAACAACAAATTTAATGGCAATGTTGAAAAATTAGAATAAAATATCTATTTTTGTACTCCCAGTAACATGTTTCAAAACAAGTTGTGTCATGCGAAATATGTGTTGCATCATCTTTTCATTAAAAATATTCTACTTATATTCTGTTAGGTGTTAATTTGCTGATGCTCTTCTGATAATAAATCATAATAATTAATACATTATTACAAAGGTTACTCACTCCTTCTTTGTTGTTACTAACAAGTCTCCTCTTCATGTTGCCCATCCTTTTCAGCAATGAACTCGATGTGCTGCACAGAAACAAGTGTTTGGTTAATCGGTGCTTTTTTCACATTGAATTTATTTTATGTCGGTCTTAGAAACATTTTAGCATAAATTACGAACAGATGAGAACGGGTGTTGGCGATAATATAAAAGACGTTTGCAAACAGAAGTGTCACAACTCAAGATGTGCATCAATGCCATAAAATAAAAGGGCGGAAAAGAGGTTTTATGACTAATTTTAGATTTTTCAAAAGTAATTATTGTACCAATATTATAAAAAAAATAATAATGTAATCAACATACTGTTAAGCAAACGTAAAAAAGCTATCAAGGACTGTAAAATCTTTAAGAACAATATTCTACATTCAGTCACTTTAACCACCCTTCTTCCTCATTTTCATGCCGTTTGAACTTCAGGAAATAGATTCACCACATCTACATGTCTAAAGAGCTGCAGCCATGTGATTGGTTGATTAGCTATTTGAGCTAACAATTGAACACAGATGTACCCAACAAGGTGGGTTTGAGTGTCTATACACCTTCCAACCTGATCAGAATATGACATTACTATACATAGATGTTCTTTCATATTTGCACTATTTTGAAACTTGAAGACAATTTTTTTTTTTTTTTTTTTTGCAAAGCGTTGAGCTCAAAACGATGAATCCATAGCTCCAGTGTTTGATGCCACTGGGAGGTCTTACTTGTTGCTGAGGCCATCCAACATGTTGGATGCCTGGTATCTGCTGGTCAGTTTGGTCGGCCTGGTGCTCCTCCTCAGCTCACTCCTTCTGCCACCTGGGACAACATGAACATTTCTGTGCATGATATCATTCACAAACAGCAAATATAATGAGGAAAACGTAAACAAAACCAGAATTATTTTAATTAACTACATCCTACTTATAAATAACACTGGTCTGCAAAATTCTATAATGAGCAAATTAACAAAAAGGAAGCCACATACTGATGCTGTGAAAAAAAAAAAAAAAAACTTTTTTTGTAAGATGAGCAGGGTTACTTAGTTTACCTGTGAGTGAGTTAAACGTTAAGTGTGAACTTTGTACAAGAAGTATTTAAAATAAACAGCTGTTGGAATGTAACATAACCTAAAAACTGTTTTGGTGCACACAAATTTATTCTAAGAGGAAAATATTCAGATGATGAATCAGAATTAGTCAAATGAAGGACACTACTTCCTTTGGGATAAAGAGATTGTAGACTAAAAACAAAAACTTTATTTTATTTTTGACAGAATTGCTGCACCAAATGACAAAGTGCAAGTGTTTTCTATCTCTTTATCTATCTATATCTATATATCTATATCTATATCTATATACAGTATAAATGAAATTAACACGCCTCCGTCCAAACATAAAAGGTCATAAAATTCATCTGAAACATTTTACAGATTAAACTCTCAAAGCCTTGACAGGATTCTAACATTTTCGGTTTCTGTCTTTACCTGAAGGTTTCAGAAGCCTCGAGGATCTCCTGTTAACACAAAACAAACCTCAGTGTAAGAAACTAAAACACGTTCAGCAGAATATTTATGATAACGCACTGACTCTGTTCAGTCGAGTCTGAAGACGCTTGGATTTGACCTGATCAACTAAACTATTCCATCAAGGTTGTTTTCCACATTTCAGGGGAAAAAAAGAGTAGGCATTTGTAATCTGTGATCACTGTGCACCCAATTTTGTTCCACCACGTGTACCATATGAGATGCGAAGGACAATGAAGAAAACCTTGATCTTGACCTACTAGAGGATAAATGTCTGACAGGTGCCATAATTCTTTCAGTTTTGTTGATATGCATAGATACTGTACAAGTTATATAAATATGTATGTGGTAAACTTATAACAAATTGTATAATATTAAAATTGGTAGATCCCAATTGTTTTAATTGCAACCTTAAACATGTATGATCTTTTATACTAATTTTAATCCCTTTTGAAGGCCCATAACATTTTGAGAATTGCTCAAATGTGCTCACTTTATTACAGTAGTTTTTATTATTGTGGCTTCAAGTTTATAATATTTTTCTACCAATATATTTTAAAGTAAGACCATGTTTTGTAATTAAGTAATACACACATGTAAAGTTAAACTTCATGTTTCAAACTGAATTTGCTCAGTGGCACAAACAAAACACAACATAGCTGCTCTATAATAACTCATTTTACCCTCTGACATTTAATCGTTTCAAATCTTTGTGTCACAGATGAACAGATTTCTGAAGTGGTTCCTGACCTCGTGGAGCTCCTCGCTGGTTTTCGATCTTCATCTTTGTGCGTTTCTGGATCAAGCAGAAACACTTTTGGATCTCCATCCCTGTGTGTTTCTGAATCAAGCAGAAACACATAAAGTGTATCTTCTTCAGCAGAAAGTCCCTGAAGAACATTTCACATGTTAGTGTTTTTGAAATGACCAAGACGTCATGCTCACACTGTCAGTCAACATCATGCTTCCACGACCAGCACAGCAGTAACATGTAAATCAGTATACAAGTGTACCAATATATCAATATTTTAGAGCAGTGGTTCCTATAAAACGGGGGTTATGATACTAATTTGGGTTATAAAACACTAAGCGTGGGTCCTTTAATAATCTCCAGATATCAAATTACACTTAAAAATGATTTCTTATTGCATATTTTCACCATAATTAACATAAAGAATAAACGCAGAAGTTGGAAAAGAATAAAAATGCTACATTTGTCATAATTCCTATTCTTATTTAGGGTTTTTAACAGGTTTTATATACCGTACAATATTTTAGCTGGCACTATATGGGATGACAAGCCTTTCTTACTATCATATTATTAAAAAAAAATAATAATAATTTAGCTCTGGTTTAGAGGCACAATCTTGAATATTTACTGATCACTTTTTAATTAACATCTCAACCATTATATACTTCTTTTTGTAAGGGAAATTGAAAAGTTGTGCAGGTTCAGGTGTGCACTTATTCAATTAAGAAAAAGCATTTGCAAAAAAAAAAATAAAAAATTCAACATTAAAATCCAAACAACAAAAGAGAAAATCAGCTTTGTTACTTCTTAATATTTCAATGGTTTCTGTTTTACATTTTTCTTTTTATATTGTAACATGTTGTACAGATGATAGGAAAATCTGCCTGAACGGTGTGAAATATTTGAACATTTTCAGCAGTCCCATTAACAGTTTGGCTGTTAGATGTTAAATTGATGTTGCTGCATTTCTACTACTAACCTACTTCTTAGAAAATTTCAAGATAAACACGTGAAATGTTTTATGAAACTATGGCATAGACAATAATGTAAAACTGTATTACATAACTGAACTTCACTTGTTGATTAAGGACTGCACAAATTATGACAAACAGATAAATAAATAAATAAAAAAACACAATAAAACAAAACTGTCTTTACTGATAATTTAAGTACTTTTTGATCATCGCTAAAATAATGCAACATTTTAGGGAGCCAAGTAAATAAATGACTAAAAAGTTAAAAGAAAAGATAGACGGTTAAGCAAATAAACAAAAAGGCAGTTAAACAACACATGAGATGATACGCCATTAAATAAAAACAAATAACAAATAAAAATGTGAGGTCATACAAATATTACTTATAAAACTTCTTTACTGAAATTATTTTATTAATCTCCTGCAAACATGTTGTTCTGTTGTTTATATACATAATTTATGGCATGTTTACCTTGTATAACAATAATAATATGGACGCTGACTATAAACTGACTTAGTGGAGTAAAAATGTGAGGTAAAAACAATGATAAAACAACCTAAAATAACTGAATGTTCCTGTCACTCAAATGAGATTCATTGCACATTTGCACCTTCTCAATATTACATTATTCACATTTTACTTTGTTGGTTACTTTCTATGTTTGTCATTGATTGTGGACAGCAAAGTAAGAATTTCATTGCTCAGGGAAACATGTTTCCAGTTGTGCACATGCCAATAAACACTTTGAATGTTTGAGTAAAGCCCTGTAACTTACATTCTTTTTAAGCCTCTTTAAGAAAATTAACAAAAGATTTTGCTTTATAATTTTGTAATGGGGAAATATTAATATTTTGTAATAGGGGAAACTGAATTGAGCATAAAAATTAAAGGTTGCTTCTCTTGTAGGAAAATAAACTCACTAATCTGTTAATAAACATAAACAGCTTAATTATGATGAACTGAGTGTTTCTATATACTGTATTATATTTCAGCTGATTACTGGAGATGTTGGTAACAGATCTCATCAGAAGAACACCCCACACACAGAACATGATAAACGAATAATTGCACTTTAAATGATGCAGTTAAACTTTGTTTATGAGCGCGTGAGGGGTTCCAGAAACGAACTCACATCAGAAACTCCTCGCTCCTGTGGCCGGGTCACCGTGCGCCTGTTCCGGGCCTCCGGTGCAGATCGCGGCGTGGTCTTGGAGCCAGTGGCCGACCTGAGGTGCCTCGGGGGCGGCCGGCTGCTCTGAACCCCGTCCCCTTTACCTCTGCCGCGGAGCGTCACCATGGTAACGACGCACGCACAAACTGCAGAGCCGTGGGGATTGTTACGGTTAGCTTAGCGGCTATAGCGATGAAAAATAAAAACGAGAAACAACCTGCATGACTACCTTCAAAGTGTTTACGGCTGTTTTGCTGAGATGAAGCACCGCCTGTTCCGTCAGTAGATTGAGAACTGGATCTCAAACACACCCAAACAGCTTGATAAGCCGACCGGACCAAACAGAAGCCGCTGCGTTGATTTAAAAGCCAGAGTTCTGCCGCCGCCCAGTGACGTCATGACGCAATGAACGTAAAAAAACAAACAGCAGTTTTGTTTTTTTTTTTGTTTTGTTTTGTTTTTTTCACTTGTTTTTATTTACGTACCCTGACATTGTCATCACAGAAAATGAAATGTCTTCGTTTTTTAATAATACAATAAGTTAAATGTAAGGCCACAATCAGTGCAAACTATATCTTAACGTGGATGTTTCACTTATTATGATTTATTCGCATTATGACTCAAGTAATCTCATCACAATGGTCTATAGGAATCTTTCTTTGCGTATTACTCTAATTTACAGAACAATATATTCTAGTATTTTCTCAAAGGAAAGCAACATTTCTTACTAATAATCTTACAAATCTTAAGATCTTACTAATATTTTTCTTTATTATATGTGTTTTTGTTGGATGTAACTGGGACCCTGTGTACATATAGTTTCATCCCACCTTATGTACCACATGTGGTGTGTGACAAATAAATCTCTCGATTCCGACTCTGAACATTTCATCAAGACCCATCTAAAAACCTGAATCCTGTTTATGTAAATTTAAATATATCTTGCAACAAATATTTGTGATTTCTGAGAAACACGCGTCTCCTTAACGCTGAGCCGTTACCCCACCACCACCACCTCTGGACATAAATCATGGAAAGAGATGAGCTCACTGCCAAGGCAAGTAACCTGGCAGAAAAACTGATGTTCATTCTGCTCCGATCACTCTCCCCTCCCTGGGAATACTTTATCAGTTCATACCGATGCTTCCAAAATTTCTCTTCTCTATACCTGTTGAGGATAACTAAACATTTAACAGACTTCTTCTACCTTCAGACACATCACCCTGTCTGACATTCTTTTCACCTGTACTACATTCTTTGCTAACTCTTCCTTCAGGACCAGCCCTGCTCGATTTCTCTTTCTATCCACACTGTGGTAAAACACTTTAAATCCCGCTCCAATGCTGTGAGCTTTGCTGCCCTTCCATTTGGTCTCTTAGAAACGTGCAATACTGTATAAGTATAGTTACCATTTGGACACATAAAACAGCTACCTTCCTTCTCTGCATCATGTCAGCCAGCTCTCAATGTTTGCATGTCATTGTCCCCACATTTAGAGTTGCAACCCTCAGTCCTAAAGTCTTTTCCCTTTGTCTCCTGACACATTTTCCTCCTCGTGCTCTTCTTCTTACAGTAGCACAATTTCAGTCGGTGCCCTATTTGTCAGCAGCACTGTTGCTAGTCTTTGTTAACCTGGGCCTAAACTGATACGGTACGGCATTGATGAACTTGCATGTTAATTGTGGCTCAAGTGTTTTAAGTCGGTGCCCTTCCTGACATAACCTTCATCATTTACCTGGGCTTTGGACCAGTACAAGAGATGCACTGGCTTGAGCTCCATAGTGGCTGGTTTATATCTGCCCAAATGGAAGTCCCATATACTGTACAGGCATGAACGATAGAGGTTAAAAAGAGACAAAACTTAGATTTATTTTCATTGTGAAAATCTGTGTCTAGAAATAAACATTTTGCTGCAATTAAAAAAAATAAAGTAAAGTCTACACATCCTGCTTCTTATTATTAGCATATATTTTACAAGACCCCACAATGCTTCTCTTGGTGGTTTGAGGATTTAGTTTTTGTAAACAAATGGAAGTAAATTCTGTTTTCTGACTATGTTAATGCCTTGTTTTCCAACTTTTTGCCTGATATATGTTTAGAATGACCCATACTGTAAACAAACTCTAAAACTACAAGGCATTGATAAATTTGGCATCATTTCGATGAGGAACACATTCAAATTACTGTCACCTCTTACAGGTTTTTGTTAAATTTCTTATATTTAATAATGTAAAACAAGTTTACTAAAATGCTTTGGAGTAGAATTTCTTAAAAACATTTTTGAAGAAATTCATACATTTTTTTTTAAACTTATTTAGGTTTGAACTGGACTTAACAAGAAGCACATGAACTCTAACCCTCAATGTGATGTGGTTTTTATTTCCTGTTGTTTATTTTTTTATTTCCTGTTTTTATTATTTTGGGAGACTGTGACCAATGACTTTTAACATAAATGCAAATCCTGACCCCAAAACCTAATCTTTAATGATTAGCCCTAATCCTAACCCTGACCCTAGATGTAACCCAGGACCCCCTGCCCTAAACCTAACCCTCTGACCTTTGACCCTAAACCTAACCTGGACTCCTGATGCTAAACCTAACCCTCTGACCCTAAATTTGACTTATGACCTTGACCACAAAACTTTTGACCTTTGACCCTGACTTTGATCCTGACTAGGACTCCTGGCCCACTTGATACTCACCCTCCTCGAAACACTTTGAGTTGGGTCGTAACAGAAGACCTGGGTGGGGTGATAGGGCTACGTGTGTGGGGAGTCAGCGCAGCGATGGTTGGTGCACTAATTCTGTCGCTGAAGGCAGAATTTTAATTGTTTTAATCCTAACTCTAAAAAAAATAAAAATAAATAAATAAAATCTATTTCGATTCATGTTTGGATTGTATCTACTACAGATGAGGCCCATCAAGTCTGACTGCTACAAATCTTTCAGTTTATTTGTTCGCATTTGCATATTATGGTGAAACCAAAGTGTATCATGATGTTTTAAGTCTGATTACAGAGCAACAGCACATCCTAGTGGAGTAGAGCAGTATTGAAACAACTACCGGTACACATTTTCTCAGAAGAAAACATTTCAGACAAATTTACAGTACAGTCCAAAAACCTGTATTTTTTTTAAACAACTTATTTGTGGAAAACATGTGATTTCTGAAAATGAAATTTGTCACACAATTTGCAAACACACACACAAATCCATCTATTGAAACTGTCTGAAACCTGCAAAGCTACATGACCTTTATTTTCTTCTGATTGAAAGAGAAAGGAGAATCACATTGTTGTTGCAAAGTACAATTGTTATCAAATCCAGATTATCCAAAAGTTCACGAATGATAATCAAAAGAAAGTGCAAAAGAACCAGCTTCAATGATCTTTATTCAACATAAACTGGACAATTTAAAATATTTGAGACAAGCTTTAGATACTTAGTGTTTCTCAAACCACCCAACAACCCTGGTCACCATCTTAAATGAACTATAAAGAGTTTATAAACATAATATGTCAGTGTTAAAAACTGAGCAAAACATTTTAATGAGTACAGAATATAAGAGTTAAGTAAAAAAGCATATTTAGATTTAATTACATAGCCAGTAACACAACAATGACAAAACATAAAAGTGCAGAAATGTCAGAAAAAAAAGATATAAATCTTTCAGATGTATATTTTGTATTTTGTTACTAAGACTGTAGGCATCAAAAGAATATAAAATATTTACATTTAAAGCATTTTATAGGTTTTAACAATCATTGATTTACAATCAAGTTGGGTTTTCTGCACAAAACAAGAACTTCAAAAATGTTTACACTGCATATCATGTTAATGAACTGTTTCAATCATTTTATTTCGAGAAGAGGGTTTTTTTTTTTTCTTTTTTTTTTCCACAAAACTATAACACTTCCATTTGCTTTCCACTCAGTTCATCCAAAAGATTTCTGGTCCTTCACATTTATTATGATTTCACAAAAACAATAATAATTCATTCAACCTTTATTTAGGCAGGTTAATCTCATTGAGCCTCGAGGACTCATTTACAAGAGAGACCTGGCTACAAACTAAGGATGATGACAACATTAACAATACAGCAATAGATCTTCCTTGAACAATCAACAATAGACAATCACAAGAGAGAAGTACAGATTTTTTTTAATTATTATTATTTTTTATAATGCTTCTGGAATTTAAAGTGTTTTAATTCAAATCATTTTAAACAATTTTGGCGCATTTCAACCCCCCCCCCCCCCCCCCCCACACACACACACACAGAGAGAGAAAAATGTTTTTCTTGTTACACATTCATGCATCACAGTTGATGTAAAACTTTTCTTTCCACATTTGAATTTAAGTTTCTCATTCAAATTAAACGTTACATTCAAATTATGGTGAATAAAGTTGGTTATGAAAATCTTCTCATTTTATTTCTTCCTCCAATACATTTGATGATTAGAATAACTTGTTTCTTTTGAAGTGAGGTTGTATGAAATACCGTAATTTCCAGACTATAAGCCGCTACTTTTTTCACAGGCTTTGAACCCCGCGGTTTATAATCCTGTGGCTATTTTATTTTAAAAACAATCTGACCGATGAAATTACTGAACAGGTCACAGTGGACCAATGAAACTTTGAATTACCGTAAATCAAATGCACTTCCTCTAAGTTCTTCAGATCAGTAATTTTGTGCTTCATGCACAGACCCTCATCTTGGAAAACACATGAAGAAATGCATATAATGCAACTTTCAAGTTAAAGGTGATCTGGCTGTTGAAGAAGGAAATAAAGCTGCTGCACGTAAGCTTGGCATTTCCTGGTAGGCTACTGGATTTATTTATTTTTAACCAACCGCGTTACAGGCAATGTTCAGAAGAAAAAAAAACACATTTACACCTATTTATGTTAGTGGTTCCCAACCCTGTTCCTTGAGGAACACCATCCTGCATGGTTTAGTTGTTTCCCTGCTTCAACACACCTTATTCAGTTCAATTCAGTTTATTTATGTAATGCCAAATCACAACAGTTGTCTCAGGGCACTAAGCATTAACATACACAGAAAAGTCAATTAATAAAGTTCTCTGTCTAAGGAAGGAAGTGATTTTGTGGAAGGATTCAGTGATTTAATTACTTCCTCTCATTCTGCAGAAGCCTCACCCATTTATTAAAATCAGGTGTGTCTACAGGAAACATCTAAAACATGCAGGATGGTGTTCCTCAAGGAACAGGGTTGGGAGCACCTGCTGTTGTTACCAGTACATATTTAATTAAACGTTCAAAATAACCTTGTGTAAATATCTCATGTGACAACGTAGACACCTGTGGCTTATACAGGTGGTCACCGACTTACGGCGCCATCGACTTACGGCGCCGCCCTGACGTCATCGCGCCGTTTGTTGCCTTTTTTATGCAGCATTTTATAATTTTTTCGTATTTTTTGGTGTTTTTTGACAACTAACTGCTTGGAAATGCATTTAGAATCATTAATACGGCCGTTCGAAGTTGTTTTACATTGAAAA
>JARVGV010000630.1:25427900-25444917 GCA_031762435.1 Hypsolebias longignatus | reverse complement strand
CACTCTGGGCCCCTGAGCAAGGCCCTTAACCCCCACCATCTGCTCCCTAACAGGTCTCTCTTGAAAAAAATGAGTTCCCGTGGCTCAATGAGACTAACCTGGATAAATAAAGGTTAAATGAAAAAAAAATATATACTGTATATGTGTTTGTGTTGCTAGACGCTAGTCTATGTTTGACAGGTAGAGAAGCAGACAGGTAAGGCAGTGACACTGGGAATCTTATAACAATTTAGACTGTTCGACCTATTCCGTTGATTTAATAAATTTTTTTCAAGTCTCAGTGTTTTCTCTGTCCATGTTTTGTCATGTATTTCGTTAACTTTAATTTACGTTTCTTATTTTTCCTTTTTTAGATGTGTTCATTTTATGATTGTTAGTTGCTTTGGCCAAGTTATGTAAAGCTATTATAAATCTATTTTACCAAATATTTGGTATAGAATATCAGTCAGTTGCATCTCAGTACAACGGGAAAAAAAAATCCAGTCTACAAAAAAAGCACAGATTTTTATTTATTTATTTATTTTTATGTTACAGAATGAATTTTTGTGAAGTCCATTGTGAGCCACAGACAATAATACACCCAAGTACAATTTTCCATACAGTTTACAGTTTGTCTTTAGTGTGCAGTTTTATATATTTTTATTTAAATCTTTAAATCAGATAGAGATCATGAAATAAAAACACGATTCTTTCTACAAGAAGTTCTGCTTTATTGCTCTGTTTCAAACATTTAAAGGCAGCACTGAGCAGCTGGAAAAGTCATGTTGGGGTATCTGCCATTTATTCCATCAGTAAAGAAAACAAATCGAATTTTGTCAACATTCTTCCAAATAAATCATCAAATTCTATACTTTTTTAAAAAAATTCTTAATTTTTTTTTATTTTTAACATCGGTCTCTTTCCTCCCACTTGAAGCTCTTCTTGTTGCTTTCACTTGTCCTCCTCTTTATTTTGGCCCCTTTGGCCGTTTTTTCTTTTTTCTGTCCATCTTTTCTTTCCAAATCGGAAACCAAATCCTCCTTTTTCGCGGCTGACAGCTTGGAGTCCTCCAGCTATGGAGGTCAGAGCATCATTTCTCTTCCTGCCCTCCTCTCCTTCTCCTCCCTCCTGAAAGTGCATGTCTTCCAGAGAGTTTTCCCTTGTGAAGGGTGCCAGTGGCAGATCCAAGGAGTCTCCTCTCTGGGCCCTCAGCAGTGTCTCCTCTGCCGAGGGCTTTAAATCCTCCTCTTCCTCAGACCCCAGTAGAGCTTGGAGGAGGTCTTGAGGCCAATGTAACAAAGGTTTAGGATCTCTGGGGTTCTGCAGGGCAGCCTGGAGGTTGTTCAGTGTGGACTCCAGCTCGTGCTGGTCCACTGTGGAGGACTGGGGGTACGTCGTGACTGTTCTTGGGCAGAGGAGGGCCAGGATGAGGAGGGAGAGCTGTGAGGCGCCGAGATAGAAAGACTGTCTCATCTGGAAACAACAAGCATTAATGGTGTGCCATAATAAAAATAGGTTTGTGTAACACTACACCTAAACTTGCAATTTTTTATTTGCCTAATGTTTAAAATAAAAGTAACAAAATTGTATAAGAAATAAGTAAAGAAATTGCAAAAAATCAAGTAGGTCATTTAACAAGATTATCCACTCAATAAAATCCACTAAAAAGTCCTTGAAAAAGAACAAAATTAGGATGATGTAAACAGTTTCTTAATATTTATAAGTAAATATAATTCTATTGGAATAAGTTTTAGTCTGATTAAACCGGGGGTGATTCTAGAATCTGACGTTTAGGGGTGCGCCGCCCCCAGTGCTGACAATGGCTCTTGACTTGAACAACACAGTCACTGGCATTCGCAGTGTTTGGGGGGCACACTGGTAGGGGGTCCGGGTGACCACCCCCAGAAAATTTTGAATAAAGTAGATTTCATTTCCTGCATTCTGGTTGTTAAACGTCTGCATTTACCTACAGAAGTAAACACTTGAGTCAGTAACTATTTTAGAGAGCACAGACAAGAAGTAAAGCCTGACCAACAGCTCTCCTTGTGTGAATAGAGCGCACAACGCTTCGCTCACACATCCTAACACCCCCACCTCCAGCCCCGGTCAACAAATGCAGACAACTGTATTGCATTGCACAATACTAAATACTACAATACCAAGCTAGACGCACAATACTACAGTACTATGTATACAGTACTTTACTATGCACAGTATTACAATACTACTAGATGTGCTAGCTAAGATGCACTCTTCTTCTCTCACGAAAATTTATTCAATATTTTGGCAAATCCAAGATTTAATAGCTGAGTTTCCTCATAATGATGGTTTCTTAACTTTCACGGGGGCTGAGTTAGAATTTAGGGGTGCTTTAGCCCCGCCCCCCAAAAAGAAGCTAAAATCACCACTGGTTTAGATACCTGTATACCTTTGCTACGTCTAAGCTACTCTAAACTTAAACAAGCTGTTGGAACATTTACTCAGAAGTCTAAAATATATTTAAAAATTAAGCAAATGCAATAAAATCAACATCAACATACGAGCAAAATAAATTCCCATTTATTTTTCCTACCTTGCGTGTCAGACAGCTTGCTGCACCGTCTGTAACGTCTGTTGCTTCTAACCTTTTTAAAAACTTATCCCCACCGCCCCACCCTCACCCATTGGTCCCTCAGCCCTCTGACGCATTTATATTCAATGAATGGCATAAAGCTCATTCTTCCAGCAGATTAGCCCATTTCAGCTTGGAGGTCATAATATTACATTTACTAGTAATTATAGCTTCTTGTTTGCTGCAGGAGGAAAAGGAAGCCAAAAATTAATTAAGATGTTTTTGATGAAAGAACGTCTTTGCAATGGTAACAATTTCCCTTTATGATCGTGCTCATTAGAAAACATGCTTCGCTGGCAAAACACAAATATACCTGAAAGAATCTCGTAATCATCTTGTGACAAATCCAAACCAAATGATGCCTTTTCTATGAATTAAAATGCCATCAATTGTAACATGCTTGTGTCTGGGCGCCGATCATTTGTTAATTTTAAAGTGGAAACAAAAAAGAGCTTTTTCATTATTGTTGCGCACACATTGATAAAGAAGCCTGGTTGCAGTAATACCGGGAAGTTGCATTCATAATTAAAATATGTCAACATCTACTATGGTTTCCACATGTGGGCTGCTTAAAAAAAGCCTTTAAAATCTATTTGCCGGATTTAGAGTTGAAACAGGTGAAAGGAAACGCAATTAAGAGAACGCATTATTATGCAAGTTGTTATGCAAGTTCCCATATAACAAACATGTGAAGTACGTGACATGTTCTAGAATTGCACCGCTCGGGGTGGCTGCATATACTTTCATTCTGAGATTTTGCTTTTGGAAACTTTAATTCCTCTTTTGCTGGATGTAAATCAAATTTTTTTGGATGATTGTTTCCTCTGGTGTCAGATGCTGTGCAGCTGGAAGGATTTTTACTGAAACTTTTTTTAGTTTTGGACATTTGTTATGATGCGTAACCATAACAACAAGGTGTTTTGTTTCTTTTAACAACCTGGAACAGCTGATTGACATCTTATAAGCTCAAATAATATCGTAACTACAGCCCTAAATCTCAAATTAGTTGAAAAGGAGGCTCCAAGGATGCATTCCCGTCTTCTTGCCAGCTGTGTTCGAGTGCCTGACCACTGAGATCCTGGAACTGGCAGGAAACATGGTTCGTGACAACAGAAGGAACGAGATCATCCCAGACACTTGCAGCGGGCTGTCCGCAGCGACGAGGAGCTCGGCAGGCTGCTGGGAGGAGTGGCCATCACTCTGGGAGGAGTTTTGCCCGGCATTAGGTGGCCCTGCAGCCTGGGGGAACCGAGAGGCTAGCTCAGTCTGGGTGGACGGATCGGACGGGATCTGCAGCCAGTTTCTTTGGATCTGCTGTGACGGACCTTTACAAGAGAACCTTCCTGCCTACAGCAATCAGCATCTATAATATCTCTTAATGAAACAAAGATAAGTTACATTTAATTTCCCTTTGGGATTAATAAAGTATTTCTGAATTTGAATTAATTTAAATTATGAGCAATTAAAATATTTGTTAACAAGTCGCATGTTGGTTTTTGTACTCCTCAATACTACTTTTATTGTTTTAAACATAACTTGCTGATTCACCTTTATAACTTAAATTTCAACTCTAAAGTGATACAAGAGATAAGAGAAGTTTTTGAACAGTAGGTTTTATTCACTAATTTAATTAAACATCGTCACAATTCTATGATAAATGAAGCAATAATAGTTCATGAAATTATTTGCTTTTGGACTAATAAACTCCTTGATTATCAACCACAGTTTGTTTGATTCTCTTTCCTGAATTAGGATAAAGTTACTTTTATTTAAACCCCAAAATGTTTAGTGCAATTTTAGGGAACAATCTATGACCTAATGGGAAAAATCCCAAAGTGTGTCTGTAAAACGACTAGTTAGCTGTAATGTGCTTCAAAAGTATCACTACGCCTCTCTGCTTCTCCTGCTGCCTCCACAAAGTCCCCGATAGAGTCTAGGGAAGTGACACACCCCGTTGCACTCTGGGAGTCGTAGTTCAGGAAGAAGGTGGGGCTTTGCAGCAGCTGATATGCTGACTGATTGAGGACTGGGCTCACAAGTGGCTCGCAGATTGGAGCCGTGATCTGGGAGAGCTGCATCTGGTCGATGGTGCTGGTCGGGAAAGACTGGTCTGATGGAGAGCAGGCGGGGGTGGAGAACGTGGTCGCCATGGCAGCAGCTCTCGAGGGGTCAGAAGGGGAGCTGACCTGGGAGTCCTCGGAGTTGAGGGTCCTCCTCAGTTTGGCTCGAGCGTTCTGAAACCACACCTGATGGAAAAACAAGAGGGAGGCAAAGTGATGGAAAGAGACATAAAATACTCAGATAAGCTGACATTTTTAGTTGTCTGACCTCCAAGAGCCTCCCGAATCTGATTCTTTTTTTATGAGCCTTTTGAACCAAATTGTCTGTTTGAAAGTCCCTCACTACATCTGTTGCAAATATAAATAATAATAATAATAAAAATGTAGATTTCACCTCCTTTTGGCCTGCCTCGCTGATGTTATGGTGGTGCATTAATGCCTTTGGCAGCCTACACTTCTGGAAAGGCTTCATAAAGTCAGGAAACTATTAGTAAGTTCCTTTCAGATGTCTTTTTCAACAAGACAGTCGAGGTTGAATAGTGATGATTGAAATTGTTCATACTTTTGAACGTCTGCAACGTTGAACAACACATTGATTTTATTTTAGAGCGTAAAGTTTAAAGAGTGCAGGGTTTAAAGGGATTGCACCACAAAGTGTCAGGTGACATGTACCTGCAGAACTCTCTTGGGCAGGCCGGTCTTATGAGCAAGGCAGGTCCAGTCTTTGCCGTCAGGGTTGTGCTTCTGGGCAAAGTAAGTCTCCAGGGCTCTCAGCTGCTCGCTGCGGAAACACGTCCTGATGCGTTTGGTTCGCCTGCGGGTTCGCCCACTCGCCTCCTTGTCGTCCAGACGTGGTTCTGGACTGCTGACAGACTCCTCCCCCTCACCTGACACCTGGTTTTGACCTGTCTCTGACATTAGAAAGAGCAACTATGCAATAACTTCACATGCTAGCATCGGATACGTCTTGTAGGAACAAGGTTTCAACTTTTATTGTTAAACTTCTTGTCCTTGTTGTCCCAATATGCTGATCGTCAAACCGTCTGACCCAGAGGGGGTGACTGCTAAAAAGCTAAAGAGACACATTCTATAACAGGACTATTCAACTAAATTGCTCAGGGGCCGGACATGCAGCAGTTATTGTCATTAAGTAATTTTGTTTTACAGTTTAAAATTTATTTTTATTTTTAAATGAACCCATTGGTGGGCCGAACTGAGCTCACCTGTGGGCCTGATTTGGTCCCCGGGCCACCAGTTGAATAGCTCTGTTTTATGATTTAAGTAAAATTATTTTGAAATGTCAATTCTATATAATAAAACAATGACATGCTAATTCCATTTGACAATTATAATTATTCATAGTAACATTTAAGTGGAATTTCAGTGTGCAACAGTTTTGTTGCTGCTCTCTCGTGGCTACAAAAAAAATGAACACAAACTGAAAAGTGAATGACCAAGAACACGGTTAGACATTTACCAATTTGCTAAACGTCCATAACATAATTTGGGAAACACTATGCAGCAGACAGACAATAAACAGGGAGTACTGGTTGCCTGAAGATGCTCTGGTCTGAAGATCTTGTGCTAAATTAACAACGTCTCTACTGTTGTGCAGTGAAACTGCTGAGCTGGTACAGTTGGATGTTGAATGCATCACCATGCTGGGCCACAAAGACCAATTAGCTTCAGCTGCTTGTCTCTAACTAAAAAAAACAACATATTTTATTATTTGAAATCGCTTATTCTTTATAACAAAACAGAGGAACTTAAAGTTTTTGAAATTACATCTTGTTAGTAAGTTTCTTTACAAATATTAAATGACAAAACAAGTTGAAAATAATTTCCCCAGTAACAGTAGTCCAAGAACATCATCCGAAGCTGAGATTAAAATATTTGAACCATTTGAACCATTGATACCAGACTGAAAGCTTTAGAGCAGCACATTTAGTTGACACTTTTTTATTTACCAATAACAAGCTGTAAATTAGGATAAAACATGTACAACCACACATATAGAGCAGAAGTTTGTTGTAAAATACTGAAAAAGATTTAACATTAGCCTATTTTAGGAGGCATGAGACAAGTATCATCCATCCATCTGTTTTATTTACTTACTTTTCCTTTAGTTTACACCCCAGCACAAGGTTCAAGTCCATCACAGGGTCACAAAGAGTGTCACAAACACTCTCACTCACACCTGGCGATGACTTTTAGAGTTACCTCCGAACCTAACGTGACTGTTTTTGGTCTGTGGATCATGTGAGCACGCAAACGCCACAAACAAAGGTCCGGAGGCGAACCTGCAAGCTTCTTGCTGTGTGGCAGCGGAGCTAACCGCTGCTCTCCCATGCCACTACAAGTGCAATCCATTACCTTTAAATCTTTTTTAATTTTTTTATTTAAAGTGACATGGTCAACATTTTGATCTAAAAGGCAGTTGAGTTGTAGAGCACGAATGGCCAAATCAATGGTTCCCAACCGTAGTCCTTGAGGAACACCATTCTGCATGTTTTAATTGGTTCCCTTATCTGGCATATGTGATTTGAAAGAATGGGTGGTTAACAGGTTTTGGCAGAACTTGATGAAGTAATTAAATCCCTGAATCAAGTGTGTAGGAGCAGAGAAACAACCAAAATGTGAAGGATGGTGTTCCTCAAGGTCTAGTGTTGGGAACCATTGGGCTTGATCGTAATAAGTCTGTTGTTTTTAATTTTTTTCTCACTTTTATTTGCATCATTCATCAGGTGTGTCTTTTAGCTTGCACAGGGAAGTTGTATATAAAGACACTCACCTTCATTTAGATTGAGTTGTGAGGGGTCTACTTGTGGCAGGTTGCCTCCTTCTCCATGGTAGTGAGACTGACAGTAGAGGTTTGGGCCCTGCATGAAGTACAGGTTCCCAGGCATTAATTTCACATCACATTCCTGCAAAACAGTTTTGAAAAATATCTAAAATTATTCAATATTATAAAATAATGACAACTAAAAGCTTCTTTAACATACCTGGCAGGAGAAGCAGTGAGGATGGAAGGTCAGCTCACCAGACCTCATGACCAAAGCGGTGGCTGGGATTGGCTGGAAGCAGCGCGCGCACTGACCTCCTCCGAAAAGCCTTTCAAGCCATGAAAACCAGACGTCAGAAACCGAATGAACTACTGATACAAGTGAACTGCTTCAGTGTGGAGACCTGCAGTAGTCCTGCTGGCAGTAAATGTTCCCGTCTCTCCAGAAGAGGGAGGGCTGAGTCTGCAGCTCACACTGACACTGGCTGCAGCGGAGGCAGGCGCCGTGCCACACCCTCCCCGCAGCCAATAGAAAGAAGCGGTCGCACACCTGCTCGCCACATCCAGCACAAAGCATTGGCTCCTGAATGGACACAGCTGCTGGTACCTGAAATATCATCATAAGGTGAATTATTTGTCGCTGCATGTACAAGGAGACATTTGAACAGGATATACAGAAGCATAGGGGCAACACTCAAGGTTAAAAGATAGAATAACCAATAATAAACAAACAAAAACAAGTAAACTATAAACAAATAAAAAGTGGTTTAATAATTGCACATGGAGTTTCAAATGGTTTGAAGAAATAGGAAAAATAGATCAAACTGGGGGTACACATAAATGCAATGAGGGATTGTGCATAAGTCAAAGCAATTTGGTACTGAATATAAAATAATTATTAAGACATTAGACTTATTTTTTTTTAACTGTTGGGAAACAACAGTGGGCATTTTCAGTTTAAAATGAGGATTTAACCAAATTAAGCTTTTTGTCACTTAGCCTACGAATGATTTATTTAAAAAATAATAATCTAACAAAATGTTTCATGATGCTAAAAACAATTATTTTATATTTTAGGGCTTCAAAACAGTTTGAACAGTTTGTTTCAGTTTTATTAGAATTATCAAAAGTTGCTTGCAAGCTTATACAATTTAGCTGTTACTGTTATACTGGTGTTTATCTTCTTGTGATATGGTTTTTAATATTTGCATTGTTATTGATCATCATATAAAAAGACAATAAATAAATAAAACATTACTGTGCAAAAGGAAAATAAACTTTCATGAGCTCAATTTTACTCATGCTTTTTTTTCTAATTCAAGTTGAAACATCCATCCATCCATCCATCCATCCATCCATCCATCCATCCATCCATCCATCCATCCATCCATCCATCCATCCATCCTATCTGCTGAACATGGTTCTTGTCACGTTAATCTTGGCCTCTCTTTGAGTTTGGAGCCTGCTGCATTATTATAAAAATAGTAATATAATTAGTCTTTTATATTTACGTTTTCTGCAGCAGCAGCAGTCTCGGCCTCCCCCACTGCAGGGACACCGCCCAACTCCAGCTCCTCCGTTTTGTCACCGAGGTCGCTGCCATACAACAAGTCCTCAAGGACCCGGTCGTCCGGAGACATCATGGTGGAGAGTTCTGAGAAAGCAGGAGATAAGAAGCTGTCTTCTCTGTAACCTCAGCTCACTTTAGAGATTACAAACCAAACACATTCAGGCAGATTCATATCAGGTTGGAATGACCAAAAAAAAAAAGTTTAAATGATAAAAATGTTTTTTTTTTAATGTTCTTATCACACACACACAAAAAAAACAATAACGTAAAAGAACTTTATTACAATCAGTGCATGCTCTTGGGATGCTCATATTTTAAAATAAACATTGCTTTCACCATTTTAATACAACAAATTACTACCTATAAATAATTAACATTGAAATATACTGTATGACTTTTAAAGATACATATTTATGATTTGCATCAAATAAAATAGCTTTTTTTATGCAACAGTCACAATAGAAAAGTAATTTTAAACTGTTTTTATTTAGGAAATCATGGAGATGTCTTTGAAAAATAGATGTAAAATTTGGTTAAAGAATTTATAGTGGAGAAAAATACTCATTTTAAAAGTAACGCTTTCTATAAAAAGTAAAATGACAATTTATTTAACAACTTGTACATGCATTTACATGACAGTACCTAAGTTTTATCCATTATAGTATTTAAAAAAGTATTAAAAAGTACAACATTTTGTGCACAATTAAAAAGTTTTCTACTTAACTGCATTCACGTATAAACTGAAGCACTTTTGTTTGGAAGCAGTTATTGAACAGTAACTTGAATTCTTCTGAATGCAGATGAAGTGGTGAGGAAATTATTTCGTTAACAGCATTTCTAGACTTGATTATAAAAATATGTGTGTGGACATAACTCACTTTGCTTCGAGGCCTCTTTCCACTGAGCGTGCTCCGTATGAACCGTACAAAAATCACCCAAACAGAAGATCCAGATTTACAAAGCTCTGAGCATCTGATATATTTCTGCTTTAACTAAATCTGCACACCTGCGGGCGCTCAGCCCTCCAGGTGTCTCTGCAGCCTCCTGCCTTGTGGCTTTGGGATCAGTTTCCCTGAGCCGCACTCTGCCCCTCCGCCTCATCTTTGTCCAACCACGTTCCCAGCATCGGCGCTCCCAGGTGACATGCACCTGTAAACAAGGAGGCCAGCTGGCTCACACAGCAGGTGAGGAACAACGCTATTGGCTGCCTGGTGAGCAGGTGAGAGCGTGAGCGTGGGGGGGGCTTTACGCTGGGGACCAATTAAACAAACAAAGGGTGTTTAAAAGGACATCTGGGAACTGCACCTGAGTCCTCATTCGGAAATCAAAACTTGCAAGTTCCTCGATCGAAGATCAGTTTTTAACAAAGATAAACAAAATGCTGCATATTAAAAATCATAGAGTCCTAGGGGGGTGATTTTTTTTATTTTATTTTATTTTAAATGAATCAAAGTCATGAAGACTGAACCCAGAATGTAAGGAGTAAAAAAAAAAAAAAAAAGCACATTATTTTCTTCACATCAGATTCAATCAGTCTGTGTTTAAGGTCCAACAAAGTTCAGTCAGGTCATCTGGACGGTTTCTTTTTTTTATTTTTTTATTGAGATGTTTCAGCCTTCATCCAAAGGACTTCATCAGTCGGAAGAGCCACAACAAACTCATTCCCACAAGCAGCACACACATAGTGGACCAATCAGTTGACTGGTCAAAGCCAAACTGAAGACATATTGATTTAAAAGGGCTTTTGATGTTTAAATTTTAATATCTAGCTTTTTTTTTTTTTAAATCTCTTTTACCTTCTTTTATTGTGACTGTTTTTAATTTGCACTGATTTCTTGTGCCCTTTTTTCATTTGTTTTATCTTGTACAGCACTTTGGTCAATGCAAGGTGTTGCTGGAATGTACTATAAAAAGGTTATCATTATTATCATTATTATTATTATTATTATTATTATAAGATGGTTTCTGGGGCCTACCCTCTCCCCTGTCGACTCCTCCGAGGCAGCTGCGGCGAAAATGGTTCAAAACAACGTTTGATCTGCCTCAGAGGAGTCAATGGGGGAGAGGGCGGGCCCCAGAAACCATCTTATCACCATCAAACTGGTTGGTCCACGATGTGAGTGTGCTGCTTGTGGTGAGTTTGTTGTGGCTCCTCAGACTGATGAAGTACTTTGGATGAAGGATGAAACGTCTCAAAAAAAAAAAAGAAAAGTCCAGATGACCTGACTGAACCTTCTAGGATGTTTTACGTGGATTATTGAGCATGAATGTGTTTAAGGTCCTTCACTGTCCTGCTTGATCCCTGGTATTTATTCTTAACAGATGTGTAACTTGTTTTATCTTTTTATTTTGTCACATTGAAGAGATTTAATTTCCACCTAAACGTTCTTTTTAAGATCCACACTTTTCTGATACTTGTTTACCTACAGCCTGACTCAAGCTCCCATGTGCTGTTTGGTGGACTCGGTGTTTTGTTTACATCGAGTGCAAACCCACATTTCATTTTGAAAAATGCCTGAGTCAACTCTTTCAAACTGCACCGTTTGATTTAGTTCAGCTCATCTTTTATATTTGATGTTGCAACGAGTTTCTTGAAGAAAAAAAAACAACAACAGTCTATCAAATTATTTGACTACAGTATTTTAAAAGTTTTTTTTAGCCGCTGGTGTCTTGTAATTAGATTTTGGGAAAACCCTATTAGATTCTTGAGTCTTTTAAACTTTGTTACAAACTTCAGCAACACTTCACAGCAAGAAATTGTTAATTATTATTAAAAAAAATAGGTAACATGAGTTTGTAAATGTTTAAAATGCATTTAAAGGCATTTATAAAACTGTTTTCTCTTATATTGAAGCAAGCTCACTTTTATTAATTCATGTGATTGTAATTTATGTTTGTTGTTCAGCTGCCAGTTTTAACTTAACTTTATTTACTAAGAAAGCTGTCCACAAAAACTTGTAATGCTCACATGCAAGTCGTTTAAAGCCAAATGTTTATATATTTTAAAACAAACTATGAAGATTACTGTATAGGTAAACCGTAAGAATGGAGATAAATGTTTGACAAGAAACAAATCAGCATTATTCTTTGTGTCTAATACATTTTAACTGCTTAGTTACAGCTTTTAATAACTCAAAAATAACTATTTATTAGTTATTTATAAGGCTATTCTAGAGTGGCAGCCTGTTTTTTTTTTTTTTTTTTTTTTTAACTAGATACATGTATTCTACAAATATAGCAAGTACAAGTATTTGTGTATTTTTCATCAGCTCTGATTTATTTTCCCACTGGCATTAAAACATGAGTCAGCACTGAAAACTCTTAGTAACTTATAAATTATCATTTTGTAAGTTGCCACTTTGCTCACGTTTACCTTGATGCAAGGAATTTAAGCAGAATAAATGTTTGTTTCTTCTAACAAAGGGTCAACTGAACAGATACTGAATTAATTAGTTAATTAATTAATTAATCACTAATTAGTGACAACTGAATAATGACTAGCAAGAAACAACATGTTAATCAAGGCGTTCATGATTTCTTGTTTTAATGGAGCTGAATAATCATGAATTCCCATTTCACATAGCTGTTGATCCGATATTGATTTAATGTAAATACAGTACAGTATTTGATGCTCTTAGTTTTTTTTGCGAACAGTTCCATAATTCATCGTCCAATGAATGTAATTTTCTGATTTCATAAAATTGTATGCACAAAAGAAAACACTTGCCAAGGCTCAAAATAATGTTTTTACCTCTAATCATTTATGTTAAGATCTCTTTTCTTCATCTAAACTTAATTTAACGGAAGACAAGACTAATCATATAAAGATAACACATTAAAATATTTTTTTTAAAATTAAGCAATAAATAATTGTTTTCAGCATGCTTTTATTCTCCTTCAAGGAGAAATGAAAGTAAAAATAAAATAAGAATTGCAAATTTATGTAGAAAGGGATTAAAATAAGCAACAAAATTAACCCTTTAGCTTTCATATCGTTTTATTGTTTTTTTTTTTTTTCATACAAGGCAAAATAATAATACAAACTGATATGTTTACAAAATGACATCAAACTATCACAGAGAAGACAAACATTGAGCAGACAGTTGCTGCTGAACCTCAGCGGGAGCATTTCCTGAAAAACCACAGAGGAGCTGAAGTTTCACAAAATGACCAGCAGGGGGAAATGTTCAGCTTTGAGTAACAATCACAGCCAGGTGATTTTCTTTCTCTCTTTTCCTTTTTCTTTTTGGTTATAGTAAAATTTTATCAGAAATATAAAATATTGCTTGCCTCGTTTTGTCATGTTTAAATACTAGTTTTATATTTTCAAGTCTGTTGCCATATATTCAAAACAAAAAGCAAAAATAATAAAAAAAAAAAAAAAAAAAAAAAATGCATGCACAAAATGTTGCCTTTGAGCTGCAGTATTTTTTCCATCAACCAAGCAACAATTAAAACTATTTACAGTCAAAAATGTGTTTCTGGAAGAACCAAAATTAGCTTTAAATGCTGCTGACAGAACAATGTCAGATGATCAACAATTTGAACAATATACAGTTTTATTATTAACAACCAAACAGACCAACTTATGATGCAAAGTTTTACTGAAACAGTTGTTCAGAAACACAGTTATGACTTGAAGGCAGCTTTATTTGTTAGAAACATTTACTGATGCCTTACCTTACTTAACACTGACAGATGACAGAGATATTTCACATTTGTGTTCTTGTAGAAAAGTTAATAAAAAAAAAAATTAAATCTGGATTTGTGGGATTTTTATTGTAGCTACATTTTCTCAGTTTTGTCTGACTGTCACGTCCAAAATTCTCAATAAAATTTGCCAAACTGATTGAAGTCATAAGACTAAAATTCTATGTATTCTAAAATAAATATGACTGCTTCTTCAATTATTAGTTGACGTAAAAGCAGATTATTATGCAGCCAATGTTGTTTGCTGTTTTTATGCAGAGAATATGCACAAAAAAAAAAAAAATTGGAACCTTAATGATAAAAAGAGCCATTTTTGCCACATTGCTTACTAATTACGAAGTCCGGAGCCGCAAAACTTGCTGCAACTGTGCACTGTCAACTTGTGGCCCATGAACCACAAGTTTGTTGGAGATGTCTTTTCCAACCAGTGGGGGTGATAATATAAAACGAAAAATGTCTAACTATTATTAACATTTATTGATTTTTACATTTTAATACACAAGAAAAGACCAGATTCATGTAAAGAAATATTTTTAATTCCTTTTTTAGAATTTTATAAAAATTAAAACACTGAACTTTGCAGGCCAATGTGAGCTCTCTTAATTGTTGCAGCATTAAGTATCCTACTTAAAGCATAAAGTTAAAGGCAATATAAAATTAGGCCAGTTTGTTGGATATCCAATTACATTTTTAAAGAAAAATAAATGCTTTGTTTTTTATGTTTTATTCTTAGTTTCATCAAATATTCCTTTCCATCAACTTGTTTTAAAGATATTCCAAAACATTCTGGTGGTTCTGAGAGAAATAAAACTACTATTATAACAAACTATTAGCATGATGTAGTCCACTTTTGTATCTGTACTATTCTTCAAATGATGGGAAATCTGCTAAAACTAGCCATCTTCATTGTTTGCAATAATTTAAATAAAATTCAGTTTTATTTTAGTTTTGGTCAAAGCCTGAAAGAGCCGCTGCAGAGGGACCGAAGAGCCACATGTGGCCCCAGAGCTGCAGGTTGCAGACCCCTGGTTTAGTCGATCAGTTTGAATCAACATAGTGGGTTAAGTTAAGTTTTCTTCATCAAAACGGTGTTAAAGTAAAGTTAACTTATAACTCATTGAGTTGCAACAATAGCAACCTCAAATCTGCCTTATAATATAATTACTTCTTGAGTTGGTGCTAACTATTAGCATCATCTAGCTAACACTGTGCTTTGTTGGGAACTCAAACTCACTGGCTTCGTGCATATGTGTCAAACTCAAGGCCAATGTGACCCTTGTAGACATATCTGGCCCCCAAGATGTTATTTTAATTGTAAAATACTTCAACCACTTTGTTTTCAGTAATCTTTAATTGTGATGTCAAAAGTGCAACAGAGAACGTCAAACGAGACCAATCAAACTCTTGAGGAACCTTCAACCAAGAAAAGATGTTAGGTATCCAAAGAGTTCATGTAGATTCTGAAACCGGCCCTAGTGGGTTTGACACCCCTGGTGCAAACTAAAGCTGTTTACAAAACCAACCATGTGAAACGTCTCACAAAGTGCTTTGACACTCTCACCTACGTATCTTGAAACAGAGGTTTAGTCAGGTCCACGTTGGTGAACTTCTGGCCTAAAATGGCAAACTGTTAACAACTCCAGCTCAAACTTTGGGTTTGAGCCAATGTTTGGTCTAATAATAATACGGTAATAATAATGTGTAAACTTTGGCCCAACAATTTTAACCTGGCAATCAAGCTATTAAAACAATCCTGCAGCTTTCATTGTGTGCATATTAACAACAATGAGTTTCATGATTGTTTAGTTCTTTTTTCTTTTAGGTCTCTTTTTGTTAAAAATAGTCTCGTTAGTGTAGTGGTTCCTCGAGGAACACTGCATGCTGGTTGTTTACCTGCTCCAACACACCTGATTCAGTGATTTAATTCCTTCCTCATGTTCTGCAGAAGCCTGTTAATCATTCACTCATTCCAACTGTGTGTCAAAGCACAACTAAAACATGCAGGATGGCGTTCCCCAAGGACCAGAGTTGGGAACCCCTGCGTAGTGGTTGGGCAAGTTGCGTTTGGGGCAGTTTTGAATGAGTTGGTGACTCCACCGAAGGCTTGCATCTCCGGAACCACCACCATTTAAAACTACTGTAGATGCTGCTGTGAAATTTGTGTGAAATATATCTTTAAATCTTGAGTCAGAGCTGCCCTGCTTTAAAATTATACCACATTAAAATGTTGCCGCAAACAAACACACAAATACAACCTGTACAATCTACAACACCATCCTGATAACTGACTTTATACAAATGAAAAAGGAAAATGTCTTCATCTCCTCAGTTAAGAGCTTTCAGCTGCATTAAACAGTTCATCATTATAATGTATATATTTTTTTTTACTTTGATCCTCTGGAAGGAGGCCTGAAGTTTGCTGGTCTCATCTTCATCTCAGTGAACTGGATGGAGTGATCCTCTCCTTTCCAGGACTTCCAGATCACACCCTGACAAACACAAGCACACAACCTTCATCCAGACAAACACTGTTTCATGCACGGCATTCAAAAACATGGGATTTGATCTTTTATGAGGTTACCTGGTGTTTGAAGTCGATTCCGTAGAGGCCGTTCAGGTTCGATTCGTGGCAGTTGTTGTACCACCAGCCTCCTTGGTAAGAAATGGCGCAGCGGATGATCCCCGGTGTCGGGTCTCGGTCTTTGGTGGAGAAGATGCGGTTGTTGTGGAAACCGAGAGAGTCACCTGGAGACATGGGAACGAATACAGAAAGAAAAAGACAAAGTGAAGGAATTATCTTAAACTCCGTATTCATCTGAGAAGCTGATGGAGCTTTTTCCACTTCTGTCTCACCTGCAGTGCCGCTGTATCCGCCCACGGTCAGTCTGTAATGTCTCTTGGCCACCACAAATGTTGAATACTGAGCGAACACTCGCTGCCCTCCATCCCGTAGGTCGACGCGCAGGTTCATCCGCGTCATCGTCGTCAAGTTGTGGAGCTGCTCAAGGCCTGAAACACGAGACGCAGAATACTCTGAGGAATATGTTTTGTTAGAACAAGTTGACTGCATGAAAACAAATTGGACCCAATTCTAGTAAAATGATAAAATCACAAGTTATCATTGAATATAGATAAAACCAGCTATATTGTTTTTAGTAGCAAAAAAAAAAATCTTTAGCTGTTCCTTTCATAATTAATGGTGTCGAAATATGTAGAGTGAATGAAACCAAGTTTTTGGGAATAATTATTGATGATAAACTGTCTTGGAAGCAACACATAAATTCTGTTAAAACAAAAATATCTAA
>JARVGV010000630.1:25397339-25421840 GCA_031762435.1 Hypsolebias longignatus | reverse complement strand
ATTTGTTTTGTGACCTTTAGTGAAGGTTTTTGTTTGGATTAAGGCAATAAATGCCTCTATTTCACCACAGATGAACTGTTCCTGTTGCCATATCTTTTGAATTGAAATAAAACTGCAAAACACGAAGTACGTAATATAAAAAGGAATGGGTAGAAGATCAAATCAAATTCACTGTATTTCCTAAAGACTAAACAAGAGGAAACAAATGGGAGCGGTACAGAAGTGGGAGTGATTCTGACTGGGAGCAGGAGTTGTGTTACCAGGAGTGGGACAGGAGCTATTTATTTTATGTCTTTTTTTTTACTCTGGACCAGAATTGGGACAGAACAGGATTTTTTCTGTGGGACCAGGACAGGACAGGAGTGAAAATCCACTCCCGTGTCATCCTCTAGTGTGCATAAATGTTTCTGGATCCTGGTCTGAATTGGCACTGCCCAACACCAAGCTTTGTTAAAATTCAAATTGGTTGCAGGATTGAGGTTGACAGTAAAATGTAAATTTTGGTCATACAGACTTGCAAACTTACATATATTTTAAATACAGTAATGAAAGTGAAAAAAAAAAAAAAAGATTACCATCATCAGAATGGGTGTATGTGACTTTGAAACCATTAACGGTACTCGTTGGTTTGGTCCATGACACTGTCAGAGAGTTTTCTGTCACTTTACTGAAGACAATGTTGGATGGAGGTTCTGGGCCTGGAGGGTAAATAAAATGCAAACCAAGAGATTAATAAAAGCTACAACAGGAAAAAAGATTAGGGTAAAAATAAAATTACTATAAAAATGATCAGTTGACTATACAGTATAATAAAAAAATGCAAATAAGGATATAAAAAATTAACACATTTTTCAAAACAATACATACATTTAAAAAAAAAAGGCCACTGAAAAAAACAAACGGTTCATTATTATTTCTTCATTCACACATTTCTTTTTAGTGCCTCAAAGAGTTTGTGTATATATGTACAGTGCAAACATATATACAGTATATAGATTATACACACACAGACAGTAATAGGTGATGATGACTCCTGGACAGCAGCAAAGGAGAGAATGACAACATTTCGAACACAGTAGTTAGCAGCTCATGTCAAACCTGAAAACAAAAGCATGGCTGGAATGAATGATAATGACATAAAGTAACAAACATAAATTTGAGGGGTGAGTGTTGAAATATGTTGTGTACTCAGACTTTAAACAGCATTGGCACAGGGTAATTTCTGACTGCTATATCTGTAAATAGAAAAATTCACCTTTCTTGGAATGCCAATAAACTGCAAATTTCTTTATTTTGCATTTGAATGTAAAAGGGAAAGAGAAGCCAAATGTAGAGTGCCTAGCTGATCTTACCCTGATGTAAGTGAGAGATAAAGGGGTGTCATTATACTGTAGTTGGACTGCTAGCTTACTCTGAATGAGAGAAGACCAAAGCAATATGAGCTGTGTTATGATGTTATTGCTGTTTTTCATGTCAGCTCAGTGGACTATACCATATGATCAGATTAGAAAAAATTGTTTTGGTTCAAGAAAGTAAAAAAAACAACAACATATGAAATGTGATTGTAATTAATGGAGTTCCTCCAGGCTGAGTGATCGGCCCTTTTCTAATTACAATTTAAAAGCTTTCAAATTGGGTCGAATCATAAAAAAGAAATACTTAGCTAATGAACCAATTACATCAAAAGCATCCACTTATTTGAATATTCAGTATGATTAGTGTGGTGATGAATGTTATCACTGGCCTTTATTTAATCATGTCCAAATGGATCCACATCATGCTTAAAACAAACAACACAAATAAATAAATAAATAAAGGCTCACAAATTTTGAACTTGAAAATATCCAGCAACAATTCACAAATCAACATTATACATGTATGTGTTTGTTCATATCTGAATTTTGACATCAAATAATTAAGAGTGGCTTTATAATTGAGAGGATGTTGGTTTTTGTGAAGTAAATCATGACTACTGTATTGGTATTTCACATATTCATGGAAGCAAAAGAATGAGTGCACAAATACAGCACAAAACAGAACATCTCAAAGAGAATAGCAAACATAAACCCAGGTGAGAAACTCAAGAACTGACAAATCCGAAACTGTAAATTTCAGGTTTACAGTTTTCTATAGAAAAAGCAGAAGGGGTTAAAGGAAAAAAGTATGTTCGGTGGTACTCGAGACAAGTGATTAGTTCACAACTGAACAAGTGATTTAACCAGCTTTTTGTGAAGTGAACAAAAATATTTACTTTGAACAGACTGAAACAAATGAAGAAATGAAATTAGTTTGACAACACACATTTGATGGCACAGTAGGGATTTATGTTGTACGGCAATCACCATTCTGTGTACCTGTACTGATGACAAGCTTGTGCAGTTTGGACAGAAGGTCAGGACCCCTTCCCAGCAAAGTCAAGGTATAGTCCCTTTGTGGAGGCAGATGTTCAAACTGGAGGGAGCGAGCTGAACCAGGAAGCACTTTCTTGAAAGTTTTGTTGCTGCTGCTTGATTTGGCTATGCCATCTTGGGTACTTGGGACTTGAGAAACAAAATTTTCAGATAATCTGTCGTCTTCATCCTGACCTATATTTTCTGATGTCACCTCTCTGATCATTTGATCTACATATTCTTTTTGAGGACTTTCCTTCTGTTACGGATCTTCTTCTTCCTTAGCTTCTGTTCTGCTTACTAGAAAGTTGTTATATTTCCCTTCTGGTGATTCCCAAACCAGTGCATAACCATGAGATGTTCGGTTAGTCACTCCAACAAAGTCCAGAGGTTCTCTCATGACTGAGGAAGAACCATCTGATTCATTAGCATTTGCTTGATCAGTTTCAGTATCCAGTACGCGTTTCACAGTATGATTTGTTTCTAAGTGATCTTTATTTTGACCATCACTAATATTGTGGATGTCACGATGCTTTTCTATTAAAGTTCTTGATGGAGGCTGTCTATTTGGAACTGTTTCTGGTTTTGTTGGTCTAAAATTGAGTTGGAAAGATGGGGTATTAAGATTTGCAACACCAGTATTGCTACCAGGATCTAATCTTTCCTTGTGACTGGTAAAATCTCTGGTTGCCTCCACGTCAGTCAGAGTAGTGTCAACCTTTCCTATCTCTTTTCTCTCTTTGCTTGCAGTAGTTTCATGAACATCTGTAAGGGTTACATGACTTAACCGGTAGTTTTCTTGATCTTTGGATTTATTATTTGGGAAACTGTGAAAAAACCTGCCAACATTCTGGTGCTGAGATTGAGCTTCAGGGCTTTCAGGGGTATTCCCTATTCCTAGACGATTTGTTTGATCTCCTGTGGTTAAGCTCCCATTGTCTTGCTTTCTAGTTGGGAAAGACTTGCGCGTAAAACCTCTGTATGGATAGTGACGTCTCAAGTTCGTAAAAGTTTTGTTTTGGAAAGATTCACCATGTAGTTGTTGTTGGCGGAAATTTGGACGACGGAAGACAGGCACACCCCTTCTTCTTGTGGTCGGATCCGACCCATTAGATGAGCTTTTTGTGGAAAGTTGGTTTGTCCCCATGTTATTATTTGGTTCACTTAGTGTCACAGCATCAAAGACTGGGGACGATGAAGCCGGAAAATTAGTGGAAAACACCTGCTTGAGCTGTGTATCTGTATGTGTTTTAGGATTTGAAAGTTGGGAGGGCTGAGTAAAATCCTTCAGATTGGTACGAGTTTGGTTTCGAACATTTAAACTTGGCAGACGTGGATAACTCCCCTTTAGAAGGGGACGACGAACAGGGATCTTTACTCTTTCTCTCAATATCCTTTTTGGGCCCTGTTCAACCCTAGAGGATTCAGATGTAAATTTAGCATATTTGTCTCTGCTCATGTTCTTCACAGGTAAATTAACATCTGTGTCTTGTTTTGAGGTGTGGTTCAATTGAGAAGAAAGGTTTCGAGAAACGCTTAAATTTTGACGAGTTTTATTTGGAAGTAATTGAAAGTTTTGGTATGCACGATGCATGGAGCCACGTTTTGGAGGGGTTTGGTGGAAAAGGGGTGTTTTACTTTCACCTGAGTGTGATAGTTTGCTATCCTCAGGCAACGGTGAGTTGGTGGAAGTGAAAAGTTTAATGCTCCCACTTGAACCCAATTCATTTGAGCTGGAGGACAAGGATGATGAAGATAATGGCGATGACACGGAAGGTGACGGTGATGACGCGGGTGAGGATGAGATCAAACGTTTTAGTAAAGATGGTGGTTCTGAAGCATCATTTGATGATGACTCTGAGGTTGATCCAGACACTGAGCCTTTCAAAATTTGCATCCTCACCGTGTCCGCATCAGCTGAAAAGTTCAAAGGTTTGAACAGGTGAACTGAAATTTTTGTGATATTTAAATTGTCAAAAGTGTCTGTTATGATTTTATGTAAAGGATCAGGTGTATAGTCGAGATCTGTCCCACCATGTGGGGGTGTTTCATTTGGATCTGACCCTGTTGTGTTCCCTTCCAGCCCTTTCCCATTCCCTCTGTACCTATTGACTATTTCCTTTAGGGGTAATCTGAAGTGTGTTACTTTAATTTTATTCAGACATTTTTTCTCTTGGCCTTGAATAGTCCCAGTTGTGTTCAAAGACACCAAATTAGTGTCATTTCCAGGCAAAGCAACATCAACATCTGGTTGCCTTTTTGAGCCAATAGCAGAAGATGGTTCCTCTGAGCCTCTTTGCCTGTTTGTTTCAGAATCACTCGCAGGCATCACAGTTGGGCTTATGTCATCAATCCTCCCAGAGGTTGATGCCGCTTCACTCATCTGGTCTTTCCCGGAGTCCCTGATCATAAGAACATATGGTTGAAGGTTTTTAATTTCTGTTTCTTCTTCTTTTTCTGCCACCTTTGGGTTTTTACGCACAGAGCCAGGGACAAATATTCTCCCTCCAGGCATAATTCTGCTTGCATTGAATCTAAAAGAACCTGGATATTTTGGCTTCGACAACAGAGGCCTTCCCGCAACTCTGGGTCTGGTACCATTTCTTTGCACCATTTTGCCAACCAGAGATGTTGTTCTGGCAATAATACTGGCTGAGGAGGCTCCACCATCTACAAAGTCATGGTTTCTCCCACCCTGCTGGTCAACTTCTTGCACCTCAGGTGGTGGATTAAATCCTTGGTCCTTGCTGTCAGCATTGCGTCCTGGTGCTTGTGTGACCTGCATCGTCAGATTCTCTGTGTGAGCTCTTGATAAAGTATTGCCTAAAGATGTGAGAGGAATGAGCATTTGAATTATACAATTTCACGACATGTGAAGATAATTATTTCAGAAGCTGTCATAGTTAAGGGGGGAAAGCAAATTATCCAATTCAGTTCAACCTTAATTTAAACAGATAAGTCACATTGAGCCTCGAAGGCTCATTTACAAGTGAGACCTGTTTGGACAGAAATAAAAAGTGGTGAAAAATGACACACAGGATTTGGAGACAAAAAATATTACACGCTCTTAATCTTTGGTTGAAGGTCAACAGTGTGATAATGAAGAAAAAAAAATCTCGCACATAAGCCAAGTCTTGAAGTGATTATATAAATATATACTGTACATTCAAAAAGAAAGTTGAAGTTATATTATCAAAACAATTTGGCACTAATCAAGAAAGAAATGAAGACTGTGTCCATGTGGAACCTGCAAGGAGAAATATAAAGTTAATGTTTTGCCTGGCTCTGGTGAGAAGGACGTATGACTGAGCTCAGCAGCAGATGGAGAAGTCAGGGCATTACTTCATTAACTTTAACGTACTCCACCGTAATGTGTTTTATACGATGTGATGCAGAGAATAACAAGGTGTTTAAACACGTAAAGGTTCACTCCCCAGATGTCCTCAGTTCCAGAAACAAGCCTGAATATTAGCGACAAACTCAAAATGCACTATTTGTTCGTTAGTTTGACCCGAGTCTGTGGAACAAGTTTTGAGTGTCCACATGATTCTCGAGGTCTTCAAGTTAAACTTTACTACTCACCAGGAACTACCTGGGTGCTCACTGGATGGCTTTGGACCAGTCCCTTCTCTGCCACCAACAAGACGTCGTATAAACGCCCTGCCTCCAGCTGTCGAACGTGTGCAGAGGTTTGTCCAGCTGGTACACTTAGTTCTCGACTCCTCCCTGCACCGTCTTTGGGCAGTATGGTCAGACGGTACCTGTCAACCTCGCCCTGCGATGGCTCCCATTGAACTACTGCAGAGTTGGAGGTTGTCTTGACAACTTGGAGGTTGGTTGGACCAGAGATGACTGCACATAACAAGGATGTGAAAGAAAACAGGCTTTACTATTTGCATTTAGACTTACAGTAAAATAAAGCTTTAGGAGTGAGGGAACACAACAGAAAGATCCCCTCGGACTTTCTGTACCTCCTGCACACCTGAGAGTGCACTACTACTGCTTTTCTATTCTAAACACACCATTACACTCCTGCGGCCCAAGTCTTCCTCATCACTTTTGGACAGCCTCCCTGAATTTTCCACATATTGCATCTTCTACAGAGCAGCAAAGAGGAAACATTTAAGTGCTCACAGCAAATTGTGCCACTTGCATAAATTAAATGTGCAAACAACTTTGTCCTTTTTCCTGTATTTTTTCACAGTGATCTGTAATATTACAGTCAGCTGTATTTTATTTCAACTTTACTTTCAGGCGCAGATGACACAGTTGTCTATTTTCAATGTGTCTGTTGACACCAAAAGGATTATTTTTTTAAACTTTTATAAACAGCTCCTAAAATTCCAATGTTTGAGGCTGTATTTGTTTCGTCTCAAGGCATACAGTAGTATTTGGTTAAAAAGAAGAAGTCAGAGTGAATGTAATCGTCGCTGAACTCAAAAATGAACCTTACGGGTCATAAATTCAGTGGCGCTCTCAGCTCCCCTTCTGCCTTCGAGCTCTCCGTAAATCTTAACACCGTACTCCTGACTGGCTGCCAGGCCCGTCTGGGTGAAGGTGGACTGGCTTCCGTTCACCTGTGAGCTTATCCGTTGATCCTTTTCCTTCTGTGGGGTAAGACGACAAAATAGTTCCAGTAAGTGACATACTTCTCTTTCTTTCTACAGTAACAAAAAAAAAAAAATATATAGAACTACTGTATTTGTTTATGTTAATCAATAAATGCAAGTGACTGCTCATATCATATTAAACTAAATATTTTGCAACTTTTGATGATTAAAAAAGTGCATGTTTGTATAATGTGATTTATTTATTTAAGTTATTTTGGCTTTCCTTGCTGTTCTTCTGATGAACCATGGAATATGTATATGTGCAATAACCAGTAGAGGGCAGACTTCCAGCAACAAACAAACAAAAACAAACCTGACAATAATTAAATCTGTAAATGTGTTTGCTGACTGGAACTCAGACCGCCTAACAACAAAGCTTGTTCCCAATTAAAACAACCAATTCATCACAACATCTTCATCTTTATCAAACTGAGCTTTCCTTCTTAGTCTGAGACTGGATTTTCTTACTCCTAGAATAACAGGAAGTTGCAAACATCTCCTTCGGGTGCAAAAAATCAAGCTGCAATGAGGAGGAAAGACTGGACCTGTTGAGGCTAACAATGCTCATTTCAAGTATTTAAATTAAAATATTGTCATGTTATTCTCTAAAACAGTGCTTCTGAAAGCACAATATTCATGAATTTGACATAGCAAAACTTTCCATAATTCAAAAGCTGCATCTTATTGAACAGTTACTAAGCATGTTAGCCATTGAAAGGATGGCAGATTGTACCATAAATGCTGGTTGTTACCGTTGGTCACCGTTTTGGTTGCCTGGATCTGCGTATTCGAGTCAAAATGCATTCATTCAGTTCATTCATCTCCATTCATTTCAAGACGACATCATTTAAATGGAGGCGTCTGATTAATTCATGACACACTTTAGAAACAGAGCCTGTGGTGTGTAGTGCTGACGATGTTGAGGATAAGCGTTGACCGGGCCACGGAGAATCTCTGGAAAATAAATACCAGTCTACATTGTCAGGACCAGTCATTTAAGTTTGCATTCATTTAAAACATGGTGATCACATTTTTTGGATTTTGATTGTTTCTGCAATTATTGCAGTGAAAAAATAGTTTATTGCCAAGAAAAGCCCTTAAAGTGAAAGTACAATCAAAATGCGTGTTTTTAAAAGCTTTCTGTAATTTTCCTTTTGAAACCACCATTTTCTCAATCAGTGTGACAAATTTTAAAGTACTTGTCTCCAGGTAAATAGGCCATTTTGGAAAGAGCAGTAATATCCACTTTCATAAAATTGAGCCATCTTGTATCATAACTCTTAAAAAAAAAAACATTTAAGATTAACTCAAAATGGGATTTGGTACAATTTATCCCAGTTTGTTGAACTTCTGCAATGTTAAATGTTTTATTGTACAAAAGAAATACATAAAAGGCAACAGAAAATGCTGTATAATGATTACAGTAAATAAAATCCAGCATCTTGACAGCACAAATGATAAAATCCATCCCAAACTGGCTCCCGCAGCTCATGGGCTCAGAGGAGCCTGATGAGAAACTGATGAAGGGAGGAGATGGTGGTTACACCCTCAGAGAAGATGAACTGCGTGCAACTTTATAAGAAAGAGCAAGTTTAAGGTCAGCGGTTAGGTCAAATGTCAAATCGCTTGAAAACCCAACAGCTTTTCAGGAAATTACTTTATTGCGTCAGTTTTTCAAAAGTTTTTCTGGAAGACTAGTAAAAAATCTGATAAAAGAAAAGAAAATCTGAGCATTATTTTTCCCATATTGGAGAATAATGTGTTTTTTAAATAAATAACTACCATGTAAGTTTGTTCACCTTCAAGGTTCAAAGTTCTTGATTGTCATTCACATCACATGTGGTGGAACGAAACTGTGTACCTAAGGTCCAGTTACATCCAAAAATAGTAAAAATATAAACTATGAATAATGAAACTGTATACAAGGATCTAAGATATATGCTAAACAATAACAATATAAGGTGTATTAACCGACAGAAACAGCTAAAGCAACTGATAAAAGGTAAATGATGATGACGTTCATAGCTGTTAGGGGTGGTTAAGTCCAAGAGTTTTGAAGGTAACACTTTTTACATTAAGGTACACAAAATTTGATTAACTGCTAGGGAACACCTCAGGAACAAATCAGGAGATCGTGGGTGGTTAACCAGTACTTACTGGGAAACACACAGCCAAGCCTTATTAGGGGTCTACTGGTTTGTCACCACAGAAACAGAGGAGAAATTCTCCATTTGGGTTCTGAATAAACCCTGCATCAGTGAGGTCACAGCAGGTCATAATGGTCAAAAACCTGTGATTACTGATTTTATTGGATTCTTACCACTGATGATCAATTTCATAATCTTGCTGTCATCTTAACTATGTCTGACTATCACTCACTGAGTACCAAATCATTGCCTGGACATTATTCGGAACCCACATGGAGAATTTATCCTCTGTTTCTGTGGTAACAAACCAGTAGTCCCCTAATAAAGCTTGGCTGTGTGTTCCCCAGTAAGTACTGGTTTACTACCCATTAGCTCTTGATTCGTCTTTGTTTCCTTGGTAAGTACCCATTAGTTCTTGATTAATTAGTTCTTCTTCATTTACAAGGCAACTAACCAGTAGTCCAGTAGTCCTGTAATTAGGCTTGGCTGTGTTCCCCAGTAAGTACTGGTTAACTACCCATTAGCTCCTTATTTGTTCCTCTTTGGTTTCCATGGTAACTACTCATTAGTTCTTGATTAGTTCCTCTTCATTTACAAGGCAACAAACCAGTAGTCCCCTAATAAAGCTGGCTGTGTGTTCCCCAGTAAGTACTGGTTTACTACCCATTAGCTCCTGATTTGTTCCTCTTTGGTTTCCATGGTAACTACTCATTAGTTCTTGATTAATTCCTCTTCATTTACAAGCTAACTAACCAGTAATGAAACATACAATTGAACAATTATGCTGTTTTATTTGTCAAAATTGTCTAAAAGCATCAAAATGTTTTTTTTTTTTTAAATTAGCAATTCTCATGCAAAGTGGACGCCTTTTCTCTCCCTCTCCTGTTCTCCTACTTTTTTGCTCTCTGTCTGTGTATCAGCGCTCCTATTACACATCTTCGGAAACAAAAACTACTGTCATGGATCTGACGAGCTGGACTTTCAACGCACTTGATAAAATCTTTGCAACAAAGCCACAGGGTCCTGGACAGCCCTCATGCCCCGCTGAGACGCACGTGGCGGGAAACGTCCTGGATCCTTGGGGAGTTTGGGATCTGATGTGTCTCTCTGTATTGTCTCAGGAGGACGCCGAAGAGGTTTTTTTTATTCGGCAGATTCCTATCTTATTGGCTATTGAGGAAGAAGATGACAGCAGTTTCGGCCATGGCAGAACTGCAGAGTCTGTGTGAAGGCTTGGTTCATGCTTCGAGTACTCAAAATCAGCTGATTTACGAGCTAAGCCTTCTGGGAATCGCCAGCATGTTGGAGACAACCTTGGAGGAGGCTCATAAGCACGGACCAGTGGAATGCCTACAAATTTGGCCATTTTGGATCAGAAGTACCAGCATGTCTCAAGGCTGAGAAAAAGAAAAAAATCAACAATTGTGGCTTATCTGAATCTAACTCCCTCGTTTGGCCATGAAAGCAGACTGACATCAAATTTATCCTGGGGTATGTGTAAACTAAGGAAAAGCTTCGTCTATCACAACCCCCCAACCCCGAGAACTTCTGTAAAGGTTTATCAGAGCTGTACCGGCTGACACCAACATCTTCTCAGGACTATGGTCTATCTGGATGTGCTTCATGGACAAATCTCGCCGTTTTGCCGTCAGACGTTTATGTAATGTGTCTATAAATGTGCTGCTGGTAGAGCTTTTGATGTCTTAAATTGTTTCCTGGTACAGGACAAGATGTGAAGAGATAATTTGTGTAATGCCACTATCTTCTCCTCATGGCTTTTCCCTTCTCTATCTCTACAAGTATTCTGAAAAAAGTTAAGAGGCCGTGCTCCTGTAGCAGCAGCAACGTGCATTCCATCGTATTTGGGATGTCCGTACGAACATAATCTCACTGTATTTTGGTACAATGATAATAAAGCTTATTTTGATTCTGATTCTAATAAATATAAATTCAACATTAAGCTTTATTGTTCTGGAGACCGGATTGACGTCATTCTCTGAATATTTTTTGACTTTTTAGTTTCATTATGCTTCATTTAGGAAATTGTCTAATTAAAAAAAAATCAGTCCTGGGATGTCTGCTTGTTGCTGACGAAACAGAAAACCAAGCTGCTTCTGTAATCTGGAAACAAGCAGAGATAATCTGGTAGGTGTATTGATTAAATTTCCTCTCTTCCTGCTGATAATCTGCTCTCATGTCAGCTGCTGCTGACGTGACGTCTTGTTATGCATCTGTAAACGATGCATAAAGAACGTGGTCTCTTTCTCTTTCTGTCCGTCTGTCCTCTTGTGTCACAGCTGCCTCAGCGGTGATGTCATTCCTCTGGCAGCCATCATGTTTTTGACCCTGTTTACTTGTTTCCATAACAACAAGCATCGCACATCTGCATCCTGTTTCACTGGAAGAGTTCACATCACTCACTCCTCTTGTTTGACTGAGGTCTGTATTAAATCTTAGTCATGTTCAGATTGTTTGGCTTCTTGCATTGTGCTATAATATTAGGTTGAATTTATACGTTTTCAAATAAACAAATATAATTTATTATTTAAAGGTTTAAGTATTTTATAGAAATAATGACATTTTTACTAAAAACTATTTCAGATCCATTGAGCCCAATGACTTTCCACAGATTGAAATTTAAAACTGGATTGTCTGATGCTGCATCAGATCGTTCATAATCCCAACAGAGATTTGACTTAAATGCGAGTTCATTAATTTTGACAGTAAACTTGGAGCATAAATTCTAATTTTAACTTTATTGAACTTGAGTTTTATTACATAAAAGGTGTATTTTATATTTATAGTTATAGTTAGTTGATGACATGTAAGAAAATAAACATTTCTCATGTAAATTATGAGGTTCAAAAATGACATTTTTAAAACAAATGTTTTATAAGTTTTTACCTAATTTATGATTAAATAACAAAGTAATGATATGATAACTAAACTATGTCTAAAAACGTGAATGAATAAAAAGCTTAGAACTGTGTAGAAAATATTTGAACTGTTTTGAAAAAGCTTTATTTTAATTATGTAAGAACATCCATCCATCCATGCATCTGTCCATCCATCCCTCCATCCTTCCATGCATCTGTCCATCCATCCTTCCATCCATCCATCCAGCAATCCATCCATGCATCATCCATCTATCAATCCATCCATGCATCCATCCATCCCTGCATGCATTCATCCATCCATCCCTGCATGCATGCATCCATCCATCCATCCCTGCATGCATCTATCATCCATGGATCCATCCATCCATCATTTGTCCATCCATCCATCCATCATTCATCCATCCATCATCCATCCATCCATCCAATCTTCCACATATCCACCCATCCATCTATCATCATCCATCCATCCATGCATCCATCCATCCATGCATCCATCCATCCATCCATCCATCCATCCATCCATCCCTCCATCCTTCCATGCATGCATGCATCCATCCATCATCTATCCATGCATCCATCAATCCATCCATTCAGCCATCCATCCATCCCTGCATGCATTCATCATCCATGCATCCATCCATCCATCCATCCATCCATCCATCCACCCATCCATCCAGCCATGCATCCATCCATCCCTGCATGCATGCATCCATCCATCTTTACAGTTCAGATCGATCATGACACTGTGTGTGTGAGGGCAAAGCATGCTAAAGAAAAAGTTCAAACATGTGCAGCGATGTGTTAAACTGTCCAGTGCGAGCAGTAATCTAAAGCAGCAAGCGTTTTCATCTCTGTGACAGTTTTAAATTCAAACGATTTAGAAAGTGAAGTTATGAAGGGTTTCTCTTTGTTCCGCTGCCTTGTTCTGCCTCAGCGTCTCTCCTACACACGCCGCACAAATACCAACGCACTTAGTAACTCTCCAGTTGTTTAATGTCGTCCACGTCAAATTGATCGCACATGTCGGCGAGCAGAAAAGTCCCAATGAACGTCTGAATCACACAGTTTGTAACGGTGAGATTGGTGATAAAAGTTCACTGATTAACTGGTGTATGGAGAAGACGTCAAAGCAGACGTTTGCATTCAAGCAGAACAACGTATACACAAACATCAGGACAGAAAGACCACCATGATGCTTATAATATAGTGGAGTCAGATCAGACCGTGAATCTGCCTCCTCTTCAGGAGCAACAATCCATTTTATCCCTGACCATAAGTTTTTCCTATTTCTAACCACTCAGCTTTTAATTTTCAACCACAAATCTGGAACTCATTGTCTAAAGCCAACCAGAAAGTGATTAACTAGTGGTAATATTGCAGTTTTTTTTAGTATTTAAAGTTTAATCTCTGGGACAGTCTCCTGTGCCCTCGCAATGGTCTATTCACCTGCCCTAACACAACTCACTCTGCTTGTCTCACATGAGGTGTTCACCTGCACAAAGATCAATGAAGTGATCAATCTGCTCTATCCTGTAAACTTGATATATGAACAGTTATAGACTAGGCACAATACCAGTAATGCTTCAGCTTAAAGCAGGATCCTGACCCACTGTCACTACGATAATAAACCACCACATCCATGTGAAGGAAGCAAAACCATGGGATTTAAGGGTGTGGAGGGTGCAGCATCACACTCCAATGGATGCAGGAGCACTTGCTTTGTTAAATCCATGAAAGTTATTCTTTATTTTGTTGTTTAGAGTCGTAAAATTCCCTCATGTCCACAAGACCTCCTCAATTGAAACACAATTTTGTGTGAAAGTTTTGTGGCAGAGGTGTCCAATCCTGGTCCTTGAAGGCCAATTGTTCATGTAGATGTTTTCAGAATCAGAATCAGAATAAGCTTTGTTATCATCGGGATACAGTAAGATTATGTTCGTACTGTCGTCTGAAATATGGCAGAGTGCTACGGCTACAAGAGCGCAGCCTCTTGTTCTTTATCATAATACATTTTTTTAGATAGAAAAATATAAAGGCCATGAGGATGGATAGTGGTAAAAAAAAAAAAAAGATCTCTTCACATCTTGTTCTATCAAGACAAGATTTGAGACATGAAAAGACTCTACCAGCAGCACATTAACACAAACACACATGCATTTGGCGTCAAGACGCTGAGATTTGCCCATGAAGCACTTCCAGATAGGCCATAGTCCTGATAAGATGTTGTTGTTTCTCTGCTTTGATACACTTGATTTGTATGAACGATTGATGAGCAGGTTTCTGGAGGATTTCAAAAACACATTGAAGAGTACGGAAGCGTAAGAGCATGAGCACGTAAAACATGCAGGATAGCGACCCTCAGGGATCTGCTCTAAAGCATGGATGGCTCGTGCTCCATCACAAGTAATGGGGAACCCTGTGGGTTCTTAATACAGGCGTGAAGACCATCCACCTTCTGTCATTGCAGAATTGTCATCCAACATGAAGTGACCCAACATATTTTCTTAAACGGGATGGAAACAGCTTCTAATGTTATTTTATTTTCTCTACAGTTTTACACTTTCAGCTGTAAAACTATGAAGCATGAAGATTGAGGGGGCGGAGGCTCATAACAGCAAAGACAGAACTGAAACTCAAATGATATTAGCTCCCAGTAGACTGAGACGCATTACGCTGCAACGTTTCTTTTATCGTTTCCCATTTCGACCAGAGCAGCAGCTGGTTTGATGCTGGTTGTGCTGCCAACTCTGTCGCTGACATCACACCTTCATGCTGGATCTTACACGGCTCCGGTGAGGGAAGAGGAATGTCCTGAAATCCGGGTTTAAAGAGAATCACTCAGGAAATGCAGCATGTGTTTTAAGAAGAGAAATGAGGTGTTAAGGTTCTGCCACACCTGATTACAGAGCTTTTATGGCAGGAATAAAACAGTTATTTTGGCTTAATAAGATGATGGAGCGCCAGCGGACAAAAACAATGATGGATGATTGATGTTTTATTGACAACTATAATAATTATTGAGCCTTTAAGAATCTTGATATAGACATTATTTTAAGGGGGAAAATACAGAAATCATAATCTCAGATGGACGTACCTGACTGGTGAAGGTGATGTAGTAGGTTTCATACTGAACAGGAGGCGGGGTCCAAACCAAAGTGACGGACGACTCTGTGATGTTCCGCGCGCTCAGCTGAGAGACGCCTGCCATGGCTAAATGAGAAGTTATATACTTTACTATGAGGCGCGCACATTACTGAAAATGTATGTTTTCTGCAACGTATTTGGTTTCAAGTATTTTGTAAAAAGCAAAACAATCACAAAAAATGACGAGAACTAACTCAAAGAGAAACAAAATGATCACACAGACACACAAAACAACAAAAACAAAGTATGTATAAAAAATAACAGAATACAATGAACTCAACTTGCTACTTAAACAGTTATAAAATAAGAATAAAAGTTAAAAAAGGATAAAGAAAAACAAGAATAAATGCAAACTAAGCACAAAACGTTAAAGAACACAATGGCACAACAAAATGACATGAAACACAGATGGATACACAAATGACACAATATAACTACAAAAAATACCCCAACTGAAAAAAATAACTACATAAGCCAATGAGTACAAAGAAACACTAAATGACTTCATTATGCAAAGAAAACATGATATATTTAGAAAAAAAATATCAAGAAGTGATTAAATATGAGCAGCAAACACTCAAGAAGATAAATTAAAGTAAACTCAAAATGTACAAAAAATGCAAAGTAATATTAGACAAAACAAGACTCTGAAACAAATCAGGGAATTTAAAAAAATGTTTTTCTAAATAGAACAAAGGCTTCAGTTCTTGTAAGGATTGCTCCAGTTCTGGTAACTGGTCTTCTTGGGGATCATTTTGTCTTTTATGAAATCCAGATACTATTTATTTTTATTTTTTTTTATTTGCGTATTTATCACATTGGTCACGATTTCTAAATGTCCCAGTTAGGGAATTAGAAAATCGACATGTAACAGCCTGATTTCATGTTTTTCTTCTTCATATCAAACATTAAAAAGCAATGTGAACATGTTGTAATCTTTATTTTGTGCTTTTAGCAATGAATGAGCATCCAGTTAAAATAAACTGAGATTCTCTTACCAGAAACCTTCTACACTTTGTTCGCGTGTCAAAAGACTCGGTGGAACAAAAGATCCGGCGTCAACTGTCATTTTACTAAATGTCTTTCCTCTTTGCATCGGTCCAGCTGAGATTCATATGTCACCAAACTCAGAGAGAAGGATTTCTCAAAGTTTGGCACCAACCTCAACCAACTCCTAAACCATCTGGTTTCTGGCACCACAACAATAACATCGAGTGTTGAATCTGACCTGCAGGTGGAAAAGTAGCACAGCTCAGATGGCAGCAAGTGCTTTTATCCTCAAACGTTCTCACCAGGTTTATGATTTATGAGCTACCAGGGCCTGGTTTCAGACTATGTGGCTGATAGTCAGAATGTATTTATTTCTGTTTATTTATTCATTCATTTAGTTACCTATTTATTTATTTGTTTACTTTTTGTGTTTGTTTATTTATTATTTGTTAATTTAGTCATTTATTTATGTATGTATTCATTCATTCATTCATTTATTTGTAATTGCCTATTAATTTGTGTTTTTTTATTTATCCATTCATTCACTTATTTAGTTATCTATTTTATTTATGCATTTATTTATTCAATTGTTTGTTTGTGTTTATTTATTTATTCATTTGTTCGCTCGTTCTTTTATTTATTTACTTAATCATTTATTTATTTATTATTTCATTTGTATTTAAACTGAATTGAACTGAATTGTTGTTTATTAATTTGTGTTTATTCATTCATTCATTCATTCAATTGTCTATTTATTTATTCATTTATTTGTATTTGTTTATTTATTCATTCATCATTCATTCATTAATTTAGTTATCTTTTTATTTATTTGTGTTTGTTCACTCATTCATTAATTCATTTATTCATGTGTTTATTTATTTATTTGTGTTTGTTTTTTATTTATTCATTTGTTCAGTCGTTCATTTGTTTATTTACTCAATCATTTATTTCATTATTTATTATTTCATTTGTACATAAACTGAATTGAACTGAATTGTTGTTTATTAATTTGTGTTTATTCATTCCTTCATTCATTTAATTATCATTTATTTGTATTTGTTTATTTATTCATTCATCAGTCATTATTAATTCGTTTAGTTATCTTTCCTTTTATTTATTTGTGTTTGTTCACTCATTTATTTATTTATTTATTTATTAGGCGCTATCAGATACAATACCAGAACGGCAGTGTGCAAAAGTCGCAAGTTGTTTTATTTATTTATTTTAATGGTGAATTAAAAAAAGTAAAATTTAGCTTGAATTACCTTGAATCACTCCTTTTCTTCATAAAATGTAACATTTTCACTTAAAATGTCATTATAGACACTTAAATGAAAGTTCAGTCAAGTACTCTAATATGTTAAATTTTTGGTGACATAAAAAATTACAATTAAAACATTGGATGTAGGAGAATTATTGTTTTTAATTGATTTTTTGTCTTCAATCATTAAAACTTCACATTTGCGCCAACATACAGTAAAAGCCTCCTAGAGTTTTAAGCTCGTAATATTAAATTTGTAATAATAATTTGCCACCACAGCTCATCAACATTAGCAAACACAAAAATGAGTAAAAATTACAGATGTTGAGCTAAACATTGATGTGGTTTAATCTGAGACTTGTCTTTGACAAATACTTTGAGTTCTGCAAGAAAAGGAGCTCAAACAGTTCTACACTTTTTACAATCTATCCATACAAGCATCAGCTGAAAGTTAATTATTTTTAGCAAAAGCTCCACCTGCAGATAACAGAGTTTTTGTGTTTGTTGTTCGACGTTCACTATCAGAGTCAAAGATCTCAGGCTGGAGGGGCCACACAGACGATGTCTAACTACATAATGGTTGGGAACCGCGATAATAACTCACAGCACGACTCACCGAGAGCCTGACGTCATGCTCCCCACAGCAACTAACAAAATCCAAGTGTCACAAGTGCTGCAAGGAAACTTACTTTGATCAGCGTCGTCTGTCAGTGACACAGAACTGCTCTTTGTCCAATCTAATAAATGTTTTTAAAATGTTATGAACAAAATATAAAGAAAGCAGACAGGCAATCAAACCAAGCTGCTGCGTAAAATCCACGCTGCAGATCAACAGCCAAGTCTCTCAGGTTGTTCTTTTTCTGAACTCCAGCTCTTAAACCCAATCAGATTTTTTACATTGCCATGTGCTCACACTTTCATACGCATTATTTCTACTATCACTTTACATGTACATGTTATGGTTTGGGGATTTATTATTTTATTTACTATTTGTCTTTATACTTGTTTTTCCTCAAGTGCAAGTTCAAATTCAAGAATCTTGATTCACAGTCAGTCGGTACACAAAACAATACTAGACATTAAGACATAATAATAGACATCATTGTTCACGAAGCCTGATGGATGCAGGGATGAATGAGTTTTTCAGTCTGTTCGTTCTACATCTGGGCTGCAGATACCTGCGTCCAGATGGAAACAGCCTGAACTCACCGTGGAGTGGATGATTGGGATCTGCCAGAACCAGCCTGGTCTTGTTCACTGACCTGGTCTTGTGCAGGTTCTCTGTTTTAGTTTTTCAGTACACTTCTGTATTTAGTTCCGATCATTTTTTCCAGCTGTCGTGGATTTAAGTTATTATTTCCAGCATGGCAGTTTTAGGTTTTAAAAACAAATTAACAAATGAACATTTCATGTTAAATGTTTTTTACTTGGGATCAACAATTTCTGAAATTCTTGAAGGTCTTAAACAATTAAATTTAGCATGTAAAATCACAATATTTATCCAACAAATAAAACTAATGTTTGCTGTAATCAAACTGTATAATCTTATCAGAATAATGTATCTCTCTACAGTCAATGTCATTAAAAAAAATTTAATGACGGAGTATTTTTTTTTACTTATTCTAAATCTTCTGTTATATCACGGAGAATCCACATTTAAACACAACGGTTCAATGTATTTTTTAAAGCCTTTTTATGTTTTGGCTTTCCCCCACATGTATCAGCAGTTTTCAACAGAATCTGTGAGACAATTTTGCTCAAATTCCAAACGGATGGAACCTTTTCCACTCCCCATCATCGTTTAGGACTTTGGATTGTTGGACATCTATTCATAAAGTACAGTAAGCCGGTGGCCAAAACTGGGGGAACACTTAACAATCAGAAACATTTTTGTTTCTGTCTTGTGTCCGCCTCATGCAGCACAGAAAGCCATTTAGCAGAAATTGAGGGACTCTAATGGGCAGCAGGTTTTGGTCCCGTTCCACGATTAATGAAACGGTTCCATCATTGGAATGATTGCAGCTTGAAGCAGATCCAGACAGACAAGCTAATGCGCTAACACACCCTGACAACAACACAAAGCAACAGCAAGCAAACACAGCTAAAAGGGAACTAGCAAGGAATGATGTTGGAGAAATAAACGGACATTTCTGCACAGTTTTAGAAATAAGTTGATGAAGTAAATAAAAGCCTTGACTCATTGAAGGTGTGTTGCCCACCACCTAAATGAATGACATGTTATTCTGTGAAGGTATGGGGTTTTAATCATTTAGTCCAACCTTTTAAATGATGTTAAGACCAACCTCATGCTATAGTGCAATGTTATCCAATCCTAGCCCACGAGGGCCACGATTCTGCATGTTTTCAATGTTTCCCTGATCTTCAGCAGAGCTTCATGTTCCGCAGAAGCCTGTTAATCACTCATTCATCCAAGTCAGGTGTGGCAGAGCAAAATGTCATCAAAAACATACAGGATGGGGAACCTCGAGGACCAGGATTGGACACCACTGTTGAAGTGTCACACTCGGAGTGTCTCTGCAAATACCACACTAATATTTAGCACAGTTACCGTAAAATGGACTTAGTTATGGCCACTGCGTTGGCTTTGGGTGCCGAGATATTGTAGAGGCAGGGCATCCTCAGTCATTGCACATCTCATGGTGTCTCTGAGCAGCACACCCTATCCCCTGTTGCACCCTGGGTGCCTTCAATAGTTGCCCACTTCAGCACCTGGTGGTTGATGGGCTAAACGCAGAGAGCCAATTTTGCCATTGTATGGGAACATACAATAACAATACATAACATATTATTATTATTATTATTATTAAGTTGTTTAACTGTGGCAGCCATCTTGAAATGGACATATTTTGCTAACATACAGACAAAATGACTCCTTTACTGCCTAAGTTTAGTGCAAAGACTAGCACTCCCTTGAAGAATATTTGATAAATGAAGACACTCATAGAACATACTTTCAACTACCGGTATATCATCTTTTGAAATGTCTTAGATTTTGTCATTTTGTCATGAATGCGAGGGGCCAAATATTTTTCCTGCTGTTACAAGAGTCAGCAGGGCTCATTTTGCTGCAATCTCTCCATCCTGTCCAACACACCCACACAGTTAATTTTTAAAGTAAAATAAAATCATAACAAATAAAAGCAGAGGTAGTTATTTCTACATAACAAGCTACATCTGCACATTATCCTTTACGAACACTTTTAGCTAATAATGACATATTATAGTTAATCTGACTTACCAGTGTTACAGTTAGGTCCAGTTTTGCCCTCTTGACATTGGCTGCAGTCCGGTCCAGTGAATCCACTCCGGCACACACATTTCCCTCTGAAGCACCGCCCTTTGTTGTTGCAATTGTTGGGACAGCCTCTGAAAGCGCAGTCTGGCCCTGTGAAGCCGATGTTGCAAACACACTTTCCATTCATGCACCTCCCATGATTGTTGCAGTTGTTGGGGCAAGCCTTTGCAGCACAGTCAGCTCCAGTGAATCCATCATCACAAGCACACTGTCCTTTGATACAGCGCCCCCTGTTGTTGCAGTTCATAGGACAAGCTATCTCAGAGCAGTCCTCCCCAGTGAAACCACTGTCACAGACACATCTACCATCAATGCATCTCCCGTGGTTGTTGCAGCTGTTCGGACAAGCTCTTTCAGAACAGTCAGTACCAGTGAATCCATCATTACAAACACACTCTCCATTGATGCAGCGTCCCCTGTTGGTGCAGTGCCCAGGACAGGCTATCACAGAGCAGTCTTCACTGGTGAAACCACTGTCACAGACACATCTACCATCAACACACCTACCGTGGTCATGACAGTTGTTGGGACAAGCTCTTTCAGAACAGTCAACACCAGTGAATCCATCATTACAAACACATTGTCCATTGATGCAGTGCCCCCTGTTGTTGCAGTTCCCAGGACAGGCTATCTTAGAACAATCTTCACCAGTGAAGCCACTGTCACAGACACATTTCCCATCAAGGCACCTCCCAACTTGGTTACAATCATTAGGGCAAGCTTTTTCCAGACAGTCTGGGCCAGTAAATCCAACATTGCAAACACATTGTCCATCAACACAGCGCCCCTTGTTGTTGCAGTTTCCTGGACAGGCTATGTCAGAGCAGTCTTCACTGGTGAAACCACTGCTGCAGATGCATCTACCATTGACACACCTACCACGGTCATTACAGTTGCTTGGACAAGCCCTTTCAGAACAAGCAACACCAGTGAATCCATCATTACAAACACATTGTCCATTGATGCAGCTTCCCTTGTTGTTGCAGTTCATAGGACAGACTATCTCAGAGCAGTCTGCACTGGTAAAACCACTTTTGCAGACACATTTACCATTAACACATCTCCCATGGTTGCTGCAATTGTTGGGGCAAGCCCTTTCAGAGCAGTCTGCACCAGTGAATCCATCATTACAGACACACTGTCCATTGATACAGCGACCCTTGTTGTTGCAGTTTCGGGGACAAGCTATCCCAGAGCAGTCAGCACCAGTGAAACCACTAGAGCAGACACATTTACCATTTAAACACCTGCCTCGGTTGTTGCAGTTATCAGGACAAGCCTTTTTAGAACAATCTGAACCTGTGAATCCAGGACTACACACACACCGTCCATCAACACAGTGCCCTTTTCTGTTACAGTTCCCAGGGCAGGATTCTTCTAAGCAACTTGGACCCGTGAAGCCACTGTCACACACACATTTTCCATTCAGACACCTGCCCTGGTTGTTGCAGTTGTTTGGGCAGACTCTCTGGGAGCAGTCAAGACCAGAGAAGCCAGGGTCGCAAACACACTCTCCGTTTGCACATCTCCCATTGTTGTTGCAGTTCCCTGGACAGTTGGACTCACTGCAGTCTGGCCCACTGTAACCAGCAAAACAGACGCACTTGCCATCCACGCAGCGACCCTGATCGCTGCACTCACTGGGACAGTCTTCTGTACCCGATGTTATCGAACAGCCAGCTCCTGCAGGAAAGAGAAACGTTTTCCTTTTAGCATTTTGAAATGATAGGTCAAACTCAACGCAGTCACAAAATCGTTTAAATGGATTACTGGTATATTATTCTGTAGGGGAAAAAAAAAACTTTATGATACTGTATTTTTTGGATTATAAGGCGCAATATCAATGAACAGGTCTGTTTTCATACATAAGACAAACCGGATTATAAGGCTCACTGTTGATCGTTGAGAAAATTAAAGGATTTTAAGTGCGCCTTGTAGTCCGAAAAATACGGTATTTGTATTTTATGTATGTTGGGGCTAAGGCATCAGTGCTTTGATAGGCCATTGTGGACCATTATGGATCTTGATGCTTGAGAAAGTTTAGGGACATTGCTATTGACTCATTTATTTAGACCTACTACGAACCTAGAACAAATATTTTTCACTTGTTGCCACACTTTGCTTTTTTTTTTGTGTGGGGAAGGGGGTAACCTGTTCTAATTAGACTGAACAAAACTTCATTGTTTTAAGTGTTTGAGCCCTTATGTCCGTGTATGGGAGCGAGGGTGGAGGAAGTCCACTGGGTCTATAAGAGGCTGAGGTCACAGTGGGCACAGAGCTGGATAGTAACACACACATACAGAAACTTCAGATGAAATTTACCTCCATTTCCTCACAACTTAATCAAATCTAAATTGATTTTGCCTTTTTACTTCCAAAGATGACTGGATCCAAAAAAGTGAGTAATACCCTGAGCTCTGTTAGCTCATAAACTGATTCCTTTTGGTCCATGATGCAACTTTAACTTACAGCCAGAAAATTAACCCAGCTGTGGGTATTTTAGGGTAATTTATGATTTAAAGGTTTAAAAAGGAGCATCACTGTTAAACGTTGTAGGGCTGGGTCTTTGATAAACTCTTCAATATGAGTCTAAAGCATCGTTTACAGCACCTTCTGTAAGAAAACTTTTCAGAAAAGTAATTTAAAATACATAAAAGTAGAATCTGGAGTATTTTCTGCATGTCTGGAGACAAACGTTTTTCACTTTTGACTCAAATATAATTGGATTAGTTCCTTCATATTATAACGAACACCATATTATTTGTTTTCTCTACAGTTTGTACAGTATTAGATTTGGTCTTAACTTACAGATATAATTCTGTTACAAAATGTGAAGATTTCTTGAAGATCTAAGTCAGAAATGCGTGAGTTCACATGATCAGATTTATTTCTGTTTTAACTTCAATGAACTTAAGGTTCCTTCTTTAAACTTTCAGGCAGCTGTGTGTCATTCTAAATATGAGGTAATTTATTAATAAACCGATGTGTAATAATGTGATGAGTGATGCTACTTTTGAAGTTTTCTTTGTGTTATGGTGTCACCAAACAAGAATCCATCACCAAATGCAGCAAATGGAAAGCAGAAAGGGGACTTTTTTATGCAACTCAAATTTGTTGACCACATGTTGCTGTAAACACATCTTCTGTTCTTGCTCAAAATATTAAGAAAAAGTTAAAATTTTAATCTCCAATGAAGAAAATTTGTTTGTTTTCACGTTTTGTCTTCGTATGACCCGCTTACCTCATTTGCATCAGATTCTGTTTGCTTTGATTAAATGGACTATTTGAGATGAAAAGATTTGGTTGAACTTTTGACGACCATGACTCCAACAATAAACATATATCTGCAGGATATGAGTTCAGTTCAGCTCATGATGAATTCATGATTAATTATTTTGGTTGTTAAGCACGGAGGCCTTCAAAGTTTCCTGTATTTCTAGAGAAATTTTGACTCAGACTTACTTTGTACTGTATTAAAAAAAAAAAATGTCCTATGATCAACACGTTTTTTTTTTTTTAATTTATCACAAGTATGACATCAATTCTGTACATGAGTTTTGGACACTTAAAATCATTATATATAAAGGTAGTCCTCGACTTACGGCAACTCTGACTTATGACCGCCCTCCCCAGTGACCTCATCACACCTCCCATTGACTTTCAATAGCGCCACACAGTGTTTTTTGAGGGTACTGTGTTAGCTAACTGCTTGGAAATACAGTACTGTACATGTTTAAGGTACAGAA
>JARVGV010000630.1:25329932-25342103 GCA_031762435.1 Hypsolebias longignatus | reverse complement strand
AAACGGCGTTCTAAGTATGCTGTTGTTGTTTTACATTGAAAAAAACGTGTTTAAAAAGACGTTACGGCCGCCATGTGGTTTCAGTATTTCGAGTTACAGCAGAAAATCCGGAGTTACAGCAGCCATGTGGTTTCAGTTTCGAGTTACAGCCGAAAAGCCGGAGTTAAGACAGCCATGTGGCCGGCGCTCCGACTTACGGCAAATCGAGTTACGAACGGGCCGTAGGAACGGATCTCGTTCCTAACTCGGGGACTGCCTGTATTTTCCATTTGACACTATTTTAGTACTGTATCATTTCACATTTACAATGAATGAAAAACAAACAAGCCATCCACATGATAACATTTTTAAACGAACACAAGTGTTTTTGTTTGTTTGTTTGTTTGAGCTTTGAGACATAATTTTTCTGTAGGTGACACTAAATACTATTTTTGAAAATGGTTTCCAGTGAAAAGAACCTCAACATGCAGCTATAGTGTTTTCATGTAGACAGCCAAAACACAACCATTTCAAAACAATAATGCCAAAGCCCAAACTTCTAATCTGACCTATAACATGAGAACATTTGTTTTTGTTGTCGTGGTGGTGTCATTTTATTTTATTTCTTTTTTACCAGTGAGTAATCTTTAGGAGCAAGCCCCACGCCTTGTTTCCTGTTTTTAGAATATTTGCATAACAGCACCACATACAGGCTTTTAGCGTTGCTGCTACTGCATTTTAGGTGGCATGTTATCACTGACTGGTCCTCAAGACTTCAAATGCTTTACTTCACACTGTGCTCTCATGTGACTGTAATATGATTTATTTTTCTCCAAACACAATTTTCTTACACAATATATTAACTGGGATTATTTATATTATATTATGCTACTTGTATTTATAATTTCCCCATCTTATTTTGCATTCATTTACACTTCTTGATGTTTGCTATATCTTACTGCTGCTACATGGTTATTTATTTTACCACTAATAAAGATATCAGTCCTCTTTACCAGAGATGAAAACTAAAATTACCAGCTGGGTTCACATTCAGTAAAGAACTGGCTCTGTTCATAGTTCAAGTGAATCTTTGCCTCATTCACAGGAAAACTACAAAATTGGTTGAGTGCTCATTTTCCCATCATACCTTGCAGAGTCTCGTGAGCTGTACCCTGGACTTTGAAACAAAAGCACAAAAAAGGCACATGAGAGCTTTTTATTGAGTCTACATCCTGCAGAAGGCGGCAGGTGTTTCATAGAAGTGGATGACTTTAAAAATTGTTTGTTCAGAATGTTTGCATCCTATCACCTTTATAAATGCTACAGATTAAAATTTGTTTGGCATATCTGAACACATCTGGTCAGCAAATATGTATTATGTCAATGTTTTGTCTTGTAAAAATAACTTCAGATGCTGTTTCAGAGTCAGTTAAATTGATTAGTACCTATTTTAATTATTTTCAAACATTACATGTATCAGATCTTTAAACTAAGCAATGAAAATAATCATTGAATCTTGCAAATAAATCACAAACATTCAAACTCTGTAACAACTATTTTAGTCCAGCCAGTTGAAAAGTTCAGAAGCATAAGAATGTAACTTTAAATGTTAATTCTCACAACATTCAGGTCCTTTTTATTGCTGTCAAAATGTCTTCTGTAACAACTTTTACAGCTCAGCTTTCTGCCACTGATCAGTAACGTCTAGTGTTGTGTTCAAGACCACCTAACCCGAGGCCAAGTCAAGACCAAGACCAGAGTAGACCAAGACTTTTAGGGTTCGAGACCAAGTCCAGACCAAGAGCTCAAATAAAATAAATAAAATATAAAATTTTATTATTAAATATTTTCATACAAGTTACAATTTGCAACTTTAAGTTTGCTTTTGAATGAATATATCACCTTATCATAAATGTTCAAAGCAAAGAAATCGGACATTCAGTGGCTTAACTGCATGTGACTGAACAATAAAATTGCACAACTGTTAAATTGGACGCAGTTTCATCACATGCCAAAACTAAAATAACTGCAGTGGCAAAACAAACCAAACAAACAAACAAACAAACAAAAAAAAGAAGCAAATTTTACAAATGATAATATTGGCAGACAACTTCTCCTGTGCCCAGACAATCACTTCTCATTTTCTTGGAGTGACCAGTGTTGCCAGATAGAGTCAAGGTTTTAAAGCCCAAAAATCAGTTAAAAACCTCCATATCACACAAAAATCTGCCCAGTCAATATATTGTTACAGTATACAGTTTTTACTGTTTGAGCATGAACACACATCATTAAAAGCCAAAGTAATTTAACAATGTGTGGCAAAATGCAACAATACAACAAAAATCTTCAGAGTTACCAGCAAAGTCAGAATGAAAACCGCCCAGTTGGCAGTAAACTGCCCAATCTGGTCACACTGGGAGTGACACGTGCAAGTGAAAGGGGGTGGGCGTGACAGAGGTAACAAAAAATGTATTTTGCAATGAGTGACATTGTCGCTTAGATTTGAACCAGCACATTTTGCATTCAACAAAAAGGATGTTGCCAAATAAACTGGACAAGATTCTAGCAATTTAGTGATATTTCCACAGTTGTGGTCTTGACTGGTCTTTAAATAAAATCCTGAGTCCTCAACGTCCGAGACAAGACCGAGACCAAATGAAGTTGAGTCTGAGACAAGACCGAGACCATCAAAAAGTGGTCTTGAGACCAGTCTTAAGACCAAGACCGCTCTCAAGTACTACAACACTAGTAATGTCTAATTTTTGTACCTACGGTAATTGACAGACTACAAGGGACAACCAATACGGAAGTAACCAACAACTTTGGTCCTAAAGCTCCAGTTGGTTGTAAAAAACCTCACAGTTTGACTCTCAAATTTACCCAAAAGCTTTAGTGACAAGAGATTGTGTTAACGGAGAACAATCGAGGAAATGAATCAGGTGAGCATCCTGCACGTTCAGCTACAGAGTAATATTGTTCTGCACAAAACACATTTCCCGACTAGAGATTTACACTTGAGGCTCAGAAACTGTCAAAAGAACTAAGTTGCAAATAAAAAGACGCAGCGGAAATCAGTCTGCATGGTGGCCGTGTCCTGCTGAGTAAAGTCGACTCCGGCAGTTCAGTCCAAAGTAATAAACTATTTATTCCTGGGAGTCACACTTGTGCTCCATCAAAAACAGGAGGAGGGCTGAATGCCATCTGTTTCTTCTTCCTGGGTGCTGATTAATCTCTAACCTCCCTTTTTCCTTCCTATTGCAAAACTACTGCACCATCAACAGAGGACTAGAGTTAAACAGGTCTGAGACTAACCTGTATAAACAAAGGTTGAATAATATGAGCCTTCACAATTTAACTAAGCAGCACAGTGGCACAACTGGTATAGCTGCTACCTCTCAGCGAGAAGGTTGCCGGTTCAAATCTCGATCCGGGGGCTTTTCTGGGTGGAGTTTGCATGTTATCTCCGTGCATGCGTGGGTTTACTCCGGGTACTCCGGTTTCCTCCCACAGACCAAAAACATGCATGTTAGACTGATTGGTAACTAAACTGTCCCTAGGTGTGAGTGAGAGAGTGAATGGTTGTCTCGTTTGTCTCTATGTGTCCCTGTGATGGACTTACGACCTGTACAGGGTGTACCCCGCTCCTCACACTGTGATTGCTGGACATGAGCACCGGCGACCCTAGTGACCCCAAATGGAAGAAGAAGTGGGTAAAAGATAATAGATGGAATGGATGAAAATGTAACTACATGTTCTGTTTATAAACCATGGTTCGAACTTCTGCCATGTTTCATTTATTTTTGCAAAGATCTGAAATATATCCATTAGAAAACAGCAACGACCTCATGCCAGCTTCAAAAGCGGTTTCTATGATTTCAAAAAGAGTGGTTGAGTTATTTCATTCCACACAAAGAAAGTGTGCAGTTGACCACAGAAAGCAAGTAAAAATGTTCAAACTTGTTTCGTAATTTTGCATGACATTCTGTGTGTTGACCTCGTGTTAGCTTGAAGAAAATGAGATTGTGGCAGATACTTAGATTAGATAGGCTAGAACCAGCTGCTTATAGCCTAAATCAACCTTTAAGGCTGTTTTAATGTATAATTTTGTAAACTCAAAGTACTAAAAACAATAATTTTACTAAATTGTAACCAAATTATTACATTAATATACTCTGGTACTATTTAAAAATGTAATTAAAAAAAACTAATTCTTAGCAGGTTTTAAGGCGTTGGGAGGCATAAATGTATTAAAATCAGAGTTATAGCTGTTTAGGCAAATAAACTAGCTTTGTTTAGGAGTGATGAAATACATGTACTGGGACTCCATGTTAATAAGGGTCAACAAACCCATTCAGGGAACAGAACACATTTTATATTTTATCTATTAAAATAAATAATAAAAGACAAGAGTATAGATTTGAAACATGTCAACAAAAGTGAATAATGTCTGTACCTAAGGGGGAAGAACTAGAGTACTTAAATGTGTAATCACGTTTCAGGGTGATAAAACACGCATGTCCGGGTTTCCTTAGAGGAAGCAATAACGCTGAGACCGCGTGCTAATGACATTTAAAGCACAATTCTCAAAAGCCAACGTTAAATAAACAGTTTTATGTCTCAAAAGACAGCTGGAAGAGAAAGAAATGCCGTACATGAGTTAAATGAGTAGCTGTAACGCCCCTGTTAGCATCGCCTCGAGCCACACATCACACCCGGTTAGCTTGTATCGCTACGTAAACCTTTTAATTCAACTTATAAATAACTTACACTTTAACTTACCCCAGTCTTCGCTCGTCAGAAGGTTATCGGCGAAGAATCGGGTGTCCAAATCTGAAAATAATTCCGTAGCCATCGCCACAAAGGCGGCGTTTGGGCAGCCAGATAAGCTAGCACACCTAAGCTAAAAGCTCTAACTTTAGCATTAAGCTAGCGTAGTTGTATCATACAGAGACGCCATTTGCTGTGTGAATTATTCGGAATTTAAATATTAGAAACAATATTTATACGCTCAAGAGTCGACTTATCGGTCTTTCCGTTCGATTTGCATATGATAGACAAGGAAACGCGTTTTCCAGAAGGTTACCGCCTACTTCTAAAAGATTAACCAATGACAGCAAGGAACATTCTGACTGACATTAAAATTACCCAATAAAATGAGCGACATCGTGGGACTGGGTAGTTCTTTAGCCTATTGTAAAGCAGGTTTGTAGTGCCGCCCTTTAATGAAAGTTTAGTCCAACCAGACGATGGTATTTTGATTGACAGCTAAAATAACTAATAAGCAAGTGTGCTTTTTTGAATTGACTGTTGGACTAGCCAATAATTAATTAGCAGAACAAAAACACTTTTGAGAAACTCACGTGGATTCGAACGTTGTGGGTTGAAAACAATGGAACTGATGCATCCAAAGTGAAAGAAAATCTGTTTTTCCAGTTGCACAGACTAATAATATAAAAAGAAAAAAGAAAATAAAAAACTTTAAAATTGCCTTTTTTTTTTTTTGTTGTTGTCATTTGGATCTATTTCCTTTTAAGTTGTGTTCAGTGTTACAGGGTGGGTGGGAGCTGTTACATAATCCAAATGTGTGAACATGGGATGTATTGAAACCCTGTATTCTCACTGTCAAAAGTGCATTTGTAAATACTGTATCTGTTTCGGTCATCTAAAACCTGGGCTCAGTATTTTGCACCACAGTTGTTTTCGTGGCAGTGGAGTCGCTTGTTTTATTTTGTTGCACTTGTGTGGTAGATAGCCGCAACTTGTTATATTTTACAATCATAACCTATTACCTCAGCATTTGCTGTAATTCAGTGCAATTTTCTGATGGATTTAACACACGTTATTTTTTTTATTTTTTTCTGTTCAAGGGTCTGGGCACACTTTCATATCAGAAAACGCAAATAAGTTCAAGACAAAAACAACTGACTTTATTTGTAACAGAAGACGTTTCGCTTCTCATCCGAGAAGCTCAATTCAAAGAGCAGAGCGTGTGGGGTTCAGATTATAAAGCTGAGATACACATACTGTATATATGTGCAGATAGACATATCACATTTCACTGTAGGTGTCAGTTAAGGTCGTTTTTAATCTAATTTATAGATGAGGCCCCTCTGATCCTATGAAATAGGTGTGAAACTGGCTGGGGATCTGTCCTAAAGCTTCACATTTTGGACCGAAAAGACAGCTGGTTTGAGAGGGGAGTGAAGGAAGCATTTACCGGTATGTAAAAAGAGAGAAATGATCTTTAAACAGAGGAGGAGGCCTCAGATTTCTTTCAAAAACTTATAATGCAGATGATACAGGACTACCCAACCAGTTTCACACCTATCAGATGGGACCAGAGGGGCCTCACCTGGGAATGAGATTTTTAAAAGACCTTAACAGACACATACAGTGAGGTGTGATAGGTCAATCTGCATATATATGTGCGTATCTCAGCTTTATAACCTGAACCCCACACGCTCTGATCTTTGAATTGAGAAAGCTTCTCCGATGAGAAGCGAATCGTCTTCTGTTACAAATAATGTCCAGTTGTTTTTGTCTTGGACCTTTTTGAAATTACCATGTCCTGGATGACTGAGAATCTTCACCAGGTACATCAGAAAACAAATTCAACATCAAGACTCTGCCTCAGGCTTAATTTGCTGTGTGCACATAATATGCATCTTGATCGGTCTTTACACTTTGGTTTTCTTTATGCTCACTGAATGCAGTGAAATAAGTTGAGATAGTTTTAAAAGAGCAGCTGTAAATGGCACTTATCTACTGTATTTCCTTCTTTCAAAAGTGTTGTTTGTAATAAAGCGTTTTATTTTTTACAAAGCTTGTCAATGTAAATAGATACTTTATTGACCACAGAGAGCTTCAAAAAGATATAATAGCATCACAACACTACTAAACAAATTAAATTCATTGTGGTAATCAAGTGACTGGTCATTGTTTGTATCCTGTCTGTTTTTCGTGCTGTCTGCTGAACAGATAGATAAACGAGACAACCACTCACACTCTCACCCACACCTAGGGTCAATTTTAGATTTACCAAACCAAACATGCATGTTTTGGTCTGTGGGAGGAAACAAGAGTACATGAAGGAAAAAAAAAAGTGTGCACTAGAGGGATAGTTCTAGAATTGCACCGCTCGAGGTGGCTGCATGTTGAGCTCTGTTATGTTCATTCTGAGATATTGCTTTTGGAAACTTTAATTTCTGTTTTTCTGGGTGTAAATCACTTTATTTGTATGATTAATTCCTCTGGTGTCAGATGCTGTGCAGCTGGAAGGATTTTTACTGAAACCTTTTTATTTTTTTTACTTTTGAACATTTGTTACGATGTTTGTTTGTTTGTTTTACAATTGGAAGCAGCTGATTAACATCTCAAAAGCTCAAATAATATCTCAACTTCAGCCCCAAATCTCAAATGAGTTGAAAATGAGGCTCCGTGGATGCATTCCCATCTACCTGCCAGCAGTGCTCGAGTGCCTGACCACTGAGATCCTAAGAGACACGGCTCATGACAGCAGAAGGGCTGGGATCGTCCCCTGGCATCTGCAGCTGGCTGTCCATGGCGATGAGGGCACCACGTGGCCAGCCGAGTCTGGGTGGACACATCAGACGACTTCTGCGGCCAGTTTCGTTGGATCCACTGTGGGATGGACCTTTACAAGAGGTCATTCCTACCTACAGCCATCAGCATCTATAACATCTCTTAATGAAACAAGGATGAGTTACAACATTTAATTTCCATTTGGGATTAATAAAGTTTTTTTTTTTTTTTTTTTTTTTTGCAAGTTCACACAGAAAGGCTCCAGGCCAGGAGGTTTTTCTGTGACTCTCAATGATCTGACCTTAGCTATTGCTGCTGCAGACACTTGATCAACCAAGATCAAAATAAAAAGCTGCCCTGTAGGTGGCGCCATACTGACATTCATGTTGAAAAGAGTGATGGATGCTGCAGTAGCTTGGTGGTCAGTGCCAGCCAGGGTCTTGTAATCTTGAGGTTGCAGGTTTGTTTCCAGGTTGTTCCAGGAAGGACATCTGGAATAACACCAATTTCCAAATTTTCCATATGAGTTTGCTCACTGTGGTGACCCCAGATGAATTGAGTTGGAAGAAACTTATTGCAATGTTGAAAAGAGCAATATCTCAACTCAGTTGTCCATGACAACAAAAACTTCAACCTCATTGAAAAAGACAAAATTATACTTCAAAACATGGATTCCTAAACATAATTCCAAATCTATCCGTGCAACATTTCAGCGCTTCAGGACATAAACCATTGATTTGGAATAAAACACAACTACTGACACAAAGTTTCATTTCTTTAAGTTCGCTGCTACTTTTATACTTTTTCTTCATAATACTTTATTTTTAAATAAGTAACTGCTATTACGGTTGCAGCGGGCTGAGATGGGGTAGAGGCATTGGATGCTGGACCAGTAAGTCGCGGTTTGATTCCCAGTCATTTCCACATGTCGTGGTATCCCTGAGCAAGAAACCCAATCCCTGCTCCCTGGGCGCTTACATAGCTGCCCACTGCTCCACCTGGGTGTCTCTCTGGTGTGACTGGTTAAAAATAAGAAAACTAATTTCGCCATTGTGTGGAAACATACAGTGACGACAATCTCAGAATTCTCACTTCCCCTTTCCTATTAAAAGAATGTGACTTTTGTACAAAGTGGGATTGTGTCTCAAAAGGGAGCTGTTGAAAAGTCAACGTATTGAAGCTAGTGAGGTGTACACTTCAGAATTTCATCATTTGTTTGAGATTTTGTGTAATGATACAATTTTAAATGAATTAACATTATAAAAATTAAATTAAATTGACTACTAGTTACTGTAAGTATTGGAGTTATGGGTGTGGCGGTGGATGAACTTGACTCACAGCAAGTTTAATAAAAAAATAAAAAATAAAAAAAAAAACGTGTCAGAATCCAGGCACGAGAGGCAGAAAAGCTGTGAGCATGCTCAGACGGATGACTTTCTGCTCTCGGATCAGATAGAAGCTGTGGTCACAGCTCCGCCACACAGTTCAGCGCCTGTAGAGATGAAGGCGAACTTCCTCTGCTGCATGTTGGTTTATATTCTGGGTTGTCGTGTCACTGCAGGTAAGAACATTTAATTCATGATGGCTGCCACAGTCATATCATGCAAGATGTGCCACTACTTGGAGGATATGTTGAGGATGACTCTCAGTTACTACCACATAAACTTTACCTCGTTATCTGTAAATTTAAATGAGCTATAACCATTTATGTGTTGGCAAAGGTTAATTAGACGTGGCGGCTATAACTGGAGCTGGAAATATGGTGGGAGCTTCTGTAGATGTAAAACTGTGTTCATAGTTTATATTCAGCTTCTGCTTATTTGAAATTGTCTTTTGACATTAAAGATAAAATGTAATTGTGAAAACATTTTTTAAATTATTTTCCAGATTTAATCCATAAAGCTGTTAATGAGACACAGCAGATTAATCTGCGTTGTCGTCCGCCTGTGGAGGATGAAGTCACATGGAGCGTGGAGAGAAATGGAAACAAATCAGACATCCTTACAGTTAATGGGTTGAGAAGCAAAAAACTCAATAAACAAAGTCATAAAATTTATGATGGACTAGCAGATAAGTCACTGACTATTGTAAAAGCTGAAATCTCAGATTCTGGAAAATACTTCTGCAACAATAAATCAGCTGTGGATCTGACAGTCATCCCAACAGGTAACAGCAAACTTGAATTGTTTTCTTTTGTTGTCTCCTTTAAGTTGACAAAAATAAAATCTAACAAAAACTTCTGTGGATCTGTCCGAGCTTAACACACTTGTCAAAATTTGCCGTCTCTATGAATGAAACCAAAAGTGACAGTAAAAACAGTGTTTTCAAGATGCGGCGTTGTCTTTGTTCATCAGCTCAGTACAGAATTAAACTCTGATGTTCCAAATTAAAAAAAACAAAAAAAAAAAAACTAACAACTTACCTACATTGTGCAAACTCTGTCATTGTAAACTGATTAGTTTTGTGAAGGAATTTGCTTCATGGTTTGACACTTTGTTGCACCATTTGATCATTATGAACAAAATACTCAAAAACAACAAACTGACTGCATTTAATTTTCTTGACAGCAAGTTGTATGAAGAATTTTAATCTGAAAGCTACGCTCTGTGTTTAAACAGAATGTTTATTAAACATCAAAATGTGTTAAATTTGTATTCTCTTGATTTCTCTTGAAAATGAGTCTTTGTGACTCAATGATACTAAAACGTATAAATAAAAGTTGAATAGGAAACAGGGCTCTTGTGTGATGTCTCCTTACCCTGAAGGTCATGAGATAAGTTGTATGACATCATGCATATTTCACTGTATGTTTGATATTTTTAGGAACAAGAATAAAGGATGTTACAGAGGGAAGGGGCACATCTATAAATTGCTCTCATGTTGGTGTGGGGTCACAGGAAACAACGTGGACCAGAGAAGTTGCTGGAAAATCAGAACCAGCCCGGTTTTCTGTTGCTGCTGCGGGCAAGAAGCTGAAAATAAGAAATGTTCAACTAAATGATGTTGGACTGTACTACTGTGGTGGAAAACTAGAAGTTTATCTTAACGTGACCACAAACAAGAAACAAGATGGAGGTGAGCGATCAGAGATCAATGATGAACACACGGTACAAAAAGGATTTATTTATTAATTAAATTGTCTGTGACAGACGAGACTGATCTAGCACGTGTGTAAACTAAACATCAACCAGCTTAATGGTGGTCATGTTGTACTCCAGTAATGAAAAACCAGTTGTTTAGATGTGATCAAAGATGAGAAATATGATGGAGGAAACTAAAAAACCTGTAAAATACTGGTGCATGTCCTTATGGTTTAATACATTTTCTGTAAAGAAAACAAACTGAAACACTTTTTTGTGACTTTTGCTTCCCTGAATTTAGTAAAAATACAGAAGATAACACATTTTGACTAATTTAAATGAGTATTTTAGCTCCTGAAATGTGGTTAATTGAAGGGCGGTTCATTGTTCAGGTCCTGTGTCAGGTCAGGTGTTCAGTTCCACCATATTTTTTAAAGACATGCGTTCATTGTCCTCCTTATGCTTGAATTGTTATTTTTTAAGCCCACATTGCACAAAATGGTGTTAACATTTTTTTTATTTAATAATTAATTCATGATTAAGTACAAGGGCTGAGCTGAATATATGTACGGAAAAAGCACAACATCTGAAAACTATTGACTACTGACTAACTATTGATCAAAACCACTTTAAAATATTTCAAGAGATCCTGATATCTTGAAGCAAAGTGTAAAGAAATTAATATCTTTGTATACATTGTATACTACATGTTCTCCACATAGGAAACAGGATAACAACCACGACAAGGATGAAGACAACAACCATGACAACAACCACAACAACAACCATGACAACAACCAAAACAATAACCATGACAACAACCATGGCAACGATGAAAACAACCATGGCGACAACCACAACAACGATGAAGACGATTATGGCAACAATTGTGCAAACATCTATTTTGGCTGCATCAAAAACTGCAGAGAGAACAGGTACAATCACAAAGATAAAAATGAAAACAATAATTTATATGACAATAAACATAAATGTTGAAACATCATTTGTGCCTGTAAGCCCTAAACCAACTCTTCCTGCATTTGTTGAACTATAAATATAGCAAAATTTTATTATCAGTCAGTCAGTTACATCCTTATGAAATGTTAATTTGTTAATTTCATAAATTTTGAAACCTACAAAATTCATGCAGCACATTAGAAGAAATAAATACCTCAACCTCATTCCAATCTCTTAAAATGCTGTTTAAGTTTTTTTTTTATGGTATATATCTCAAAATATCTTTATCGTGTTCAAACTTTATTGTCATTAAATATTTTTGTGCTTTATTTGTTCTGGCTTTAAACTCCTCCAGAAACGTACCCATTTCTCATCCTGCTGGTTAAAAGTGTTGCCCTCATCCTCCTCACCATCATCGTCCTGTACTTCGTCTGGAGGAGTAGACCACAAACACGAGGTAATAATGGAAAATAATCATATTAGAACACCTTGACTTGGATCAATACACTCCTCGATTATTTCAGAAGCTCATATTGATAGTCTGATCATTCTCAATCAGGTCATCTGGACAGTTTCTTTTTAGTAGAAACGTTTCACCCTCACTCCAGAGGGC
>JARVGV010000630.1:25285393-25295835 GCA_031762435.1 Hypsolebias longignatus | reverse complement strand
GGAGGTACAGGAGGGACAGTTTGACCGATACGAATGGTGATGATCACAACTAATAACGTCCATTTAATGGACTGACAGCATCCGAAGCCGCTGGTTTAATATGAAGTCAAGAAGTTCACAGTAGAAAACTATGATTTGTCTAAAAATCCATATTTATAATAAATAACTGTTCCAGGTGTTCCGGCTGGAAGTTTCGTGGTCCGCCCCACTCCTTCATCTGTGATTCGGTTCTCGGTCCCAGAGGATCACCATGTCTGCCTGCCGTGTCAGGCCTCCGACAGCTCAGATGTGATCTGGACTTATCAGAACAGGAAGGTTCTGGTGACACAGCATGGGACCATCCAGGCCAGTGAGGATGAAGAGAGATACGTTCTCCAGGCTGACGGTAGTCTCTGTCTGCAGCAGCTGGACCATTCTGACAGTGGAGAGTACCAATGTAACCACCAGCTGGTGGCCGAGCTGCAGGTGCTCACAGGTACGCTGGAGAAATTTAACTTCCTGTCTGTACGAGAAGCCATATTTATATTTAGTTTCTCATGACAAAAACTCATCTCATCACGGGTGTGTGTTTGTCCTCAGGCCTTGAGTTCACGGTGTCTGCAGGATGGACTCTTCTGCTGCCCTGCAGCGGCTCCTCCAAATTTAAGCAGAGGTGGTTTCGACAGAGCGGACAGAGGAAGGAGGTTATTTTCACCCGCTTCAGAGACGGTACGGAGAAACCGGAGAGGGACTGGAAGCGGCTCAGCTACAGGAACAATGCTCTGCAGATCAGAAACCTGCAGCCACAGGACGCTGGAGAGTATCTGTGCAACAGCATGCTGCAGGCCAAACTCACCGTCCTGGATGGTCAGAACCTTTTTAACTTCTGTTCATGTGATGTTGTCAGAAATTTACAACAGAATCTGATAAAAGAATAATCTAAAAAAATTCCAATTTATATTAGATACTGAGGTTATTCAGACTATTTATTATTTTTGCATTTTAAGCCTTTTTGTCCTGTATCTTAAAATCTTTAATATCTGTTCCTTTTTTTGTGTGACACTCTTTCAAAATGTTGCCCGTCATAACCTTTTAAAGTCAGATTTACAGAATGTAATGATGTAATAGGTGCAGTTTTGATCTTCAAAAAAATAGTTTGCATAGTTTTTAAATACAATAAAACTAAAATGTAACTTTTTATTGCAGCGCACTCAGAGAAAACCAGCGTCTCTTCATCCAGCAGCATAACTGCAGCATCAGCTGTGATGAAAACAGGTATGATGTCATCAGAATCAGCCTTTATTGTCATTGCACAGAATCACAACAAAACTTAATTTCAGTACAGCCCGTCCAAAGAAACACAAAGACAACCAAACAACATAGACATGGGTAGAGGGGCGCCTGAGGCTGCAGCCTCATGGGAGGCGCCGCCTTTTTCGATAGATTTTGTTTAGCAAACAAGCACAAAAACAGTTCTGTAAATTGTTTTTTTTTTCCAGATGTGATTGAAGTAAAGAAGGAGAAAAGCCCTACAAATGGTCAGCTGCTACAAACACCCACTTTTGACAAAATACAAGTTTTATGCCACATGTTAACTTTTTATCTTTGCTTGGTTTTTCAGCTCTGCTACTAGTATCGGTCTTCATTTTTGGAATAGTGACTGTCCTTCTGGTTGTTGTCTGCATTTTACTCACCAGCAGGAAGTGCATCCGAAATAAGAAGAAATACAAGTATGCAGGTAATTTAATGTGAAAACGTGTACATTACATTAAACCTTCAAACATTTACTTGTTGCTGTTCAGAGTAATGAGGAGCTGATACCTTGGATTAGAAGCAAGGACACATTGGACAGGAAGTTAGTCCATCAGAGACAAATAATCATACACACTTGGTGGGGGAGAGCTGAGGCCCATGCGCATCTAGACTCAATTTTTATAGTCACCAATTATCCTGCATGTATGTTTTTAGACTGTGGGAGGAACCTGAGTCGAGAGGTGAAGTTTTTGCTGCGAGACAACAATCTTAACCAACAAGGCTCTAATATTATTTATTAAAAGTGAAATTTAAGCAATGAACAATTAACACAGTTGATTCACAGTTGCTTTCAGTCTAATATAATAATGCGACAAGAAAGAACAAATTGAAATTAATAGAAGAAATGTTATTTTTGAAATATGTATGGAAATGATTTTCATAAGATTTTCGTGTTCAATTCATTTATATAAACCTAAGTCACAACAGAATTCATCTCAGGGCACTGTACATAAACATATATTTAAATAGTTTGTTGATAACATTGTTTATCTGAGGAGCAGGCTGCTTTGAGTTGAACTAATAAGAGTCATATTTGTGGAATGGAGCAGTGGTTGAACCCCAAGTACAGGCAGGACTCAGTGAACTCAAGGACGGAATAATGAAATGGTTTATTATACAAAAATAAAGAGCTGACGTGGCAGAAAAACTAGCATGACAAACTGGGAGACATGGAAACCAGGAGCTAAACCAGACAATGACCAGGAGACGCAGACTTATATACACACACTAACGAAGGGTAAACACAAACATCTGGGGGGCTAATTTACATGAGGGAAACAAACCATGAGGACAGGAACAGGCCACACGAGGGAGACACACACCAACCCTCACAATATTTACTGTATTGTCATATTTTCACATTAGTCATAATGTTGGCCATGCATTTTATTTTTCAGGGTTTGTGAATTTCCTTTATTTTACTTTACACGTCTTTTTTATTATTATTTTTTTCACACGTTTCTTCTGTAAATCCTTTGAGAATTGTTTTGTTCTTTCCAGTGTGTGTTGGGAGATCAGTGAAAAGAAGCTTAAAAAGGTGCAATAGCAATTATGTCCACCAGAGGGCACTGTTCCTGCTATAACTACCTTTAATTTGTTAGAAAATACAGTTTACAGTTATTTAATTTAATTCTAAAAGGGATGCTTTTTGATCAGCATTATTCCATTGAACAATAAATTGTTTTATAATTTGAAGCACCAAAAACACAAGACGACACAGAGCTGCAGCTGTGGATAACATCCAGACCTCCAATCGGTGAATATTTCAAAAGAAGTATTTTTTTTGGTAGTGAGCCAGATATGCTCTAAAGTGAGCTAATGTGATGCTTTTGTCTACCTACAGACTGTGATGTGTCTGAAAGTCCATCCCAGCAGGAGGAGACGATCCACTACGCTTCTCTGGGCCGACAGAACTGGAGGGAGAGGCCCAGCTCGCCTCCACCAAATCAGAACCGCAACGTTATTTATTCCTCCATCATCACCAGACCTGCAGCCAAATATGCAGCATTCTGAGTTCATTTCTGACTTTCTCTGCTCAATTTTGTCATTGTCGAATAATATCCATCCATCTTTAATATTTTAATAAAGCTAGAAACTCATTTTTTACTCTGGATTATTAACTGAAAAGCAACAAAACTTAAAAATAAATCAACCTATGTACCGCAGAAGTACCGGCACTTCTTTACGAGTCTAGAACCAGTTCTTTTAAAAGAAATGAGAAAGAAATAAAAAATGCATATGGACATCTGACAACACTAAACAACAGAATTTTAAAAACATGGATTTGACACAGTTCTTAATAAATGTAAAAAATATATATATTTGGATTCCTTAACATGAAATACTTTTATGTTCTTATGAAGTGCAGCAGCATGGTTGTTGGTTTACAAAGCAAAAATATCATTTTTACAGCAGTGGCATCATTTAAAATGTTGGATTAAAAAAAAAGAAAATCATGAAAAAATTACTAAGGCACAACCTTATATGAGTAAAAACACTAATAAAACAAAAAGCCCCTAAAAAATTCTTAATAAAAAAACTTTTTTTTGAAGTAATGTAAAGTTTTAGAATAAAAATCAACAGTTAAAAAAAATCCTTGCTGAGTCAGTGAGCAGAGAGAGAAGCAACAAAAAGTTATTTCTGGTCATGTGATCCTTTAAAGTTCTTGTGACTGGTTATTGCTGAATATGTGACAAGCTCTTCAGGAAACCCGGGTCGTTCCCTGCCGACAGGACGAGGCTTCTCCAGACGCCTCAAACTGGAATAATGCAAAGACTCTTCCTGCAGAAACAGAAACCAGATACTGCAAGTTAGTTTAATTTTCCTCTGCATTTGAAAGTTTTCTTAAGCCTGAACAAGCATTATTTCTTGCAAATGGATGAAGCCAGTCTCTTCTCTGCTTCTTGCAGATGATGTCTTGTCTTTGAGCTGTGACCTCCGCAGCCGAGTGTCAAACAGCTACGATGAGAATCGGCTCCTCTAAGTCTGAGGCCTTTGTTCTCTACAGGGAGAAGGTGGAATGCTCCTTTCAGTTTGGGGATGAAGCTCTGCCTCGAGTGTAGGAGTTCTAGTATCTGGTAGTTTTGGTCAGGGGTGACGGATGGATCGGACCTCATCTGCAGTAATGAGACCGGTGGTCTGGTCTGTTGTGGTGAACAAAAACCTGAGTCACAGCTGCAAAGCTCTCAACTTACTGGTCTTTCCACCGTCCAACCCTCACCTGTGGTCATGAGGTATGAAACATCAGACTCAGCCTCAGAGATAGGGTGAGGTGCTCTCTCATCTGGGGGAGTTCTGAGTAGAGCCACTGATCCTCTGCATTAGAAGGACCCAGCTGAGGTGGCTCAGGTCCCACAGAGGGAAGGCCCTGGGGTTAACCCAGAACTCTCTGGAGGGATTATCTATCCTCCCTGACCTGGGAACTTCTTACAGTCCCCTAAGAGGAGCTGGAGATTATTCAACCAAACCTCGGACAAGTGACAGAATTTAAATAAATGAATAAACAAACAGACGGACAGGTGAACTACTACTATTAATACTGCTACTAATAATAATAATACAGTATTAATAATAATGACAGACCAGGGCTACTTTTGTACTTTAAAATAAGTCTAAATATGTTTTTCATAAAGTGTCAGCATGTAACAGGAGGTTTGAGAAGCTACTGACCTCTGTGATGCTACACCTGGAGTCCTGGCTGGCTGGATTGCAGCAGCAACAAACCAGTTTACCTGAAGAGAAAGAAAAGGCTGAATGAGATGATGAACTAGAAAGTTCCTGGAGAAACTTTAACAGGGACTGTCGCTTGGCGGCCATTTTAAAATTAAGATTTGACAGTATGTCTTCACTTGTGTTTGTTGTATTTTCAACATCCATCCATCCACCTGTACATCCATCCATCCATCCATCCATCCATCCATCCATCCATCCATCCATCCATCCATCCATCCATCCATCCATCCATCCATCTATACATCCATACATACATTATCCTCCGCTTGTTTCGAAGTCAGGTCTCGGGGGCAGCAGCTTGAGGGAGGTCCCGACATCTCTTTCCATAGCCACCTCTTCCAGTTCTTCTGGGAGAAGTCTAAGGCGTTCCCAGGCCAACCAAGAGACTAAAAAGTCTCTGCACCGTGTCCTGGGTCTTCCCTGGGGTCTCCTCCCACTCGGACATGCCCAAAACAACAACCAAAGGAGATTCCCAGGGAGCATCCTTACCAGACGCCTGAACCACCTCAACTGGCTCCTCTCAATGTGGAGGAGCAGCGGTTCTACTCTGAGTTTCTCTGGAATAACTGAACTTCTCACCCTATCTCTAAGGGAGAGTCCAGCTACCCTGCGGATTAATCTCTTTTCAACCTGTATCCATGATCTCATTCTTTTGGTCACTACCCCGAGCTCATGGCCGTAGGTGAGGGTAGACCAACAGAGAGCTTTGTCTTACAGCTCAGCTCCATCTTCACCACAATGGACTGGTACAGAGTCCACAATACTGCAGATGCTGCACCAATCCGTCTGTCAATCTCACGCTCCACTCTTCCCTCACTCGTGAACAAAACCACGAGATACATGAACTCCTCCACTTGAGGCAGAACCTCACCCTCTGCCCGAAGAGAACAATCCACCCTTTTCTGACTGAGGACCATGGCCTCGGATTTGGAGGTGCTGATCCTCATCCCAGTCGCTTCACACTCGGCTGTGAATCGCTCCAGTGAGAGCTGGAGATCACGACACGATGATGCCAACATCTGCAAACGCACCCGTTTCGAACGTTATCAACCATTAAATGGCCGTTATTACTTATTATCAGCCCCATAAGTAGCGGTCAAAATGCCCCTCCTCTACCTCCTACTACGTTCAAAGTTACGTTGCTAGCTTAGCGCTTATCATAGCTTTGCATGGTTAAGTTTAGAGTAAAGCGTCTCCTGTTACGTTTCGGGTCTTGCTTAGGTTTAGGCACAAGGGCAAGGTGGTTAAGTTTAGGTTTGGGTGTAAGGTAACGTTCAGGAAACGGGTTACGTAAGCCGAAAAAAAAAAAAAACCACTTCCTGGTTTGCACACGTAGGGTGTGCTCTGCTTCTTACCGGCGAAAATCATGATAACGTAACTTTGCACCTGTTAGGAGGTACAGGAGGGACAGTCTGACCGATACAAATGGTGATTAAAACTACTAATAACGTCCATTTAATGGACTGACAACATCCCAAGCCGCTGGCAAATGTCAGTAATTGCTGTTATTTGTGGTATTTATTGTAAAGACAGGTATTTTATTCCTCTTCTGATGTCATTTGTTAAGTAAGAGATAGATGAGGAAGCCTGTTCCAACCAGAAAAAAGAAAAAAAAAAAAAAAAAAAAAAACAATGCTGCATAATGAAATAAGAAAAATTAAAGATCTTTCTAAAGAGTAAATGGCTTAGAGGCAGATGAAGACTGTAAAGTAGCAGTTAATCTCAGTCCAGGCACACCCAGCTTCCTCAGTGAAGATCTGACTTACAGGAAAGGCTCTAAGTGAAAGTGAAAGGATCTAAAGTGAAACTGTAGGGAGCATTTGGTCCAGTCAAAGCAACAAGGAAGTCAGCTCTTACTTTTCTCTGTTTCTCAGCTCAGTTTTAGGATTGAAAAGAGTTTTTTTCTACATTTTTTTGAAAAGGTGAGATCTTTGTTCCTGCTTTCTTTTATTGCTTCTTCTTAGCACAATGCCAGACCAGAAGCTGAGCCTAGAGGCCCTGTCAGTTCTCTGCGGCTGCAACATCGAGCTGACAAGTGGAGCCTCACAGCTCACCCCCCAGGATTTTGTCAACGTTGTAGCTCTCAGGGAGTTTTACAAGCAGGAGGGATTTAAAGAGTTGGAATACCCGAGTATAGGGACTTTATCTCTGCAGGACGATGGTGAGGACATGTATAATGCACCTTCCATGCTGACAGAGGGACCCCACGAGAGCCTTAAACAAACGGTGATGATCAATCCTCAGGACTTCTTCCATCCCCAGTATGACTACGATTTCACCACCATTAAGGTAAACAGATATTTGTTTGGTTGGTGAAGTGACAGGTCATGTGACCAAGCTCTGATGTAACAGATCAGATTTCAACTTGTCAAAGTCTGAAACTGAGACGTGGAACCATCGTCTGATTAAGAGTTAAAGATAAGTTTTTATTCTTGAGATTATTCAAATGATTCAGCTTTTTAGTTCATCTCAGCTTAGGAAATAATTTAGAAAACAAATGCAGTAACAGACACAGGGAAACATGAGTCAACAGGAATCATTAACTAGAGAAATTGCATTTCTTGTGAAAATGCAGTGTGAATGCCTATTGCAGAAGAATGTGCTGAAAAACAGCTGAAATTAGCTACAACGTGCTGAAATGTAGATGAAATGGAAGAATAAGCTTAAGTTTGCAACAACAATATAGCTGAAAATGCAGAAAAAAATTAGCTTAAATTACCAGAAGGAAGTGGAAAAAGTACTGAATTCTGAATTAAGATGAACAATGTTGAAATAAGTGCCCAGATATGGATTTGGCTGAAAACGCTGAAATTAGCACACAAAAGCTAAATACTAGCTGAAAAAGCAGAAGAAAAAAAAAAAAAACGGAATAAGCTGAAATGGAAGCATAAGCCTAAGTTAGCAGAAGAGAATGAACACTGCTGAATTTGGTTTAAATAAGTACTAGAAATGAGCACAAACATGAGTAAATTAGCTAAAAAAAAAAAAAAAAATGCTGAAATTGGCACAAAAATAGCTGAAAAATAGCTGAAAATGCAAAAAAATTTTAAAAAGATAAAATAATAATAAATTGCCAGAAGGAAGTGGAGAAGGCAATGGATGCTGAATTAGGCTGAATAATGTTGAAATGAGTACTAAATACTGTATATGGATTTAGCTGAAAATTCTGAAATTAGAGAAAAGTAAAAGCTAAATAGTAGCTGAAATAGCAGAAAAAAATGAATAAGCTGGAAGGGAAGAACAGACCTAAATTATCAGAAGAGAATGAACACATATTTGCTGAATTTGGTTCAAATAAGTATAGAAAAAGGCACAAAAGTGAGTAAATTAGCTAAAAATGCTGAAATTGGCAATAAAAAAAAAGCTAAAAAGTAGCTGAAAATGCAAAAAAATAAAAAAATAAAAACCTTAAATTGCCAGAAGGAAGTGGAGAAAGCACTGAATGTTGAAGTAGACTGAACAACATTGAAGTGAGTGCCAAAAATATGGATTTAGCTGAAAATGCTGAAATTAGCACAAAAAAACCAGCTAAACAGTTGCTGAAATAGCAGGAAAAAAACTGAATAAGCTGAAATGGAAGAACAGACCTAAGTTATCAGAAGAGAATGAACACATATTTGCTGAATTTGGTTTAAATAAGTAGTAATGAGCATAAAAGAGTAAATTAGCTAAAAAAATAACGAGAAAGATGCTGAAAAATGTACGTAAGAAAAATGGATGACTAGTGTGAATGTCTCATAAACATTCACACGATAAGAATACAACTGTGAATAAAGTACGCATTTGGCTCACCATCGGAAAGTACTTTTCTAAGTTTTATACGCCTAGTCTCAACAATACGCAGAAGATTTGTGATTTATAATTGGTATTTTTCTGAAGCAGCCTCAGCTTTAACAGTTAACATCTTCTCTGGCTCTTAGGATGGCGACCAGACGTTCATGCGCGGTAACGAGAAATACGTTCGTCCCTGCGGATGGAACCGGGTGGCCCTGAGAGTCCTGCAGAAATACAGCGATGGGGATTCCTGGCTCGGGACGGGGACGGACGCCTGGCCCGTCTCCTACCAAGGAAAGACCATGGACGGCTCCATCATTCTCGCCCATGACGGGCGACCGAACGACGAGCCGAGGTTCCTGGACGCCTGCGCTGCCTCCGTGGTCCGAGTGGAGACGAGAGGGAGGGGGGTGTACTCCACACCAGACATCAAGATGGCGGAGAACTTCTGCAAGACGTTCACATCGAAGGTGGACGGGAAGAGATACAAAGTGGTTCTCCAGAACCGCATCAACCCAAAAAACAGGAAGGAGTGTAACAGGAAGGACGTGTGGCTGGTGTACATCCCTGAAGGCCACAACGACGTCCAGACGAGGGCCATCGTGCAGGAGTCCATCCGTCCATACGGGCTGCTGCTGATGCAGGCATGAGATCCAGAAGATAAAAAACATGTTCAGACACATCAGCACAAAAAAAAAAAAAAAATCCTTTCATATTCTCACACTTTTACTTGGGGAGAATATAAATAAAGTCTTTAAGGATGTGTCTGTGTCATAAAGCTGTAACCAAGGTGTTCTCCAAGGCTTTTATCGCTATAATTTATAAAAATAAAATAAAATAAGCTAAATAATTATGTCGTTAGCTGTAAATAAAATATTGCTGTTATAATTTATATAGTGTGTCTTGATAAATCTGAATGCTGACATTAAAATATTTAGTTTGTGACACTGAGTTGAGAAAATGTGCAACTTTTTTTATTGTTTAGAATTAAATACAGTATGTAGAAGTATAGATCAGGTGTCGAGTCGAGGGTCGTTCAGTTTTACTTTTGCTCTGTGAAGAATGTTGCAATGAGCCATGATGACGCTTGTCTGCTGTTTTTCATGGAGTTATTTTGGTTTTTGTTTGTTTTTGTTGAAATTCCAGGGAAACTGTCTGACGCTGAGTTTATGATCAGTGGAGATCGTTTTTTGTTTTTTTTAACCTCACATCACTTTAATGTGGGCATTTAAATTAAAATGATAACTTTTTCAGACACAAAACGTTTCGAGACTCAGGTCAGTGAGTGGCATCTCGAACACTTTCAAACTGATCTCGAGTAAATAGCCTCATTTGTTTTTATTTTTTATAAATTATTTTATTTTCTAAATGCACAATTCGACGTCAACATCTGTACCGGTAACTTTGAAAAGCATAAAGAAAAAAGTAGTAAAACAATGATTTGTATTAGATTATTTTAGTTGAAATTAACATTTACCACATAAAAACACGTACATTTAAACCTTTCCGATTGATGCTCAATAACAAGGCTATTCAACTAGCGGCCCTCGGGCCATTTCCGGTCCGCGGGCGACTTCAATCCGGCCCATCAATGACTTCATAAAAAATAAAAAAAAACATACATACATATACATATATATATA
>JARVGV010000630.1:25235194-25259722 GCA_031762435.1 Hypsolebias longignatus | reverse complement strand
AAAAATTGTTTCATGTGTTATTCTAAATTTGTGTGCTTTCTTTTATGACTGTCCACTGTTGCCATCACACTGTTGTCATCACACTTTGTTAAATTCAGGTCTCTCTTGTAAATGAGTCCTCGAGGCTCAATGAGATTAACCTGTTTAAATAAATGTTGAATGAATGAAAACTGTTTGAGGCTCACACCTCAGTTCAAGCTGGACCCAAAAGATTCAAAAGAACTGGTTTTGTTGGTTTTCCTCTATTCTGATGCTTTACAAATTCACAAACTGTGAACGCGTCACAACTTTTACTCACTTTAGTTTGTAATCGCTGACTTGTCATTTAAGGTCTAAACGTGAGCTTTTTTTTCTCCCAGACATTTCAGGACATGGGCAGCACAGTGGCTCATTGGTAGAGCTGCCGCCTCCCACCGAGAAGGTTGTCGGATCGAATCCCAGCCTGGCACCTTTCTGGGTGGAGTTTTCTCCGTGTACTCCAGTTTCCTCCCACAGACCAGAAACATGCATGTAAGACCGATTGGTAACTCTAAACTGTCCTTAGGTATGAGAGACTGAATGGTTGTCTCTGTGTCCCTGTGGTGGACTTAGACCTGTCTAAGGTGCACCCCGCCTCTCCCAGTTACTGCTGCACATGGGAACCAGCGACATCCACAACCCAAAAAGGAAAAAGCAGGTAAAGATAATGGGTGGGTGGATTTTTGGACATTATGATTGCAGTTCATTTATCTGAAAGAAGGGCTTGATGATGATTTAAACTTTATTTCCTGAAATCAACTTTGTTTAAAGACAAACTGTTCGTATTCAGTACCTACAAATCTGTGATGATGTTAGTCTTTTATTTGAAACAATCGAGTTTTCAGTTGTCATGTACCGGTAGTCAAAATGGGAGAAAATGGGAGAAAATATCAACTGAACATAAATGAATAAATAAATAAAAAATCAGAATTATTTGATTATTGACTTGTAAAATAGAACAAGCAACAATTTAAGTGCTGTCAACGCAAAATTAACTTCAGCAAAAATGATTTCATGAACAAAAGGTGAGACACTGACTTGTCAAGAGCAGGAATGTTCCTCTTGACTGTGATGGCTCTGAAGCGGAGGATGATGTGGATGCAGAGGAAGATGGCGATGCTGTCGTAGCAGTCCGACACGTAGGTGGACATACTTTTCTGCAGGAAGAGACAGAGACAAGTCAGAATGTGGGTCCTGCACGCCAAAATACTGTTTGGACGATTAGAAAGACTTTGGCCTGGAGTCATGGTTTAAAATCAGGATTTAAAACAAGTTTTCTGCCTTTTCAACACCTTTTCTTTTAGTCGTTATCGGGTTCGTCAAGTTGTTAAAGCAACAAAAATTGTTCTTTCAAAGATTTGGTCATTTTTCTAATAATAAAAAGAAACTTGTGAAGCCGTAGCTGATTCTTAGTTTTAGTTTTACGCATTCTTCCACCTTAAACACATTTTACAGCGTCTAACGCAAAAATCAGTCACTTTCTAAACTTTTATTTAGGGTTTGATTTAAAAACCTTAGACAAAAAATAATTCTGTTAAATAAGTTTGTTTTAAGTTGACCTTCTTCACAAGTCTGTAACGCTCTAGAAATAAATCTTTCAAAGATTCTGAGAGTTCGATGTTTATACCAAGAACATGCTGAGGGTTTTCCCCATGATGCTGTTGAAGAGGTCCAGGGCAGAGTTTCCGATCACCATGAAGAAGTCCGACAGGAAGAGGAACTCTCTGCAGCCGTTGTCCAGCAGAGCGTAGTGCTGACTGCGAAACAGCGTCTCATAGGGATACTAAAGGGCACACGTACACGAAAGGAAGGGTTAGGGCTGCAACAATGAATCGATAAAATTGATAAAAATCAATTTTTAAACGTGGCAACAAATTACATTATCGATTTGTTGTGTCGCGCAGTGCGGTGGATCAGCAGCAGTTAAGTCTCTACAATAAACTACATTTGATTCATTTCTAAGTGAGAAAACGTTAACGCCAGTCTCTCTGGGAGCTGAAGCTGCTGCTTGTTTATCTGATTCATGACAGTGATAGAGAACGTGCGTGTTACTTTTTATTTAATTTAACTGGTACAAGCAGTGTCTAAATGTGATTTATAAATAAATCTAACACAAATATGGAATTAATTCAATGATTAAGCTTCAACTTTTAATTTGCCGGCAAAGTCTGAAGACACTGCATTGTATGGCAGGATGATTTGCATTTAAACAGGGATTAAAGTAATTTATTACATGTACTCAATTGTGTGTACATTAAGTATTTTATATATGTGTGCATGTGTTTAATTGCTCTTTGAGCTACTTTTGCCTGAACCTAACACTGTAAGTGAAACAAAGCATTTCTTGAGTTGCTGTAAATTATGATATAATGCGTAAATACTTTCTCATTCCAGAAAACAACAACAAACAGTGACAGACTTCATGATGGAAACACATCATGCACACCACAGCAAGCAGCTGTCTTCACTGACAGCATCCTTACATGATCGTCACTGACATGAGGCCTCTGTTGATGGTCCAAGACGAAGGCTTCACTACAACGATCCACACTTTTAATCCAGGTTAATCCAGGTTACACTTTTCCCTCATGGACACATTTGACAAAGTAGCTACATATTGTGCAGGTATAAAGCATACATTTGTGTATATTTATTTTTTATTGAAGCTATCTGACAAACTTTTTTCATTTTTTTTTTAAATGCAATATTTTACTAACAGAATAGTCAAGTAGCAACCTCTTTTGTGCTATTTGCTGTCAGTCAAATATTCAATTTTGGAATAAAGAGGTGGGAATTAAAACAATTGTTATCAGCTGTTCTTGTTCTTATCAGCTGTTTTTATTGTTTTTATTAATCAGCTGTTATTATTATTATTCTCTATTTTAAGCTTTTATTTTGTATTTTGTACAGCACTTTGTGATTGTATCTATGATAAGTGCTATATAAACAAAGTTTACTTACCGGTACTTACTTACTTGTTTTTATTTTTTTTGGCCGATTCATAAAAAAAAAAAAATTGACCGATTAATCGATTATTAAAATAATGGTTAGTTGCAGCCCTATTCTAATTACAAGATATTTTAAACTGTCTACTATTACAAATATTCAGGCGTTAACTGCTCTCAATAAAAGTTCATTCTTTTTACTGGAGTAAATCCCGTTTCAATGTAAAAATCACTGCTGCTACAAATTAGCCTGTCATAAACCACAAAGTATTTAAAGAAGTTTAGCTTATAAAAATATGGTAAATAAAACATCACATGATCTGTTTTCCAAACAGACACGTGCACCGACACTGCAAGATGCACATTATTACAATGATGCCAGCTTCTTACGTAGTTTCATAAATCATAACGTCCCTTCTTTGCAACATAATCCAGTCTTTTTATTACTTTATAAGCGTCTCACCCTGCTGTCCCCTCGCTGAGCCGTGTGTGGAACCAGGATGGGCCCCTCCAGCTCGGCAGGGCTCAGAATGGCCCCCCTCTGGCCCAAAGTGAAGATAGTGTTCCTGCTCTTCAAAGACGGTTTGGAGAAGAAACCTGAGGCTGCGAGTCAAGGAGCCTGAAACGCTCTGAGGTGTCGACAGGTCACATGACCTGACAGCTGTCCTACCTGTTTCACTGTTTTTACTTGAATCATCTGTGAGAACTAACCTGAACAAATCTTTGGAAAACTCTCCATCTACACTGAAAGCTATGGAACTACATTTACTTGGCTACTGAAAAAAAAAACAACAACAAAGCTTAAAGAAATAAAATAAAAAGTGAGAAGCTAAAAAAATGACCTTTTTATAAACAAAAAGCCTTCATTTAAAGAAAAAGGTACAGCGTTTAGCACTGGTAGAGGATATAATGAGTGACTTTCAATATTTAAACAATTTGTAAAAGTCAAGACAAATGTAAACTGGATAAAACTATTACAAACGGGTATATTTTAAAGCAACAATGTATTTTGTTTCAAAATGTATTCCGTCGTGTTATACGACATTGGTTTTTCAGGTGTGAACATAATTGTAGGTGAAAAGACGCAAACGGACGTTAAAGGATATCTTTCTTTGCCGTGTCTTCCACTCCCATCAGGTCGTCTTTGTCTGCCACCTCCTCATACTGCGGCGCGACAGAGAAACATCAACATATAACATTTATTTATTTAAAATAAGAGCAAAACAAGCAGAAAATCTCCACTGCAGATGACTCTACCAGTTTGTCACAAACTTGAAATGTGATGATGAGAAGAGGCTCATGCAGGCTGTGATCTTGTTGATTTTAATATTAAATCCACAAACCTGAACTTTGAGAAGTCTGCTGCTGTAGGACTTGAAGTAACTATAGTAAATCTTGCTCATTGTGTCCACGTACTCGTCTCTGATCTCCTTGGCTACGGTTCTCTCGTTCGCCAAAAGGAACTGATAGAAGAACCTGCAGTGGGACGAACAAAAAGGACCCATGTCACTAATAATGCGTTTCCTTTTCAAATGTTTATTTCACAATAAGATGTTCTAATTACATAATAAAGCATTAAAAAAATCACAAATTAAAAACTTTAGAGTGACTTTTTAACAGTTTCAAGAATTTAATTCATAAAAAAGCTTTAAAAGGTAAAAAAAAAAAAAGGGAAGTTTGTGATACATAAACAACATTTAATTTAATTTCTGACACGCTCACCTGTATTTCAGCAGCGTGTTCTGTGGGATCTGATAGTTCGTCATTGGTTTTCTGAAGGAAAAGATCTTCTGAAGAATGAACTCTCGGATTTTTGAAACCGCCTAGGGAGAAGTTAATTCTAATGTGAGTGTGCACACAGTTAAACTCCTAACTCATATCTATGTACACAAATATATATCATCCTGTCTGTAAACATTTTGAAAAGAAATCAAAACAATTATGAACAGTTTTGGAGAATTAAGTTGTTTGTTTCCTAAAGTTTGTTAACACGTGTTTAGAGACCATGAGCGTCAGAAGCATCTGTAATGTGGGGGGACACTATAGTGTGTGTGTGTGTGAGTGAGCATGTGTGCGCCAATGTCCAAACTATTGTACACTAGTGTACAAAAAAAGCAACATTTCATCTAGATGTCCTTACTTTAATTCCATTTAAAGCATGTTCCTCAACAAGTTTGTGTGAATTCAGTTTTTTTAAAGACATTTGAACTTTAATGCACTACAGATCGGCTCTATTTGGATTAGTTGCTTTCAACAGCAGAAGATCTGTGTTTGAACCCGTTTGCTTCACACAGGTTATCGTTATATTTGTTATCTGCAACATTTTTATGTCTATATTCTGTTTTTACTTCATTTTGTATGTTGCCTATGTGTTGCCTGTTTTTTGTCTGTTTGTACAGCACTTTGGTTGGTCTTGTTGCTGTTTTAAGTGCTCTATAAATAAAATGGTATGGTGTGGTACTTGTAGAGAAATAAAAAATAATCACCACTGGACTTTTTTACTTGTGTTCAACACTACTCATCTAAAGGATGTTTCTCACAAAGCTTGAGGACAATAAAGTGTGGGGTTTTAAAGACATTTCAACTTTAATGCATCTGAACACACTGCGTCTTTTACACCTGCAGTGTCTTACAGCGTCACAGTTACTGCTCAGCTAAGATGCTACAGACGTAGCGCTCCACTTCTCTCAAACATCCTCCTAACATGTTTATATGTTTATGATCAACTCCCGGTCAACAACTGCTCGCACTAAGCTCGCTAAACTGGCGAGCGATCAACACAGAGGTGTCTCCATCTCCTCCACCTGTGTGCGATCCCTGCCGAGGCAGGAGGAGACGCAGAGAAACTGCTGTTTAGAGTTGGAGGTAACCTGGAAAACCTGGAGTGGAGTTTCAGTGGCTTGAGGATTCTCCTATTAATCAAGTGGAATGGATTTGTTCACAAAGAAACAGAAACCGCGCTGACTGAACTAACGTTTCATAGTAAAAGTTGGGGAGGTCCAAATGAACTTTTTTAATGTGGGGGGGACATGTCCCCTTCACATATAATGGTTGCGATGCCTATGTCAGAGACAATAAAAAAGGTGTGAAGTGCCAAGTTTAGAGGGACTTGGGTGATTTTTAGGGTTTGTTCTTGTAATTTTCTAAAAAATAAAAATAAAAAAATAAAAAAGAACAAGGATGTGTTTGTCTTCATAAAATAAATAAATAAATAAATCAAAGAATCAAAAAACTACCTTGACTTTAAGACGATCAACAATGTCCTGGATGTCGGAGCAGGCCAGCGTCTCTCTGAAGCTCAGCTCTTTGGCAAAGTTGATTTTGGAGTTGAGTTCATGAAGCTGCTCGAGAAACTCCTGCTCTGTCACCGGACTGTCCAGGATGGTGCTGCAGCAACACAAAACAACATGAAACACATTAACATTAGAGTTTTCCTACAGCGATGTTAAAGTGAAGATTCCTTCCACAAACTTCTGTTCTGATTGGCTTCTCAATTCTCAGACACTCAAAACAAATGTCAGAAATCTTCAACTATATTGAAAGAAATATAGTCCATTAAGCCATACTTTAGCTACTTATTTTACCAATAAACGACAAACAAATCAACCAAAAAATAAAAATAAAAACCGACGTTCACTAGTTTGTTCTTTCATTTGCAGGTGTTACACTTACGAGATCATGGCTCCAGGCACAACTAGCTCATCCACCAGCTGGCTGAGGTGGCTGCGAACGGCCTGCCTGTTCTTCAGACGGACGTTCATGCTGACTGACTGCTGCTGCAGGGTCTGGATCTCACTGCTAATGGAGGACAGGTCACTCTGAAAGCCGCTCAGCATGCCCTCCATACGCTGAGGAAAAAAATAACAACGCACGTTTATTGGTTTGAATACTATATCAACCATTCTTATTTTTAAAATGCAAGGAAGGTGCTTTTGAAATAATATTTTTTAGGAAAATATAAAAGACTAAAAACTATAAAGTGAACCTAAACTTTTTTAGATGTTCATATGAAGATGTCTCTTACCTCCAATATGGAGTCACAGGCAGTGATCTGGTTGTGTAGAAGAGCAATATTCTGGCTCTCTTTAATGTCTATCAGAAAAGAGTTCAGGAAAACTACACAGATAATAACTTTAAAATAAAACACAAAATCATCCCTTACTGATAACATAATCATCTGATGATACACACGAGAGAACTATTTGAGAAGTTTCTAAGTTTTATGGAGATTAGGACAAAAAAAAAAAAAAAAAGAAGAAGCAATACCCAAGTGAAAATAGTTAACAAGTACTGGTAATGTTTTAATTAGCTGGTAAAGATCTTTACAGTATACTGTATAAACAAAACAATAAAAAAAGTATATTTTCTGATATGCCTACAAAATCAGATACTGTACTTTCAAATGTGTTATATTTTGTATTTTTCCCCTCAAGTAACTTTAATCATATTTAAAAGAACATTCACAAAAACAGAGCATAAAGAATTCTAACGCTGAGATATTTAAAATGTGAGCTGAAAAGGATACAGTCTTTGATAGAAGCCTGTTCAATCTTCTGAAGCTCTGTTTCCACCTGCTTGGAATACTGACGCAGGTCAACACCCTGAAAACAGACAGAACGTCACAAAGGTGGAACAGCAGAGTTTTTACCAAGCTGAGTTTTCAATCTCCTGATCTGTAGAATACATTAAAAAAATAGATACAACTGGAAACTTGTCTGAAATAAAGTAGCAAAATGTGTTAAAATTAAATTAAAGGGCACATTTGTTCTTTGGTTTGATGCTTCCACATTCTGCAGTGTAAAAGAAATAGTGAAAACATGTAGGTGTGTCCAAACTTTTAACTGTTGTACATTTGAGAAACATTATTGCTGCAGTGTGTGTCATGATATTTTTACTGTTTTGAGTGCCTCCTTCACAAGATCATCTTCCAGATTGGCCTGGATATGATCTGAAAATGGAAAAAAAAAAAAAGTAATCTACACAAGAAATTTGCAGAGACGTCACACCTGATCCTCTGAAACAAACTCTTGGCAGAAAAAAATTATTTTATATTCATACAAGAGGTTGTATCCACTTTTGTAGCACTTTAAAAATGTATTATGATATTGTATTATTATAAATAACTGTGTCCTTACTGTCCACTTCATCTAAGATAAATTCATCAGTGGTGATGTCAAGTTCTCCCAGGTTGAGGTTAGCAATGTCTCCTTCAGTCTTCTAGAGGAAAACACACACAATTAGACAAAAATCCCTTAAAAAAGTCAGAGTGGTGGTCTATCTTGCTCAGAGATACAGTTTTGTATTGCAGTCTAGAACTGTGAATATATGGGGTATACCTATCTAGTTTTCAGTTTTCATTCCACTAATTCTAATTTCCTTCATATGTGAACTACTTTCACTTGTTACTGTAGGTGTGCATGTAAACTGGCTCTTCTTCAGCTCTCACTGGATTTGACATCAGCTCAACTCTGGTTGGTTTTGATGAAGCACTACCATTATATTAATTCTTACTAATCCTGATCCTCACTCTATAATATCAAACACATTTGGGTCAATAAAACAAGTACCAGTTTGTTGTAGTTGTTCTTAATGACTGCTTTAATGCTTATACAATAAAGAAATATTGGTGAAAATCAGGATCGTGTATCCACTTTACCAGTTGTTAACAACACGTTGTGTATTTTGTCCACCTGTTCATTTCCCAGTTAATGTTCAGTGTTATTTAAAAAAATCAAATATTGTGGCATATCATATCATAAACATCATCATAAACTATAAATGCTGGACTTGTTTTATCCACACGATTCTGTTTCGTTCCTACCCACATGAACTCAAACTACTTTAAAATCGATCATGAACTAAAACCGAAAATTGACGAATACAGTAATTTCAAGACGTTTGTGCTAAGATGACAAGCGAGACGAGTGCCCTTTGGGAATGCTAACAGAAAAAAAAAATAATAATCAGACTCGCGTTTTAACAACAAGAACTGTCAAACTGTAGATGAAATGTCACCTCGTCTTGTAGATACGCCATGGCGATTTGTGTTGGGTTTTCTGCTGTGTTTACATCAGAACCGGACCCAACAGAACCCGAAACTACCTCGGCCATCGCGACGGATTTATGCTAGCGTAAGAAAACAATACAGCAAATCATAAGTTCCACTTCCTGAAAAATAAACTACGGTATTCAATTTGACCAACAAAACAACACACTAATATTATTTAATTTGCGTAAAATAAATCTACGGGATGAAAAAATAATAAATAATTCGCAACGCAACGCAATTTTGTCATATATTATTTACATATTTTTTTAATCAATTAAAATTTTCTTGCCGGACACATTAAAATGAAGGACCGACTTCCGTTGGCTACCGGACCAAAATCTCGCGAGAACGTAGCGGCTTCCTCTTTGCACGGAACCTGCTTCCAAGATGGTGAGTATGGGTTTTACTAACCAGAAATTATTTTACAATCTACAGTCATCCTGCTTAAAACGTGTTTGTTTGATATTTTTGAGGACGTGATAAATTGCGTCTGGCTAATGTACACTGAAATCTGTTAAAATTATGTTTCGATAAGGATTAATTATGACATTTTAGCTTATTAACGTTAGTAAGCTGTGGAAGCCTAGTTTCAAGTTAATGTTGCTAACGCTCATGCCATTTATAATTTTATGTTTATTACCCAAACATAAATACATACAAGATGGATTTATTAAAGCTGCTATATTTTCAACTTTTATTAATTCCGTTATTGTGTACGTCTGTTCAAAGCTAAATGCGCCGGCTAACAATGCTAATGGAAGCCAAAGCCTAGATTTAGCTGTAACAAAAAATATTTACTTAGCCTTTTAAGTCTTACTTAATATAATGTCTGTGGTGCTGCGTGTGTAAATATTCCGTTTGTATGCGTATGTAGTAAATTAGTGGTCAGGACAGCATGCAGTTCTGCAAATGCTTCATTGGTTTTAGCCTTTGGCCATTCTTGATGGTGTTTCTTCTGATGTTTACAGTCTCTGGTCATCCCTGAGAAGTTCCAGCACATTCTTCGTGTTCTCAACACGAACATCGATGGTAGGAGGAAGATTGCTTTCGCCATCACTGCCATTAAGGTATGGTATAGATGGGTATTGGCATCCAGATTGTTGTGATGGTTTAACTTTAAAGAAGCCTAATGGAGAAGCTTAATGTTGCTAATATAGATATGGCTCTAATAAATGGTGGTTCATTTTAATCTTGTATTATGTTTGCCTTTAGTAACCATCTGTCTGGTTCATAGGGTGTTGGCAGACGTTACGCTCATGTCGTCCTGAGGAAGGCTGACATTGACCTCAACAAGAGAGCTGGAGAGCTGACTGAGGAGGAGGTAAGGACCAGGAAAGCTGCAATATAATGTCTTGATGTTAATTTTTGTCAGAATCGATCGGTTAGATGAAAGGCAGCATGATAGTACTTGAGCATGATGCTATGGTAAATGGAGCTTACTTATATAGCGCTTTCAAGCCCCCTATAAGGGGCCCCAAAGCGCTTCACAGTACCAGCCATACACACATTCATAGACCGGTAGCGGTAGGCTGCCATGCAAGGCGCCAGCCAGTCCTATTCCAGGTTAAGTGTCTTGCCCAGGGACACAACGAGGTATGCAGTGACCGGAGATCGAACCCGGGACCTTCTGGTCCTGAGCCAGCTGCCCACACCATACTGTGATTGTGACAAAGAACTGATTTCACACACAAACAAGAATGGGTTGTTTACAGTTTTGTTGTAAAATGGAAGTTGCTTCTTTTGCACTGACATTTACAATACACTGCTTAGGTGCTTAGCCAAAATAGGTGACCAGGTTGCAGCACCAGTACAGTGAGCAGTCATTTTAGGTACTGTAGTGGTTTGTTGCTCTCAAGCCATGGACTTTTGTGCTGAAAGTGGGATGATCACAAGAACACTTAAACTTTTGGCTGCAGTTAAAATGATGTGTAGATTTCCTAAGTAGTAATTGAGATGGTTGTCTTGCATATTGCAACAGAGCTGTTTAGTTTTACAAGTGAAAAACTGAACCGAGAAGATTCTTCTTCATAGTTATACAAAAAAAAAAAATATATAGTAATGTTTTAAAACGCATAATGTGCCCAAGTATTTTATATTTTTAATTGGCTTGTAAATAAACAATGTGCAGGCTTTGTTAGTCCGCTCTCCAATGAACAAAAAAAACTTCCAATACTGTGACTTAAAAAGAGGAAGCTGAGATGAGGTAGAGGTAGGGCAGCCGACTTGGGACAAGAAAGTTGTGGTTCGACTCCGTCATTCCCACATGTCGTGGGGTCTCTGAGCAAGACACCTAATCCCTAATTGCTCCCTGGGCACTTACAAAGCTGCCCACTGCTCCAAGTGGGTGTATCTCACGTGATGGTTAAATGCAGAAAACTAATTTCACCGTTATATGGAAACTAACATTGATTATCTCAGACTTTCCTTAATATCATCTTACCAAAAATGCTCAGGTTGGCCTGATATTTTTATTTTATGTATTTTTTGGCATATTTTGTCAGTTCATTATTAAAGATGTTCAGCAGAAAAACTCAAGGATGAGACCGTTTCAATTGGTAAAATATTTCTCATTTGAGATTGTAAGATTCTAATCTTATTGGTGGAAAAAAACAACAAAAAAAAACATGAACAGCAGTTTTGTCTGAGCTGGAAGGCTTTTTTTTTTAAGAAAAGGACAAAATAAACAGAGTGAAAAGGTTTAATAGTTGTTGGTCCTTAAAGTGAAGAAGTTGGGCTAGATGTATTTCGCTTTCTCGAACTAGAAACCCTTTTTACAACTTTGGTGCTTAAATGGGAATATGAACCGGCATTTTGAAAAACAAGCTGTTTTAATCGACAAGTCCATTTGTGTGTGCATGTGGAGCTTTTTTAACTGAAGCATCATATTTTACTGAGTCATTACCTTTTCCAGGTTGAGCGGGTGGTGACCATCATGCAGAACCCTCGCCAGTACAAAATCCCAGACTGGTTCCTCAATAGGCAAAAGGATATAAAGGATGGCAAATACAGCCAGGTAAGAGACTTAACACTAATGAAGTTATCCTCCAGTCATTATGACTCCCAAATCACACCAGGCCCTGTTGAATGACGAATAACATTTCCATCATTGATTTGTCGTTCAGGTCCTCGCTAACAATCTGGATAACAAGCTGAGAGAAGATCTGGAGAGGCTGAAAAAGATCAGGGCTCACCGTGGTCTTAGACACTTCTGGGGGTAAGATCTGATGTCTTGGGTTTGAAGAGAGTTTGTCCAGTTAAAAAAGGACAAACGTCAGCTCTGGATCAACTGATCCTCTTGTTCACTATTAGCTGCACTCCTAGTCACACAGATCTGGCATGAATGAATACGGTATATGGCATTTATGAAATAAACATATTGAAACTGGAAAAAATTAATAAATAAATTACAGGTCTCTCATGTAAATGAGTCCTCGAGGCTCAGTGGGATCAACCTGCCTAAATAAAGGTTGAATGAATGTTTGTACATAAGATTGAACTGTTTCAATGAAAAGTTTAATCTTTACAAGGATTTATAAGTTGTTTGAGCTTGATACAAAAAAAAGATTGTCAAATTTGAAGGATGAATAGAGAAGATGGTGCAGAGAGAGCCCGTCCTGGGAAAAACTTGAATTGCTGATGAGGTGGAATTTATTAATGCAACTTACTCGATGCATGCGGTGTACATAAAGCTGACTGGACAATGAAGCTGTTTATCATAACTACAACACTTCTTTAAGCAGAGATTTTTCCAAAGTTGGTTATTTTCTACATGTAAAAATTATGTTTTACATTGTATGCACGGAGGCGCTGCATTGAAAATACTGATATTTTAAAAAAAAAAAAGTAATTTAAATACCTGGCAGAAATTAGCATTATGTTCAAGTTAAAATTATAAATTTGTTGAAAACATTTTTTTTTTTTTCTCTCTTCCCACAGTCTGCGTGTGCGTGGTCAGCACACAAAGACCACCGGTCGTCGTGGTCGCACTGTCGGTGTGTCCAAGAAGAAGTAAACCCACCTCCCCGTGTTTCAATAAAACCAGTTCATAAAAAATTACTTTGTGTTGTTTTTAATTATGGTAAATGGAGCTTACGGTACTTACAAAGCACCTTCCAGCCCCCTATGAGGGGCCCCAAGTCTGCCATGCAAGGCGCCAGCCAGTCCTACCGGGAGCAACTCGGGGCGAAGTGTCTTGCCCAGGGACACGACAAATGGTGTGGGAACTCTAGATTCGAACCTCCAACCTTCCGATCGGGGGTTGGCTGCCACGACCGCCCCTTGTATCCTTATCAAAACATAATTTTAACTAGCCGGACGCAATTTATCATGCCCTCATAATTAAGAATTGGATTCAATTTTTTTTTTAACTAGCAGAGTTAAAAATATAATAGTGTATGAAAGGTAGAAATATACCATTACCAGCATTTATTAAAATTTGGTTTATTTTAGATTAAGGTACATTTTCATAAAGGACTAATATTGCATTCTTGTACACATTCCCCAGACTGAAAGGAATAAAATGGCAGCAGGGAATATATAAAGTGCAAAATAACAAGCTAAGCTGAGACAACTGATTAAACCTTTTAAGGCTTATGGCGTTTTTTTTTTTTTTTTTTTTTTGAGCAAAAATGTTTCATGCAAGTTCAGAAACGTGTGTTAATGGGGGAAAAAAAAAATCATAAGCAATTATTTCACTTGGAACATTTCCAACTACGGTATACATCCTCTACATTTAAAACAGAACTGCACAACTGACGACTTAAAAAAGGAGAAAAAAAAAAGCTGAAATATCCTTTGCATCGTTATCAAAGAAAAATTGCTTATTTACAGAAAAATAAACTGAGGTCTGCTCTGTGAAATAAATTGTACATCTAAACTTCATATTAGGTGATTTTTATGTGGCTGTCCCAAAAATAAGCCTGAGAACTGCAGAGCTTCAACCACGTCTGCACAGTTGATTCTATTCAGCAAGATCAATAATCACACGAAGCACAAAACAATTTTCTCTTAAATGGTGCGTAAAACATTTGAAGTTGAGGCAGAAAAGCAAAATAAATCTGAAAGGTCAAAACACTTTTTCTAGTAAGGGATATAATCACAAATGCATTAGAACCAAAAATAAATATGACAAGCATAGAGAAACAGATAATACAAAGGAGAAAGCATAGTTGAGCATTTTAGTTAAACTAAGAAACCTCATGTAGACGAGGCGTCTAAAAATTAGAAAATACAACAAAAAAGTTTAAATAGTCCATTTTTTAAAATTTATTTATGAAGGACACCACCTTTCCGTCATCAGTACGGTATTAGTTTTTTCCACTCCTAATAAATTCTTTAATTCTGAACAAATGGCTCCACAAAAAAAAAAAAAAGCACAAATTATAATTTAATGTTGCAGTTAATAAACAGGCTGATGCTGATCTTGCTGCAGCTGAGAGAATGTGAGTATAAATAGCTGAGGTGGATTGGAGAGAGAAGCAGCTTGTAGCACCCCCTCCTCATCCCTCCTGTTGGGGAGGCAGCTGTGGCGGCGGCTGCTGCTGCTGCGCTGCTTGAGGTTGCTGCTGGTCTTTGGTGGGAGCGTAGTAGAGCTCCAAAGGCTTCCGGACCTTCCAGTATTTCTCGTTGACCAACTCCAGAGTCAGAGAACCATTGAGGGTCTGAGAGCAGAGACGGGGTAGACAAAGTTGGCTAAATAAATAAAACTGTGCCATAGACGGTTTGTAGAAATCGAGAAAATTATCTCTAGTGGAGTAACACGTTCCCAATTAAAAGTGAACAGTTGTAACAGATTGGTTTGGGGATCAGTTAAGTGTTAAAAAAAAAAGGGTAGCTAAAGGGAATACCGTAGATGAATGAATGAAGGATAAAGTTTACAAACATTTAAACTTTTCAAAAAAATCCAGAATACTTCCAATTATTCTGGTAAATGGACTAGTATAGCTCCTTTCTATCTAATCAAGTTGCTCAAAGCACTTTACAACACGATCTGTGCCCTCATTTACCTCCACACACGTTTGTACAGCACTCTACTACAACTCTACAAAGATAATCTGAATCTAGACTAATCAGAGCTTTATCACTTTCATACACCGAGGGGACATAAGAGGCATTAAGGGGTTCAGTGTCTTGCCCAGGGACACTTCGGCATGTGACTGCTGGTGGAATCAAGCCCCCAACTCTCCCACTGGAGGACGACTGCTCAAACTGTTGAGCCACAGCTGCCCCTTATCTAAAATTACAGGTACAAGATGTGCCGAAGTGCTTTCATATCAACTGGTTTTTACTTTTTATAATTTATTTTTATGAAAAACAGATTTGTTCATCAAAACCTGATTATTTTAACACTGAACATTAAAAAGTACAAGTACTCACTGAGAACTGCCCTCCCCTCGTTGTGATGTAGATGGTGTATTGTTTCTCACTAATGTTGCTCAGACTGGTCCCCTCGCTCCTCGATGCTCCTCCTGTTTCACTCCCTCCCTCTGCTCCTCTCTGTCCCCCTCCTTCCTCGTCTCGTCCTTGATCCTCTGCGTCTCCATTGGTCCGTCTGTCCTCGAGAGCGATGCGTAGCGCGAGGTATTTGGACAGATGGTCCACCGTGGCATTGGCCGTTGTCTTCACGTATCTGCGGAAAAATACAAATTTTAACAGACCGGGGAAGTCACGTTTAGCCGTTAATTTATTTCAAGATGTAATTGTTTCTTTATTTTATTTTTTGGACCACTTGGGATGGTAAACAAAAAAAAAAAAAAGAAATTCATTCTTCACTTTAAGAACTATCTGTAAAAGAAAAAAGGATGATGTTCTTCTATAATTTGGCTGTTTCACTGTTAGTTTTCTGGACACTGGAACTGTGCTTCACTGTTTTAAAGTACGTCAGGCTGAATGTCGAGACATTTGTTCTGTAACAAGGTGCTAAACTTTCTGATCTGGGTGAAACAGTCCTTTATAAAGCGATCTACCTGGTCTGGTTGTAGTCCTGAGCATGGACCAGCTGAGGGTGGGGTCTGAACACCAGCTCGATCTCGGAGGCCGGCCTCTCCTTGTTGCGTCTCAAAGGGGGAGTTGGACTCCCGCTGTCCGCCTCGGGGCCCGAGCCCTCGTCGGAGGCTCGCTGCCGCTTGCGGCTCGGCCCAGCCTCTGGGGGCGTTTGACCGCTGGGGTGGGGCGTGTTTGACGGGGCCGAGTCATGGGACAGGTGTGAGCGGGAGTCGCCATTATCCTCGCCACCGCTGAAGGTGGTATTGTCACTTTCTTGAGTGGGTTTTTTCACCCGGTGGTTCCTGCATGGAGAACACACACACACACAAGAGACCTACTTTAGAGGATATCTTTTGTTTTCCTAACACAATGCTTTTACACAAAAAGGATGAAGGTTTGCAGTGGACTGAAAAACATTTTGTTTTAATTATGCACAACATAAACACAAGGGGGCACCAGTACACTGATGAGTAACACAAAGCTAAATGCAGATTAATAGCTTTAGTTTGAACTGACAGTGTCCAACAATTATTATTTTTTTTTAATCTTGGTTCCTAATAAACCTATAAACTCAATCATTAATCACAGAGAAACTAATAACATAATTATGAGCCGTCAAAGGTTGAACTATTAGAATATTAAAGAGATGAGTGTAGTTTTGTTTATCCTATATTTACTCCGCTTTCAATTTTGAGAATTTATCAAAATCTGGACGAAGAATCTAAACTTGCACCGTCATAAAAAAAAAATTAAAAAAAACTTTTAATGTGAATATTTTTCTCTCTGGATTAAAAGAAGTTTATCTGTTGCTACACTGATTAATTTAGAATTAGAATAGAAGATTTCTTAAAACATAAATAAAAAGATGCACTTTTGTGGTTTAATTTAAATGACAAGTAAATATATCTCTGGATTTTATTTCAAATGCAGCTCATTTAGTGAAGTCAGTACACAATAAGCAGTAACTTCAGTGGACTTATTATTGGAAAAGGGATTTTAAATTACTTATGCAACTACTGTATTTTTCGAACTATAAGGCACACTTCAAATAGTTTAATTTTCTCAAAAATCAACAGTGAGCCTTATGTATTAATTCTGGTTGTTACTGACCTGGAACTGATTTCATGTGGCACACAGCGCTCAAAAATCTGTCAAACTGTTTTAGTTTCGCTTAATGCGCCTTATAGTGAGAAAAATACGGTATATATTAAGATTACTGGCCAAGGCCAGTGTTTAAAATATGCCAAATGGCACTTTATTTACTTTACTAGTCACAACTAGTCAAAGATACAAAGGGATGGACTTGTCATACACATCTCCACAGCCTCTCCCACCTGTAGCGGGCCTGCTGGCGGAGCCCCTCCTCGATGCTGGAGCTCAGTGCTTCCTTGTTGTGCAACCTGTTGAGACGCTCCAGGACGCTGCGCTGATGAGCCTCGTACTCGTCACGACTCGGGTAGATCTTCGAGATGAGCGCGTCGAAGTTTGAGTCTCTGCGCAGTGAACGTCTGGAGACCAACTTCTTCCTGCAGGTGGGGCATTCTTTGTTCCTGCGGGGGTCACAGTGAAGAATCACACTTTTAAATACAGTGTGTACAAAAGTGATAGTGGATAGTTATTTTTTTTTACATGAGACTTCTATAACAAAACGTTTAATGAATACGTAGGGGCTACTTGGACATGATCCATGAAATGAAAGCTACAGCTGCTGTGCGCTTACCCGGATCGCAGCGCGGTGACGATGCAGTCAGAACAAAAGCGGTGCAGACACTCTTTGGTTGTCATTGTGTTCTTCAGCATGTCTAGACAGATGGGACACATCAGCTCGCTGTGCAGTGAGCGAGGAGACACCGCCACCTCAGTTCCGTCCACGATGGCCTCCTGACATGTGACAATTAAAGATTTAATTTTTTTTGTAGCAGCTTTTTTTTTTTTTTTAATGGCAGGCTTAATAACAGCTTTCTAAATAATATTACATTGTTTGGAAATGTTATTCACTTATAACTCTAACCCTTAATTAATTAGGCATTAGAAACACAAACCTATTTTTTGTCTGGTAGAAAAGTTATTTATTTTATTGTACTCCATTAATCCCCAATGGGAAATGAACTATCTGCATTTTTCCCATTGCACATGTGAAGCAGGGGGCTGCCATCTGTGGGGTACGTGCCTTGCTCATGGGCCCAGAGTGGCACAAATGAGGGTGGAGGCAGGTGTTGGTGTTTCACCTTCGCCAACCACATTTTTTGATGTCTGTCCGGGAGTTGACTGGCAACCCTCCGATCACAGGCCCACACTCTCTAACCTCTGTGCCACTGTCTTGTGTTTTAAGTGTTTTTATCACTGAGCTACAGGTCACGATGCTTATTCAAATTTACTTCACAGTTCTGAAAATGTTCAACAGTTTTAAGATTAAACATAAAAAATAATAAAAATAGGATGAAAAAAAATCCAAACTGTACACCGTGATGTAAAGTTACATCATGTTCCGTTACATCAGTTACATTGATTATGCAAAGCTACGCTACCTTACATAAATGTTACTAACTGAATTTTCATGTACCGGTATATGAATGTGTCTGTTCAGTGCCCTGGGATGACTTCTGTTGTGATTTGGTGCTTTATAAATAAACTGAATTGAATTGATGCTGGGTGTCCTTTTTTTTATTGTATTTAATCTTTTGAAGCCATTTAAAAAAAAAATCTTAAAATATTTGCCAATGTGTAACTAATCAGTATTTTTCTTTCTGAATGTTTCAACGTTTGTCACAGTCTTTGCCTGACTGTTTAAACAAACCCCATTTCTAACTTGAAGGCCGAAGTTTGAAAAATTCAACCCAGTAACACCAGAAAATAATTCTGCATGTTTTTTCTTTTCAGATCTGGAGTAGCACTTTCATGCCTTCACCTTTCAAGCACGATGCAATGATTGCTTCAGGCTTGTCATTTGCGTTTTTAGGAGATTTTGTTTGGAAATTACCTGTGGGCTCCTGTGCAGCTCGTAGAGACTCAGCTCCCAGGTCTTACTGGGAGTCTGGACATTTACTGGAGCTGCCATGGCTGCTGTTTCCTACAATCACTGCACTGAAAAAAAAAAACAAATAGCAGTAGGACACAATTTAATATGTGTGTGGTGTGGTTATAATGTTTTTTTTAACAAACATCCAGTTATGAAGTCTTGTTCAATTTTGCATGGTGCACTGTACAATTTTGAACGACAGCAAGGTTTATAAAGTTAAAGTTATTATTAATATTCCTCCTGTAAGAAGTATGAGAAAAATCATACTTAATGCATTTTAAAGTAATTTATAGAGATAATGTGGTATATGAATGTTGCATGTCAGAACCATTAGGTTTTGATACAAATTTATTTATAAAGCACTTTAAAAACAACACTGTTGGCCAAAGTGCTGTAACGCATACAAAACTATAAAATCAAATGAAACCGTGTTAAAATCATAAAACAGCAAACAGTAAAAACAATAAAACAAACAATTTAAAAACCAACATTTCAAGCAGAGTTAAAAGCCAAAGAGAAAAACGTAATTTCAGAGAAGATTTGAAAACAGGAAGTAACTCAGTTTGTCTGACGTGCAAAGGTAGCTCGTTCCACAGTTTAGGGGCAGTGACAGCAGTCACCTCTCAGCCTCCTGTTAGATTTCGGAACCACCAACAGCAGCTGATCTGCTGACCTGAGAGAGTGGGAGGGAACATACAGATGGAGCAGGTCGAACAGAAACTGTGGGGCGAGACCATGAAGACATTTCAAAATAAATAAAAGAACCTTTAAATTAATCCAAAAACAAACTGGGAGCCAGTGTAGTGATTCTAAAATGGGTGATGCATCTCGTTTTCTGGTACCAGTAAAAAGGCGAGCAGCAGCATTCTGAACCAGCTGCAGTCGAGTCAGTAATGACTGGCTCAGACTGACATTACTGTAGTCCAGACGAGTTGTAATGAAAGCATGGATTAAAATCTCAAAATGATGTGACAGAAATGGTTTGACCTTGGCCAGTTGTCTAAAGTGAAAAAAACTAGACTTAATCACTGATTTAATCTGTGCATCAAGTTTAAAATCACTGTCCAGCCACATGCCCAGGTTAGTTACTGTCTCAATCAGATGTTGTGCCAAAGGAACCAGATCAGCATGAATCAGCATGAACCTTGTAACCATCACTGGACTTGTGGGCCGAGATGGTGTAGAGGCAGGGCAGCCGGCTCAGGACCGGAAGGTCCCGGGTTCGATCCCCAGTCACTGCATACCTCGTTGTGTCCCTGGGCAAGACACTTAACCCCGAGTTGCTCCCGGTAGGACTGGCTGGCGCCTTGCATGGCAGCCCACCGCTACCGGTGTATGAATGTGTGTATGAATGGGTGGATGGCTGGTACTGTGAAGCGCTTTGGGCCCCTCATGGGGGGCTGGAAAGCGCTATATAAGTAAGCTTCATTTACCATTTACTTTCTTTATAAAGCCCTTTAAAACAACCACAGCTGCAACAAAGTGCTGTGTGTGTATATACAACCATTTTAACTAATTATCACATATTTTACTCTTTTAAATAAATTATTTTCACATATTTCATCATTGCTTCTTTCAAGAGCTCCACACCTAAAAATGCCTCATGAGAAACCATAGGCATAAATCTCGGGGGAGGTCAGGACCCCCCCAATCTTGGGGAAGTGTAGATGCATTTTTGTATTGGGTAGATCATTTTGGCTTGGTTGTTTTATAAGTAGCTCACATGCTGAAAAAGTGTGAGCACCCCTGCATCAGGGTATTCTTTAGTACACACTTATCAGATAGGCGAGATCAAGACAACCTCAGCTTTCCAGCTTACAGATTCAGAGATGACCTTGGAGTTTATCAGGTGTGCCTCCATGCTCCTGCTGGTTCCTCTCTGAGGAGACAAAACAAATCTAATACTAATTTTACATTAGTTAGTGATAAAAATCCATAACCTTTACATACATTCCCTGGACACAGTGGATGCAGGGACAGAGTGGAGACTGGCAGGAAGAAACCCTTCAGTGACATGTACTTAAAGTGGCGGAGCTTCCCAGGAGCTGTGCACCGTGTCTCTGGATGATGAAATGTGTGTGAAAATGATCACCCAGCAACCATGTGACCGTGAGTCGACTGTTCGGCTTTGGATTGAGTATACCGGACCCTTAACACACCAAACTGAGACAGAACCTGAAAGACTGGGTTGCAGAGTGAGCCTGGAGAATTCTGGACTGAGTGGGTTCTGTGACACAATAGAATGCTGAAAATCTTTGTGGCACATTGGAGAGAAATGTTCTGTTACTTTTGAGTTAGTTTTCATTTATATCATGTACAAATTCTTCTTCTGACCTGTGAAGCAAAAAGCCTTCTAAATGTTCTCTTCAAAAAAAGAACATATGTGAATTTTACTTTTTAGCAGTTTTTATGTTTACCTAACTGACTATAATTTGTGGACCGTGTGTGTTTATTTCACTGAGGTCTTTTATGTCAACACAACCCAACAACCAAACTGGAGATGATTAATTTCTGCTTTTTTCCTGAAGGTGTGGCCTTGTTACCTTTTGTGGATGAACGGCGGCTGAGGGCGGCCCTGGCTGATGTGTATCCTGACCTCACCACTGATGAAGGTGAGCTCATTGACTGTAGGTTACATGATGAAGGTGAGCTCACTGACTAGGTTACATGATGAAGGTGAGACAACTGACTCTAGTATTCATGATGAAGGTGAGACAACTGACTAGTATTCATGATGAAGGCGAGATTACTGACTAGGTTACATGATGAAGGTAAGATCACTAACTATATGTTACATGATGAAGGTGAGACAACTGACTCTAGTATTCAGCGGGTCAATGTGAATCTGTAAAACCCAGACCTCATCAGAACTAGTTGGACTTGGGGGCCTCCATTACAGTTTGTTTTGTTTGTGCTTTAATATTTCACTAAATATTGTTCCTTGAAGTTATGTGTGGAAGTTAGTGAGACTTTGATTATCAATAATATTTCATTTAGTGATTTGTATTTATTATTAATAGTCTTTGGTGACAGCTGCTGTGTTTTTCTGTTTCAGTCAGAAGAAATAGCCTGGGAAGTGATGTGTTGTTTTTGGGAAAGTTTCACCCGCTGTTCGACTTTATTCATGAGCTTTACCGTTCAGAAACTCCTGAGGTAACAAAACTACGAATGTCAAAGCATCAGTTTCAGCATCAAAGACCAGAATAGTGTCTAAATTCTTTCTATGTGGCCTGCAGCTCAGAGGCTTATTACATGTTCTCAGATAAAAACTGAAGCTTGGTCTCTTTCAGGTCTCTGTGATCCCTGCAGAACTTTGCCATGGGCTCCAAGGTACATTAAATCTTGATGACAACCCCGTTCTACCAGATAAGTAAGATACTTCTGACTTTTCCTGTGTTTTGTCATGAGTTTTTCAGGCTCTAACTTGAAAACCAGTACACATTTTTTGGTTTCATTACAACCTCAATTTTGATCTGTTTTGTTATTCAGGATGGTGATGTCACCGATTCCAATGCTGCGAGACATTTCACAGTGCACTGCAATCAAGTAAGTCTCTAATTAACTGAAAGTAGGTCCTTTCCTCAGGTCAAATGGATCATGACTAGCCTTGCTCCCACCACTTTCTGCTGCAAACCGTGACTCAGTTCTGTGCCAAAGCCCAGATTAAAATTCCCCATGACATTGTAGGCTTTTTGTTTTTTCTGTAGTGAAGAACTGATTTTTCTGCAGCAACAGCCGCCCTGTTTTGAAGCTATTGCTTTACGCAAACAAACTATAGCAACAAACTACAATAGTTAGCATGTGTATCAGAATTAAGAAAGCTCCTCGGACGTCTTCTGTTACAAATAAAGTCCAGTTGTTTTTGTATTGAAGGTTTTTTGATTTTATCATGTCCTGGATGACTGAGAATCTTCACCAGCACATGTGTATCAGAGGAATAAATCATTTTAATAAGTTCCTGCCTGCTTTTCATGGTGGCAGGCAGTGAGCAGAACACACTGCTGTTCTCACCCTTCTTTCCTGAATCTGTGCATCTATCTATCACTTCCGGTTCCTAAGCTTATGGACGGCAGCTCCCCTGGCTTCTCTGTAGTCTTTTATCATCAAACTGACCCGTTTTTCGAACCGGACTAAAGTTGGTCCCCCTTCCAACCGAATTTGGTGTTCAGTGACTCAAGAGAGCCGGACGGGCCGTCCAAAAAAAATTTCAGTCCAGTACCGGCTGCTCCCACCCCACTGGTCACTCTGAGCGCACCCTGTCGGCCAGGTGACCCCTCAAGCTGGGGAGTCATCGCACGAAGGTCCGGTGTTTTTCTCTCTCTCTCTCTGGACCCAACCGAACTTCTCATCTGGACCTTGTGGTTCTACATAGTTCTGACAAGAATCGCTGGGTAGTATTTTGCTGGCTATTTTGCTGGCTTTCTGTTGGACTGGCCCCTCACGGTGTCTTCATTCGGTGTGGGGGAAGTGTGCCTGTGTCCCCAAATAGGACCAGAACCGAACTGGGTTGGATGTGGGGGACTTCGTCTTCAAAAGAGCCAGTGTCAGCCTCAGTGAGCAGCCCATTACTTTTAAACGAAAGACTGTCCACCTCCGTGAGTATCGCTGTGTTTGCCTGGAGGAGACGCTCTCATGCTTTGAAGCACCGCCGGAACCGGACTGGAGCAGAACTGGGCCAGGGACAACTTAAGCCTCTCCGATCAGTCTCATCGCCTTTTGCCGAGGGTGGCTTCTCGTGCTGTGGGGTGTGGAGGAGCAGACGAGCAAGGTGGCGTGCAGAGAAGTGGAGTGAAGCGCGGACGAGCAGCCCTGTGTGGTGCTCGAGAGAAGTTCGGAGCCTTCATCGGAGTTGCTGCAGGCTTCCATCCAAACTCACCTGGATAATAAATCATTTTTATTCCGGATCACGCTGTCTGGAGTCACTGAATCTTGTTAATACATCTGGATCTGCCCATCAGTGCAACTTTCACTGTTTTTGGGTTCTGAATGATCGCGTCTTCATTGTTTCTCGGTTTATTTATGGGGGCTAATTGTCACACTAACTCCTGTAATTACACCAGCCACAAAAAAAATCAAGAAAATGTCTGATAATAATGTTGTTACTGTTCTCAGGGATTCAGCCCAACCCTGGACCCTCCACTAATTACATCACACCAAATGACTTTAAAAACATGTCAGGTCTTCATTTTCTGCATGTAAACACTCGTAGTCTTCTAAGAAAACTTGATGCCTTGAAAATTCTGGTCATCTTTTCTAGGACAGATGTGATCTTCATCCCTGAAACCTGGTTCAACAAATCTGTACTGAATAATGATCTGGTAATCAATGGATTTAACGTCTGTTGCTGATATCATCCAAAAAAAAGGGGGTGGTGTGGGGTGGAGTTGCTATTTACATCAGAGATTTTCTGGTTTCTAGTTTTATGTCTGCTGAAACAATCCCAAACCAGTTTGAGGCCTTAGCTGTAAACATCACTTTGAATGGAGGCCAGATCTTATCTGTAGTGGGTTGTT